>CM075812.1:44386995-44747903 GCA_037975025.1 Excoecaria agallocha | reverse complement strand
GTATGTCTAAGTTAAAAGATGGGATATTATATGTTGCACTTAATTATGAAACTATAAGAGTATAATCCAAGTCATAATGGAAAGTAATAATTAGTCTAGATGTAAGGGAAAACTACTTGCTTGCCTGTTTATGTCCTATGAATTAAATATGGAAACCAAGTTTGCAAGTAGTGTGTTACTTGCAAGATGAAATACTTTTATATATTTTATATGGGTATAATATGTTATTCGATGCAATGGTATTAATAAGATGTTCAAGCATGCATGATAGGGTTAAGGTAGATAACACGTTGTTCATGTTCTAATAGACTATAAAAGTGAGCTAAAAGATGAAAGATGCACAAGTGTCAATCTTAATCCAAAAGAACTTATTCATATTCTTAGCTGGATTATAAATGCATGAGTATTGTTTAAAGTAATTAGGTGTGCATGGGAGTTATGATGCTATATGAAAGCTACTTATGGCAAATAACAACAAGCTATGCCATTAAGAACTATTTATGAGTTATGTAAGTTTTATATGGTATAATTGATTCAACCATGCTAATATAGGTAGTCCGTTTCATAAGATGAACAAATATGAGAACCCCAAAAGTATGAATTGTTATGATTGTATATATGGACATACATATAATCTTAGGAAGACTTTTAATTGCAAGAACTACATTTTTACAGTTGCCTTATTGGCTTCATGCATAATACTAGGTATGATGAGATTGATCAATGAAAACAATACCTTATTGTGTCTGCATAATCATGTAAACTGTTATGATATGTATGAATGATGTTGATGCAACTATGTGATGATATGACTTGCATCCATGTGTAATGGAGCCTAAAAGTCATCATTGATGTATGATAAGATTGATATACATTCTTTATGAGTTGTGGCTTGAAGCAAAATGATGTATTAAGTAACAAAGAAAATGATCAATTAAAGATGTTCTCAAGGGTTAAGCCAGTAGGTCTTAGTTTAGTTGTGGATTAGATAGGCATGCCTAGAGGGATACAGTCGTAGCTACCATAGTTGACCCTATTTGAGTTTTATTCCTTAATGGAACCATCGTTCGACCCTTTTGGGTCCATAGTTTATTCCTTGCTAGAACCATTGTTTGACCCCATTTGGGTCCATTGTTTGATATCTTCGGATATCCATAGTTTGATACCTTTTGGGTATTCATTGCTCCCATTATCCACCCTTTGAACTAGTGCTTAGGCATGCTATTAAAGATGATAAAATGTACACAAGATAAAGTAAAACATGAATTAATTACCTCACTTATGTAATGCAAGCATGATAAATGGCCTATTAGATTGCTTATCATGATTTCTTTTGGCTTTAAACTAATTCAATGATTAAAGGATAAGAAAGAGTTTGAAATGAAAGAATTCATGCATCGATTGTTTTGCTTATATAATGGGAGCATGATGTGTGGCTTATTATATTTCTTTATCATAACCCTTTATTTTTATAAACCGTTAATATAAAAGTAAATTATTAGAATGTATACCCATGAGAATTACTTGGCATACTATGATGGAATGCGTACAATGTTATAATAAGAACTAGTTATGCTCTAACACACCCCCATTGAGTCTCATATGCTTGATAATCATGAAATCTTTACATATGACAATTGGACCTTCCCGGGTACTCAGTATATGTAATGCCATTTTTTATATAATTATATGCAATACCGGTTAGACACTACATATAGATGTTACACATTCTTGTGCATAATAGTAATTCAGACATAAGCAAAGGCCAGTGTAGGATATAATGTGATGTTGTGTGACATTTAGTTTCCATAATAAGATAAAATTAAGAAATACATGAATATGAACATAGGTTATAAACTATAAATGTATTCTATAATTATAATTGCATGATGTATGAGAAGTGTGTTATGATTATTAGTATCTATTTACAGGCGCTACTGGTTGCATGCATTTCTTATGCTTTGAATAAATATGGAATTGTATATGATTGAAGTTTACCTCATTGGTAATTAATTTTAGGAATCAATAATGAAAGGATCATGAAGTAAATGAATAATGCTAGAGTAAAAAGAAAGAATTAAGATGCTAATGAAATAATGAAAGGTATTGAAGAACTAGACAAGTTCATGAATTGCTTTAATGTTGGTAAAAATAATAAAGGTAGTTTAAGGTTGGACACTCCTCCAAAGTGCTAGGATAATGATTAATATCATAAGTTTATTTGCTCTCACAATAATGAAAGTTGTGTTGATTTTATGATAACTATTATGAATTATCTAAAGAAGTTTGGGTTCCCCACTAAGCTTTATAGCTTAGCATGAGTTTGTTTATCCGTGTAGGTTTCAAGAGAAACACTAGAGGATCGGGCAAGATGCAATTGCCTTGAGGATTTCAAGAAGCTTAAAGGCCTTTTATGTTATGATTAATTATCCATGAGTTTGATTTATTTTATTGTTAAATGTAATAATGGCCTGTTTTATTATTATTATTATTATTATTATTATTATTATTATTATTATTATTATTGCCTAGTCTTTAATAGGTTTATGATGATGATGATTGATGATTATCCATGGTTAGTCGATAAGGGTGTTACACTTTTGTACAGGAATGTTCTCTGTATCAACACAGGCCAACACCAGTCTTTAGAAGTTGATGTAGGAATTATGATTAATTTTTTATAGTTCCTTATATGTTTAATATGTATAAAGTTTATATTATATATTTATGTCATATGGAGGTTAAGGTTGTAATAAGCTTATAGTGAGAATGCTAGTATATGTATGCATCTAGAAGCTAGAATGACTTTTATTCAAATATGCTAGAATGCTGAATGCTATGCATGATAGTGAAATGACTAAGATAGTTAAATCTAGTATGATTAAGATAATGGGTTGCATAATGACTCACTATGCTTATTCAAAATGAAATATACATGAGAGATGTGATAATACTAATTAGAATACAAGTTATATGATTAGACGGATTAGGTGACATGAATGCATGTAGATGTTAATCGGGTTAATTACCTAACATAACATACTTAAGTAGACTTTATAATATTTCTTAGAGATGCTAGATTAGGGTTTGTATCAGAGGCTAGGTTTAGTCTTTTTTGGGAAATTTGAGTACAAAATTCTATAATATGAGATAGTGTTGTGTTGTCCTATTGCAGAAGTTCCTATTTTCTTGTAGATTAAAGATGGAGAATTCCTCTAGGGATGCTATAAAAGAATCGGCTGAAAGTAATTTGCCAATTAGATAAAATCCTTCCAATTCGATGACTTCATCATCACATCAAAATGAAATTCCTGCTACGGTTCCTGGAGAAGCCTTGTTGAAAATTTCTCAGGATATGGCCTAAATTCTACAAAGAATGACTCTGCTCAAAGCTCCAATATCTGAAATTAGGAAACATGGGGCACAAGAATTTATAGGCACTAATCTAGAACAATCTGAAGAAGCTGAGTTTTGGTTGGAAAGGTTGGAGAGGATTTTTAATGAAAATAACTACCCTACAAGTCACAAGATATCTTGTGTTGTGTCCTTACTTCAAGGCATGGCTTATGATTGTTGGAAACTGATATTAAGAAAACCTCAGTTACTTGACCCACTTACCTAGGAATTCTTTGAGAAGGAGTTCAGGAAGAAATATGTTACTAAGGCATACAAATAGGAGAAATTAAAGCAGTTTTTGAATTTGAGACAAAAAGTTTTATCTATGGCTGAGTTTTTAAATGCATACACTTTGAAGATGGGCTGAATGATTGAATAAAAGAAAATTTATTCAGATTTACATCTCTTAATGTGGTAGATTTTAACGAACTAGTTACAACTGCTACGAAAGTTGAAAAATATGAGATAGCTAAAAGAGAGAGGGAGAACAAAAGAAGTGGTTCTAAAGGAGGATCTTCCACTAGAAAAAGATTTAGAGGAGCTCAAGGAGGTCAGCCTGTAGAGTCTATTTTTAGTTTTGCCAATAAAGAAAAGAAACAAGAATCCTCTACCAAGTTTAAATTTGAGAAGGAAGCTTCAGGAAGACAGAGTGGGGGTCAAGCACCTGAATGTCTACATTAGTCCAGGCACCATTGGGGTAACTACAAGAAACTGACTGAAGAATGCTTTAGATGTGGCAGTGCTGACCATTTTATGGAAAACTGTCCTTTGAAATGTGATCAAGGTTTTAAGTAATAGGATAGTAGGGGAGCTTCTAATGCACCCCTTTCTGGTAGAGGTAGAGGCAGAGGAAGGGGTGGATCAACTCATCATAGATTCCAAACCAAGAGTGTGTCAGAAATAGTTGATAGACCTTTTGCTCAAATGGTTGCCAGTTAGGCTTATGCAATAAAGGCTTGGGAGGAACAAAATGCCCCAAAAGTTATAAATGGTATTTTTTCTCTATATAATTGTGACATACATGCACTTATTGATCCTTGCTCTACTCATTCATATGTTGTTTTTGGGGATTTTGGTAGAGACAAGTTTAAAATACAACGGTTAGATTTTGATGTATGTGTGACTAGTCCATTAGGATATAGTGTAATTGTTAATAAGGTGTGTAAAGACTGTCCTATAGTAGTTCAAGGGAGAGAGTTTTCAGTAGATTTTATTATGTTTCCATTTCATAAGTTTGATGTAATTCTTGGAATTCATTGGTTATCCAAGCATCATGTAGTGGTGAATTGTGAAATGAAAATAGTAACTTTTAGGGATGAAAAAGGAAAGGAAGTGGTAGTGCAAGGCAGTTGTTCTAAGCTGCTAACTATTGTTATATCAGCAATGCAATCTAGGCATTGTCTTAAAAAAGGATGTGAAGCATTTTTAGCTTTAGTCCTTGATTCAGAAAGGGATATAGTGAAGCTTGAGAATATACCAGTTGTGAATGAATTTCCAGAAGTATTTCCTAAAGATTTACATGGTTTTCCTCCAGAAAGAGATGTTGAGTTGTCTATTGATTTGTTACCTAGTGCAGCTTCGATCTTCAGGGCACCATATAGAATGGCTCCATTTGAATTGAAAGAGTTAAAGGTTTAATTATAGGAATTGTTAGACAAAGGCTTCATTAGACCTAGTGTGTCACCTTGGGGTGCTCCAGTTTTATTTGTTAAGAAGAAAGATGAATCTATGAGAATATGTATCGATTATAGAAAATTGGACAAAGTGATTGTGAAGTACACATATCCTTTACCTTGAATTGAGGATTTGTTTGATCATTTGAGTGGTGTTGGTGTGTTTTCAAAGATAGACTTATGATCAGGTTATTATCAGCTCAGAGTAAAGGATGGGGATGTTTCTAAAACTTCATTTAGAACCCGTTATGGGCATTATGAATTCTTAGTTATGCCATTTGGGCTGACAAATGCATCTGTTTCATTCATGGATCTTATGAATGGGGTATTCAGACCCTACTTGGATCATTTTGTTGTAGTGTTTATCGATGACATATTGGTTTACTTAAGGAATGAAGCTGAGCATGCTGAAAATCTGAAGATTGTATTGCAAACTTTGGAAGAAAATCAATTGTTTGCCAAGTTGAGTAAATGTGACTTTTGGCTTAAGGAAGTTTCTTTCCTATGCCATGTTATATCTGCTGAAGGCGTTAGGGTTGATCCAAATAAAATTGAGGCTATTGTTAATTAGAAACCACCCAAGAATGTGCATGAAGTTAGAAGATTTCTCGGGTTGGCAGGTTATTATCATCATTTTGTGAAAGGTTTTTCCGTCATTGCTTCACCACTCACTAAGTTATTAAGGAATAATATTAAGTTTGACTGGTATAATCGTTGTCAAGCAAGCTTTGATCGGTTGAAGAAAATGTTGACTCAAGCACCAGTGTTAACCAACTAAAGTCAAGGAAAAAGTATGCAAGGTATAGTGATGCCTCCAAGATTGGGTTGGGTTGTGTATTATTGTAAGATGGTAAGATAGTAGCTTATGCATCCAGATAGTTAAAACCGCATAAGTAGAACTACCTGACTCATGATCTAGAATTGGCAGCTGTAGATTTTGCTTTAAAGATTTGGCAACACTACTTGTATGGGGAAAATGCAAGATTTATACTGATCATAAAAGCTTCGAATGCTTGCTTACTCAGAAATAACTTAATTTGAGGCAGAAAAGATGGTTGGAATTTTTCAAAGATTGTGATTGTATAGTTGACTACCTTCTAGGAAAAGCGAATGTGGTTGTTGATGCTTTGAGTCATAAGACAATGGCAGTATTAATGTTAAAGTAGCGCAGATGGAAATTTACATCAGATGGTACACTACTAGCATAGCTTAAAGCTAGGCCCATGGTTAGGCAGACAGTGATAGATGCTCAGAAGGATGATGAAAAGTTACAACAGATTGTCAAAGCAGTTTGTAAAGGAGATCAATCAGATTTTTCAGTGAAAGAAGATGGTGTTTACTACTATAACAGGTTATGTGTTCCTGATGAAGAAGATGTGAAAAGAATATTGTTTCATGAAGCACATAATATTGCATTTACTATACATCTTGGTGGGAACAAGGTGTATCAAGAGTGGAAATAGTTTTACAGGTGGCCTGGCATGAGGAAAGATATTGTTGAATATGTTTTTAAATGTTTAACATGTCAACAAGTGAAAGCAGAACATCAGTTTCATTTAGGTCTTCTGAATCCTATTCCGATTCCACAATGGAAGTGGGAAGACATTACCATGGATTTTGTTACCAGTTTACCTTTTACTTAAAGACAATATGATGTTGTCTAAATAATAGTGGATAAGTTAACAAAAGTAGCTCACTTTATACCAGTTCAAATAGATTTTTAGATGGATAAGCTTGAAGAATTGTATGTGAATGAGATTGTATGGTTATATGGTATACCGGTATCTATAATTTTTTATTAGGATCCAAGGTTTACATCAAGATTTTGGCATAGTCTACAACAAGCTTTAGGAACACATCTGAAGTATAGTACAGATTTTCATCCTCAAACGGATGGACAATCCGAAAGGGTTATTCAGATTCTAGAAGATATAATGAGGGGATGTGCTTTGGAGTTTTCTGGAAGTTGGGGTAAATATGTGGCCTTAATGGAATTTGGCTACAATAATAGCTATCAGAAAATTATTCAAATGGCACCATATGAGGCTTTGTATGGTAGGAAATGTAGAACTCCAGTCTATTGGACTGAGTTGACTAAATGCAAAATAATTGGTCCTGACCTTGTTAGAGATACAGAGAAAAAAGTTCAAGTTATCAAGCAGAGGCTGAAATAAGCTAGTGACAGACAGAAATCATATGCTAACTTGAAAAGAAAGGATATCGTGTATCAAGTGGGTGACAAGGTATTTCTGAAGGTATCTTCATGGAGAAAGGTACTTAGATTTAGGAAAAAGGAAAAGCTCAGTCCGAGGTTTATTGGTCCTTATGAAATCCTTCAAAGAGTCAGACCAGTGGCTCATAGATTAGACCTTCCTATAGAATTAGCCAATCTTTATGATGTGTTTTATGTATCTATGCTTAGAAGATATCATTCGAATGAGTCACATAAGCTATAAGTTCAAGATATTCAAGTACAATCGGATTTCAAATATGATGAGGAACCGAAAGAAATCATGGCTAGGGAGATCAGACAAATGAAGAACAAGCAAATTCCTCTAGTCAAAGTACTTTTACAACATCATGGTGTAGAAGAAGTGACTTGGGAACTGAAGGATGTCATAAGGGAGCAATATCCTCAATTTTTTGGAATAGTTATGAATTTCGAGGACGAAATTCTTTAAAGGGGAGAGAATTGTAAGAACCCCAACATGACCCTAGTTAAAAATGTATATGCTTTTATAAGATTATGCTGATTATGATTAAATTAAAAATATGTATTTCATATAAAGTATGGGGCAAGTGATAAATTATTTTGTTATTAAATTAATTGCATGAAAATAGAATTTAATATTATAGTTTAATATTATTCGAGGGTATAATTGAAGTATAAAGTATTAAGTTGAGGTAAATTTGTAATTATCGCATTTTAGGGGTCAATTGTGAATAGAAGAATAAATTGAAAGGTTAATTTAAAAGAAGGAATAAATGGAGAGGTTGATTTAAGAAAAGGATTAAATGGAGGGGGTCGATATTAAACATGCAAAAAGGTGTGAGGTTAATGTGTGACATGCAAAATTTTGAAGGACTAAAAAAGGGATTTTACAAGTCACTATATAAGCTATTTTGAGTGGAGAGAGGGCTGAATTTTTCAAAGGGATTTACAGAATTTGGTTCTCTTCTTCTTCATCTTCTTTGATCTTTTAAAGCCTATCTTAGTATTATTGAAGAAATCCTTGCATGTGGTGATTAAATAAAAAGGTAATTATCTTAATTTAATGATTCATCATCTTCTTCTTCATCTTCTTCTTGATTTTTTTGAGTGATTGATTGATAAAATGTTGGAAGTTAGAGTTAATGGATGAAATTGTTGATTAAGGAAAAGAGGATAGTAGAAAGACCAAAGGAAAAAAGAGTGGCAAGAGATTGAAAGTGAAGGGGGATTTCGGCCAAGGTATGGGATAGGGTTTATCTTGCATATATGTGAATAATAATTAGATAATTAAGATGTAAATGTGTGTTGGATTGATTAAATGGAAGGAGGCATAAAGTTAGGATGCGTTACATTAAGTGTTACTTGAGAAATTAATGAAACTAGTGGCTATATTTTCATTATAAAATGAGTTAGGAACCTTTAATTGAGATCATGTTAATTTCTATAGCTACATAAGAGTTATATGTATAATTTTGTAGTTGAAACATAGCACTAATTTGGCCTCTAAACTACCCTTATATTTAATGGAATATTGGGAGAGTTGTTGAACCCAGTTCTAGAATAGGTTGTGGTAATTGTGTTATAATTTCTTATGCAATGGTCAGAATTCTATAAGGTTAATTCCTATGTAAAATAGACTCCTAAATTCACATTTTGAATGTAGGAATTATGAATTAAAATCGTGTGCAAGCATGTCAAATATTGACTTGAAATTCATAGGGACTTGAGGTATTGTTAGGGAATAGACCATAGTAACTTGGGCATAAATTCATGTAGATTTGTTAAAATGCTACAAAGTAAAATTCTAGTAAAACAAGAGACATGGAAGTATAACTTTGGTGAGGAACTTTTGATGTAATTCCCTCTGTATTTTATTCTAAAAATCATTATAAGTGGTAACAAACACTATTTTGGTTCTTTGAACAGCTTATAGTTTTTCTCAAATATTTTGAGCTATAGACAAGATATTAAGGTGAATTTTGATGCTTTGGAAACTAGACACATAGGAGAATAAACTTTTAGAGTGTCAATTGGTCTTAAAATGATTTTTTTAAAATCATAAGTGGCTCACAAGTTTGGTCTATAATGTTGCCCTATGCAGAATTTTAATATATCTTACATTATTTTTTTATATAGTTGAGTTAAATTTATGTCTATGTGAATATACAATGAATTGGATATGGCATGTGATATGACTATTAATAAAGGGTTATATATATATATATATATAGGTAAGGATTATTGATAAAGATATCTAATATATATATATATATATATATATATATATATATGGGATTAAACTTATATATACTTGATTGCTATATGCAAGATTAATTTTATTTATGTAATCCTATGATGAGTAAGTGTATATTTTAACATGTACCTATAATTTGAAATAATAAATACAATAGTATGATCATGTCCACATGTAGTGTACTATAGATCACCTGTTAAGGTATCTATTATGATGAGACATGTACAATTATCAAAATATTGAAATGTTAAATGGCAAATTGGTTACATTTATTTATATAAACTAGGGGTTTGGATCTTTTTACATGATCATATACCTAAATTGTGCTGTATTGAAAAGTTCTAAGAACAAGGCATGACTTTTGTTGAACACTTGAATAGGTATGATATATTACCTTATTTTAATGGTATGATCAACCTAAATTTGATGCCTTATGATAACATGATAAAAAACTATATGAAACATTATATGAGCTTTGTATACATAGTTATGTTATAGTAAGAATATATTTGTACTTTGGCTATATGTGTGCAAATTGATTTAATAAAGTGCAAGCATGATATATGAAAACAAAATTAAATAAAGTATCGCTTGTAATTAGAGTTCAATTACTGATAGATCGGTGCCTATAGGGATTTTACAACTGCCACCATCAATCTGATTAGGTCTAAAGTAAAAAGATCCTATTGGATTATGAACACCCCGTTTGGGTTTTTAGTTGATCCCGTATGGGTGCATTTGATCGGTCCACCATACAATCGACCCCGTTTGGGTCCATAAATCTGATATCTTCAGATATTTACCGTTTTGATACCCTCGGGTATCCATCGATCTTGTTATCCATCTTTAGAACTTAAGCAGGCTATGTTACAATATAAATACATCATAATTGGTTACAATATACCAAGGCATATAATTTATGGAGTATCCTATTTAATTGAGTTTTCCAATGCATGTATCTTATTCTTATGCTTATATATATATATATATATATATATATATATATATATATATATATATACACATAACACTTTATGAAATTTTTAATGTATGGAGACTTCTTGAATGCAAGAACACATTGTTGATCAAAGACATTGTTACTTTTATTATATGCTTATTGTTTATACGTTATTTTAAATATTTTTAAATTATGTATGATGTAATGAAATTGACAATCACTGTGAGTTGTTATCCTTGACTTTTATTATCCCTACAAAGTTGTATAGCTTAGCATAGTTTATTTTGATTCATGTAGGTGTTGGTAGTCAAGGCTTTTGCACGGGAACATTTTCTGCATCAGGACAAGCCAACACCAGTCTTTAGAAGTTGATGTAGGAATTATGATTAATTTTTTATAGTTCCTTACATGTTTAATATGTATAAAGTGACAAAATATAGATAGATAACCAAAAAGGTTTGCCAAAAATCGATCCTTTCTCCTTAGATTATCTCTGAATATATACAAAACATCTAATCTAAATAAGGAAATAAATCAGCCTAATATAAAGCTAATTATACAAGGAAAGTCAACTGTACAAAATAAATCTATATACACTGATATCCCCCATCAAATTGATGTTGGGCGATCTAAAAGCATCAATTTGTTAACAAGTAGCTGATGATGACCACTAGAAAGTGCCTTAGTGAAAATATCGGCAGTTTGATGCTCAGTTGTGTTATATGGTAGAGTGATGATATGAGAATCATATGCCTCACGAATAGAGTGACAATCCACTTTAATATGTTTTGTGCGCTCATGAAAAAATGGATTGGTTGTAATCTGAATAGCACTAGTATTATCAGCATGAAGAGGTGTAGGATTGATTTGGCAGAAACCAAGCTTAGCCAGAAATCCTCGAAGCCAAAGAATTTCTGAACAAGCAGATGACATAGCTCTGTACTCAGACTCAATGGAGGATTTAGAGACGCGATCTTGCTTTTTGCTTTTCCAAGAAATCAGTGAAAAACCAAGAAACATGCACCAACCAGTAATGGACCATCTAGTATCAGGACATCCAGCCCAATCAGCATCACTATAAGCAACAAGTTAAAGA
This sequence comes from Excoecaria agallocha, assembly GCA_037975025.1. Lineage (NCBI taxonomy): Eukaryota > Viridiplantae > Streptophyta > Magnoliopsida > Malpighiales > Euphorbiaceae > Excoecaria > Excoecaria agallocha. Next base: position 44,736,314 of record CM075812.1, on the reverse strand, counting down.
GAAGAGTCTTTTGGAAAGAACAAACCTCGCAAAGAGGTACCACACAAATAACGAATGATGCGACAGACAGCGGCTAGATGAAGATGCCTGGGTGCTTGCATAAATTGACTCACCTGTTGAACAGCAAAAGAAATATCTGGATGAGTAATAGTCAGGTAATTTAAGGTGCCGATAAGACGTCTATACAAAGTAGGATCAGATAAAAAATCACCCTAATCACGACAATATTTAACATTTACTTCCCAGGGAGTAGGAACAGAACGACCATCCTAAAGACCAGATAAAGAAATGAGATCTTGAGTATACTTATGTTGATGTAGAAAAATACCGGCTGATGTAGAGCACACTTCAAGACCTAAGTAATAGTGTAGAGAGCCCAAGTCTTTCATATGAAAAACACCTTGAAGGTGCTTTTGAAGTTAAGAAATCAATTCAGAATCAGTCCCAGTAATAACAATGTCATCAACATATACCAGAAGCAAGACAATTCCTTTAGATGTTTTGCGTAGGAACAAAGACGAATCATACTGACTTTGAACAAGAGAGAAGCTAAGAAGAGTATCACAAAATTTACTGAACCATGCCCGAGGAGCCTATTTTAATCTATAAAGGGACCTCCTTAACTTACAAACATCTGAAGAAGGAGTAGAAAATAATCCAGATGGTGGGATCATGTATACATCTTCTTTAAGATCACCATGCAAAAAGGCATTTTTTACATCCATTTGTCGTAATGACCACCCTTTAGAAGCAGCAATAGCGATAATAAGTCGCACAGTGGTCATTTTGGCAACAGGTGCAAATGTTTCCTCGTAATCCAGACCATACTCTTGCCTATTACCGAGAGCGACCAACCTTGCTTTATATCTATCAAGTGAGCCATCAGATCGCAATTTAATAGAATATACCCATTTACAACCAATGGGCTTAATACCAGCAGAGCAAGGAATCAAATCCCATGTATGATTCTCCTGAAGGGTCTGAAGTTCTTCTTGCATGGTTTTGACCCAACATGCTTGTTTAGCTGCCTGAGAATAAGAAGAAGGAACCACAGTGTGAGATAGTGTGGCAGAGAAACCAAACCTATCTGGGGGACGACGGACACGAGTGCCTCTTCTAGAAGCCACTGAAGGTGGCAGCAAATCAGGATTGAAGGAATCATGTGATGATAGAGGGAGTTGTCGTCATTGATAGACCATGCCTGGTTTAAAACGCTCAATTGAGCGAGAGCTGTCATCAAAGTGAGGAAGGAAAATAGGATCTGAGGAACTAACATGTTGCTGAAAGTAGTACTCATGTTTAAAGAAAATCACATCTCTAGAAACACGCATGCGGTTGGAAATAGCATCATAGCATGAAAACCCCTTGTGAGCAGTACTATAACCCATAAAAGCACACCAGAATGATTGAGCTGTAAGCTTGTGACGCTCATGAGGGGGTAAGTGAACAAAACAAACACAGCCAAATGTGCACAGTGTATGATAATCAGGATGCATGCGAAATAGACGATAAAATGGATAATCAAAATTCAATTGTTGAGAAGGAAGACGGTTGATTAAATAGACTGCAGTAGCCAAAGCTTCCACCCAAAATTTAGATGGGACAGAAGATTGCAAAAGCAAAGTGCGAACCATATCTAACAAGTGACAGTTCTTTCGTTCAGCCAATCCATTCTATTGAGGTGTATAAGGACATGATCGCTGAGATACAATACCCTTCTGTTGCAAGAAACCCTGAAAGTCGTGTGACATATATTCCCCATCATTATCAGACCGTAAAAATTTTATAAAAGTTGAAAACTGTGTCTCAACATAAGTGACAAAAGCTTGAAATGCAGTTAACACCTCAGCTTTAGAATGCAGAAAATATATCCAAGTAAAACGGTTATAGTCATCAATGAACGTGACAAAATATTTATAATGTCTATGTGAAATAACTGGAGTAATACCCCAAACATCAGTATGTATTATTGCAAAACAAGTATCAGCACGACTACCACCAGTAGGAAAAGGCAAAATCTTACTTTTTCCCAATTTACAAGTAGGACAATCAAAAGACAAAATATGATCAGAAGACTGAACTTTCTTTCCAAGAAAACCATGTTCCATCAATTTATTCAAAATAACATTATTCGGATGACCTAACCATTTATGAAAAACTTCACCCTTATTGTCAACAATATTAGAAACTAAAGACAAATTACGAGGAATAGAAAACTGCAATGGAAACAATCTGCCCACTTTAGGCCCCCTCACGATCACCTTCCCTGACGCCTGATCCTGCACAAGACATCCATCACGAGAGAAGTTTACATTACAATTATTTTCCACCAGTTGACCAACCGAAATCAAATTAGTAGAAAATTCAGGAGGAACAAACACATTTCGAAAAGAAGGTCCAATATCACCAATGGTAGTAATAGAAAGATCATTTCCATTAGCAATTTGTATGTTTTGAGTGCCAGTATATTGTTGAAGATTTTGTAACAAATGAGATGATCCAGTCATATGATTAGATGCACCAGAATCAACAAGCCAAGGAGAAAGAATTTTTGTACCTTGCCCCTGAAGATTAAAAGCTGAAAAAGCTGATAAAATCATCTGTTGAACCATTTCTGGAGTAACAGGGGGCTGATTAATGGTAGAAGCAACATTAGATAATGGTGCTGATGGTGGAATATCATAGCTACTATCTGGAACAACAGCTTGTAAACCTCGAATACGATGATTTTCTAGACAAGTAGGACAATCCTTGATAATGTGTCCAATCTGCTTACAATAATTACAGAATTTCTTACTGCAATTACGAGCAATATGCCCATATTCCTTGCAACTAAAGCATTGTATATGTCCCTTTCCTTGATCCTTTTTTTGAGCAGTATAAGCAACATTAATAGGTTCGGATGACTCCTTGGATGCACCAATAATAGCTTGTGTAGCCAACCTCTGTTCCTCACGTAATAATTCACCAAAACAAACATCCAATGATGGAACCAGATCTCTATTCAACAATCCAGCTCGAGTAACTTCAAATTCTGATCTTAATTTCATAAAAAACTGATCATGACGACTATCTTCACGAATTGCTTGAATACTAGTTAAAGCATCTTTATGAACTTTTGCATAAATAATACCAGAATATTCGCTCCACAGGTTAAGAAATCCAGAATAATATTGCTCAATGGAAAGATTACCTTGACTGAAGTTGCTAAGCTCAAGTTCCAATTGAAATCGCCGAGCTGTATTATCTTGATGATATATTCTCTTCAGATAATCCCACATTTGTTTAGCAGTAGTAAAAGAGCACAAATTGTTCACCATATGAGATTCAGTGGAGCCTATGATCCAGGAAGCAACTCGGGCATCCTTTGTCTCCCATTCATGCCGAGCTGTATCATCTGTAGGAGTAGAAACAGATCCGTCAATGTGACCCCAAAGCTCCTTTCCCTTTAAGAAAATCCTGAACTTAAATTCCCATGCTGCATAGTTTTTGCCAATAAATCTGATACCCAAAATCTCTGAAGAAGACATGTTTCAAGAGCTAAGAAGAAAGCTGACCCATAAACAAAGGCAGAAACTCAAATCCAGAAGCAGAAGCGAAGCCAACACCAAGACCAGAAACCGATCCAAAGAAAATCAACTAATCACCCTCCAAACCAAGTCAGATGAGCAAACAGACACCGTAGAACTACCGAAAATAATATTACGAAAGCGAACGAGAAATCCGAGAAGAAACCGTCGCCGGACGTACAACCACGCGTTGGAGTTTGGAACAGTACACAGAAAGTTACGACGGCATGTGTACTCCACTCGCTCAACACCCGGTGACCGAATTTGGAGAATAGACCGAAAATAGACCTACGCTCCTCCTCTGATGGGCGGTGAGATCCAGATGTGCACCGTGAACGACGACCCAAAGAATTTCCAAAATCCATATTCAAATAAACCCTACCTCTGATACCATGACAGAATATAGACAGATAACCAAAAAGGTTTGCCAAAAATCGATCCTTTCTCCTTAGATTATCTCTGAATATATACAAAACATCTAATCTAAATAAGGAAATAAATCAGCCTAATATAAAGCTAATTATACAAGGAAAGTCAACTGTACAAAATAAACCTATATACACTGATATAAAGTTTATATTATATATGTATGTCATATGGAGGTTAAGGTTACAATAAGATTATAGTGAGAATGCTAGTATATGCATGCATCTAGAAGCTAGAATGAATTTATTCAAATTTTTTGGAATGTTGAATGATATACATGATAGTGAAATGAATAAGATAGTTGAATCTAGTAGGATTAAGATAATAGGTTGTATAATGACTTTCTGTGCTTATTCAAAATGAAATGTACATGAGAAATGTGTTAACCCTAATTAGAAAACAAGTTATATGATTAGACATATCAAGTGACATGAATCCATGTGGATGTTAATCGGTTTAATTGCCTAACATAACATGACTTTAGTAGACTTCATAATATTTGATAGAGATGCTAGATTAGGGTGTTTCATGACTGGACCTACCAGGACTATTTTCATATATCTGGAGTTTGAGAACTCCAAATTAAGTAATGCTAGTTAGAATAGAAAATAGACTCATATACCTAAGTTTTATAAGAAGACACCAACATTTGGTTTGTTCTCTAAGATAGGCGAAAGTTAGCTTGAATCCAAATCAGGTATGTTGCCCAGTCATTAGGAGTAGTCCATAATGTTTAGTGAATATCTTGAGATTAAGAAGGCCAAATGCGATGTTTTTTTTTTAATTTTTTAGAAACTAGAAATATAGGATAACAAGTTTGTATAAGAACTATTAGCCTCAAAACATCGTTTGCTAGGTCTAAATTAAAGTGCAATATGAGTCAGTGAAACTGCCTATATAATTCGTAGGCTAGATTGGGGCACTTACCTGAGTCCAATTGGTCTCAGCCGAGTGAACCCTTCTGTACCTATTTCGATCATTGCACATGGTTGAGACCAATTTGTCTCAGCTGAGTGCTTCCTAATAGATACCGAAATGTACCCAAACACTTCCAAGCACATTTTAGGCACCTTAACCATAATTATTTAAGGTAAAGCATAATATGAAATGCATGAATAAGCTAGAGGTATATACATATATGCATGTAATTGTGATTCTATACACGAAATGTAAATTTAAGGCATGTGATGATATGTTACGTATATGATATTAACATATATATTCTTAAATGTGCATATATGATCAAATAATACCATTGTGATCATTATGAATACTTATACTTGTATATGTTTATATTGAAATGAATTACTATTGAAAAATAGAAAAATATGAAAATAACTTGAAGCCTGCGTATAGAACTTGGTTATGGATAAATAGGCATGCCTATAGGGATAGAATTATAGCTGCCACAGGTTAGACACCTTTTAGGTCTATAGTCATCCCATTGAGACTATAGTTTGACCCAATTAGGTCTATAGATTTGATATCTTTGGATATCCACAGGATTTAATACCTAAGAGTATTTATATGACCGATACCTTCGAGTATCCACGGTTCTTGTTATCCACACTCACAAAACTTAGGTAGGCTTTCACAGAAAAAAAGAGAATTGTGAAGAAATTGTTAAATAATGATATGTTATACATGTTTATCATTACACTATAAGCAATGCAGTAGCCTATTTCTTATGTTATTGATTTTACAATTATTCTAGTGAAAATAAATGCATGTTTTGCTTGATTGCATGTTTATGAGTAGTTGGGAATAACCATTGTGAGTGGTTGTTCAAACTATCCATGTAGGTACCCTAGTTCAGACTCTTTATCAGGAGCAAGATCTGTAACAATCAAGCAAACACTAGGAAGAGTCAAGTATGAAGAAGTCATCATTTTGCTTTTATTTTTGTATATTCTTATTTTGAACTATGTAAAATGGTTTGTAAAAAGTAAACAATTGTAAAGCATTATAGTAAATAGTCCTTTTTGCATGCTTTTATCCAGATTTGATGAATTCATTAACAAGTATGCTAACTAATGTGATAATTATGCAAGTGAACTATATGTGTGAATGATTGCATACTGGATGGTATATGTATGATATTGTATGTATGATAAGATTGTCCAAGAAGGGTATAGAGTAGTCTTTACATTTTTGATATCAGAGCGCCTAGGTTTAGGTGGTTCTAGCTACTAGGAATTTATGAACCATGCATGTATAGACTTTTAGGAGTGTTGGCCAAATGCAGATGCCCCTATTTTATTATAGATAATTTATCATGGAAGATTCTAGGGAAGTAGTAGATGAAAGTGTTGAAAGCAATTTACCAGTGAGATTGAATCCTTCTAATCTACAATCTTTAGCCTCTATTCGCAGTTATGTACCTGCAGCTACTATCCCTAGGGAAGCGTTGTTAAAACTTTCTCAAGATGTGGCTCAAATTCTTTAGAGGATGATGGCTACCAAAGCTCCTATTGTAGAAATTAGGGAGCATGGAGTAGAATAGTTCTTTGGTACTACATTAGAGGAGTTAAAAAGGCAGAGCTTTAGCTAGAAAGGACTCAACATGTGTTCGATCGGATCCAATGCCCAGCTAGTCAGAATGTTACGTGTGTTGTATCCTTACTTCAAAGATCAGTATAGGATTTGTGGAAACTAGTGTTAACGCAACCCCAATTGCTAAATCCTCTCACTTGGGAGTTCTTTGTAGAGGACTACAAGAAAAGATATGTTACTAAAGCTTATAAAGAGGAGAAACTAAGGTAATTTCTAAACTTGAAGCAAAGAAGCATGATGGTGGCCGAATATGAATCGGAATTTATCCGTCTTAGCAAATATGCACCAAAATCTATGCTAACTAAAGCCTTTAAGTGTCGGTAATTTGAGGATGGCTTACACGATCTTATTAGAGAGCATTTAATCGAACCTACTTTGTTGCAAGTAGTGGATTATTATCTATATGTTCAAGCAACCATCCGAGTATAAAAGAATGAAGTCACCAAGAGGGACAGATAGCAAAGAAGAAGTTTTGCTAGAGGTGGTGTATCTACATTAAAGAAGCCTCAAGTTCCATAAGGAGATCAATCAGTTGGATCCTTCAACAATCTTACTACTCGAGGTAGACGATAGGGAACATTCACCTTATCTTAATCTAGTGAGCAGATATCAACAAGATAGGGTAAAAGACAATTGCCAGAGTGCACCTATTATTCTAGGAGACATTAGGGTACCTATAGGATGTTAACAGGTTCTTGTTTTAGGTGTGGCAGTATTGATCATTTTAGGGCTAATTTCCCATTAAATCAAGCGCATGGGTCTATATAATAGAGCAATAAGGACACTTCTAAAGTATCTTCAACAGGTAGAGGATATGTAAGAGGTCGGCGTGGATTCAACCAATTTAAAGCCTAGTCTAGAAATGCCTTCGAGTTTGTTGATTGAGCTTTTGCTCCTACATCTCCTGCCCGAGCGTATGCAATGAAAGCTTGTGAAGAAGTGGATGCCCCGAAAGTCATAGTGGGTATTTTCTCACTCTTTAGCACTTATGTGCATGTGCTTATTGATCTAGGTTTTAAGCATTCCAATAATTATGTTAGGGACCTGGGTAGAAATATGACAAATGTTGAATAGTTAGTTGTTGATATATGTGTGACAAGCCCTTTGGGCCACATTATTTGTGTGAATAAAGTGCATAAGAGTGCCCTATTGTGAATCAAGGAAGAAAATTTCCTACTTACTTAATAAAGTTACCATTCCATGAATTTGATCTGGTATTAGGCATGGATTGGTTAACTAAACACTAGGCAATAGTGAATTGTAAGACAAAGATGATAGAACTAAAAGATGTAAAAGGAAAGGAAATAACATTCTAGGGTATTAGATCAAAACCTTTAATGAATGTCATTTCAGCTATGCAAGCTAGACATAGGGCGTGAAGCATTCTTGTCCTCGGTGTTTGATTCTAAGAGAGAGAAAGTAAATCTTCAAGATATGCCAATGGTTAGTGAATTTCCTGATGTGTTTCTTGAGGAGCTACCGGGTCTCCCACTAGAAAGAGAAGTGGAGTTATCCATAGAAATTCTACCAAGAACTGCTCTAATTTATGGGGTGCCGTATAGGATGGCAACATCAAAATTGAAAGAGTTGAAAGTTCAATTGCAAGAGCTATTAGATAAGGGTTTCAATCGGCCTAATGTGTCCCTTTAGGGTGCACTTATGTTATTCGTCAAAAAGAAAGATGGCACCTTAAGAATGTGTGTTGACTATAGACAACTCAATAAGGTAAAAGTGAAGAATAGATATCATTTACCTTGGATTGAAGATTTGTTTGATCAATTAAAAGCTGTCGGGGTGTTTTCTAAGATTGATTTGCGATTGGGATATTATCATCTTTGAGTGGAAGATAAAGATATTCTAAAAACTGCTTTTAGAACCCAATATGGCCATTATGAATTCTTGGTTATGCCTTTTGGGTTAACTAATGCTCCAGCAGCTTTTATGGATTTGATGAATAGGGTGTTCAACCCTATTTAGACCAGTTTGTAGTGGTGTTTATTAATGATATACTGGTTTACTCTTGAAATGAAGCAGAACATTTAAAGCATTTAAGAATTATGTTACAAACTTTGTGAGAGAAATAATTATATGCAAAGCTGAGTAAATATGATTTTTGGCTTAAGGAAGTTTCTTTTCTTAGGCACATGATATCATTAGAAGGCTTTAAGGTGGATTCTAAAAAGGTGGAAGCTATTGTTAATTGGAAGCTACCTCGAAATGTATCGAAAGTAAGGAGTTTCCTAGGCCTGGCTGGGTATTACCAGCATTTTGTAAAAGGATTTTCAATGATTGCTTCACCACTTACCAGGTTCTTCGAAAGGATGTTAAATTTAAATGGAATGACAAATGTCAGGCAAGCTTTAAACAATTGAAAAGAATACTAATAGAAGCCCCAATTCTTACTCAACCAACATCTAGTAAAGAATATTCCATGTATAGTGATGCCTCAAAAATGGGTTGGGTTGTGTGTTGATGCAAGAGGGTAAGGTTATGGCTTATGCTTTGAGGTAATTAAAACCTCATGAATAGAACTACCCCACATATGATCTAGAGCTGGCAGTAGTAGTTTTTGCTTTAAAGATATGGCGACACTACTTGTATGGAAAAAGATGTAAGATATATACGAATCATAAGAGTCTAAAGTACCTGCTTACATAGAAAGACCTTAATATAACATAGCAAAGGTGGTTGGAATTATTCAAAAATTATAACTGTATAATTGATTATCATCATGGTAAAGCAAATGTTGTGGCAGATGCCTTGAGCTAAAAGATGGTTGCGTCGTTACTGTTGCAATAATGTAAATGGAGTTTTGCACCAGATGGAGCATTACTAGCTCAATTAAAAGCATGACCCAATATAAAGCAAACAATAATTGATGCCCAGAAAGATGATGAAAAATTACAACGGATAGTTCGATTGATATATGAAGGAGGCCCATTATAGTACTCGATAAAAGAAGATGGAGGTGTGCATTATCGAAATAGATTGTGTGTACCAGATAATAAAGAATTAAAGAAAACCTTATTGCAAGAAGTGCACAGCATAATTTTCACTATAGATCTCGAAGGTAACAAGATGTATCAAGACTTGAAGCAGAATTAGTGTTGGCTAGGAATGAATCAGGATGTGGTTGATTATGTTTCCAAGTATTTGACTTGTCATCAAGTGAATGCACAACATCAATTCCCTTCTAGGTTGTTAAATCCCATTCCAATTTAACAGTGGAAATTGGAAAATTTCACCATGGATTTTGTTATAGGGCTGCCCCTTACTCAAAGAAAACATGATGCAATATGAGTAATTGTAGATAGGCTAACCAAGATGGCTCACTTCATACCAATTCAATCTAAATACCCATTGGACAAATTGGTTGAACTGTATGTAAACGAAATTGATCGATTGTATGGAATTCCTATGCCAGTAATTTCCAATCAAGATCCGAGATTTAAATATAGATTTTAGAAGAGTTTACAACAGGCTTTAGGCACTAAACTCCACTACATTACAACATTTCATCCATAAATAGATGGACAATCCGAAAGAGTTATTCAAGTACTAGAGGATATGATGAGAGCTTGTGCCTTGGATTTTTCAAGAAGTTAGGATAGATACCTTGTTCTAATGGAATTTGTATACAAAAATGTTTATCAAACTAGCATCAAAATGGCACCTTATAAGGCTCTTTATGGTAGAAAGTGTAGAACTCCAATCTGTTGGACCGAGCTAACAAAAATGAGGGTGATTGGTTTTGACATTATTAAAGATACTGAGGAAAATGTGCAAATTATCAAGTAAGATTGAAGACTACCAGTGATAGATAGAAATCATATGCATACTTAAAGAGAATAGATATTAAATACTAAGTGGGGGATAGGGTGTTCTTAAAATTATCACCATAGAGAAAAGTACTACGATTTGGGAAGAAAGGGAAGCTTAGTCCGAGATTCATTGGTCCATATGAAGTTGTGGAACGGGTTGAACCTATTACTTATAGATTGGCACTCTCTTCAGAATTATCCAAGTTGCATGATGTCTTTCACGCTTCTATGCTTTAAAGGTACAGATTAGATGAATCTCAAAAAGTGCCCCTGCAGAAAATAATAGTACAACCTGACTACTCCTATGATGAAGAACCAAAAGAAATTTTGGCTCGAGAAGTTAGACAACTACAAAAAAATAGATTTCCTTAGTTAAAGTACTATGGTAGCATCATGACATGGAAGAGGCCACATGGGAATCTAAATCAGTTATAGGAGCTCAGTACCCGTAATTATTCAAATCAAGTATGAATTTCAAGGACGAAATTCCTTTAAAGGGGAGAGAAATGCGAGGCCCCTATTTAGACCCTATAAGATTATGCATATGTAACAAGATCGCTGTGTTTGTATAGTTAGTGAATTAGAAGTTGGGACATAAAGGTAATTACCTTTATTTGATGAGGGATAAAATGGTCATTTTAATTTAAGTTATGATTGTGATTAATTATAGGTTATATGTTAATCAAGGGACCTAATTGAAAAGGAGAAGAGAAAGTTTAGGGTTTAAAATAAAAAAATTTAATGAATTAAAGGCAAAATTGAAAAAGGCAAGTGGGAGCCAATCGAAGCAAGCCACCTATTCTCCCTAAAATATTTCAAAAAATTCGGTATTTAAAGGGTTAAAGAGGAGATGGGGGCCTACCACTTTAAGTAGACTAAGGCACCCATTTTCTCTTAACTAACCCTTCAAGAACCCTTAAAAAGCCAAGCTTTATTTTTGCTTGTGGAGAGAGAGAATTTAGAGGTTACCATATTTGGGGTAACAACTTCTTAATCTCTTCTTCTTTAATTTTGTGAATTGATAATCAATTACATGGATTTTATGGATCATTTATATCAAGTGAATTCATTCTATGTTGAATGGAAAGCTAGCACAGGCAAAGAAAAGGTAGAAAGGGAAGTTTGGAGGAAGGATAACTAAAAAAGATGTGGGAACTTTTTATCATTATTGTGGTTTTTTGCTTCACTATACATTTTGGAAGTGTTAAATTGGGAGTTTTGATGAAGGGATATATGAATGTGAAGGTGGATTTAGTTTAGGAACAAAAAATTTGGTGGTAAACCCTCTTTTGGCAAAAAGCTATCCTAGGGTTCACTGGACCTATTAGGACTTCTTTTCCTAGATCTGGAGTTTGAGAACTCCAAATTAAGTAATTTTTGTTGGAATAGAAAATAGACTTATATACCTAAGTTTCATAAGAAGACACTAACATTTGGTTCATTTTCTAAGATAGGCAAAAGTTAGCTTGAATCCAAATCAGGTATGCTGCCCAGTCATTGGGAGCAATCCACATTGTTTAGTGAATATCTTATGATTTATAAGGCCAAATGAAATTTTTTTATAATTTTTTAGAAACTAGAAATATAGGAGAATAATTTTTTAGAAGAACACTTGGTCTCAAAATGTCATTCGCTAGTCTAAATTGATGTGCAATCTAAGTCAGTGAAACTGTCTGTAGAATTCGTAAGCCAAATTAGGGCACTTGATCCAGACCATTTGGTCTCCGTCGAGTGAACCCCTCTGTACCTATTTCAATAATTGTACATTCTTAGCTGAGTGCTTCCCCTATTACAACTTATTCATGATATTTAGGTTTTAATGGACACCGAAACTTACCTGAATACTTCCAAACACATTTTGGGCACCTTAAGTATAATTATTTAAGGTAAGGAATGATATGAAATGCATGAAAACCTATACATGTATACATATATGCATGTAATTTTGATTATATACATGAAAATGTACGGTTAAGGCATGTGATGATATGATACGCATATGATATTAATATATATATTCTCAAATGTGCATATATGATCAAATAATACCATTGTGATCATCATGAATAATTATATTAGTATATGTTTATATTAAAATGAATTACTCTTAAAATATAGAAAAAATATGAAAATAGCTTAAAACATGCCTATAGAACTTGGTTATGGATAAATAGGCATGCCTATAGGGATAGAATTGTAGCTACCATCGGTTCGACCCCATTTGGGTCTACAGTCATCCTATTAGGGCAATAGTTTGACCCCATTGGATCTACAACTTTGATATCTTTAGATATCCATGGGAATTTAATACCTACGTGTATTTCATATGACTGATACCTCTAGGTATTCATAGTTCCTATTATCCACACTCGCAGCACTTAGGACAGGCTTTCACAAAAAAGACGAAAATTGTAAAATAATGATATGTTATACATATTTATCATTTCATTATAAGTAATGCAGTATCCTATCTCTCTTGTTATTGATTTTATAATTATTCCAGTGAAAATAAATGCATGTTTTGCATGATTGTATGTTTGTGAGTTGTTGGCAATGACCATTGTGAGTGGTTGTTCACACTATAACTGCTCTCTACTATATTGTTTAGCTTAGCATAGGTTTTATCCATGTAGGTACCCCAGTTCAGACTTTTTGTTAAGGGCAAGATCTACAACAATCAAGCCAACACTAGGAAAAGTCAAGTATAAAGAAGTCATCTTTTTGCTTTGTTTTTGTATATTCTCATTTTGTACTAAGTAAAATGGTTTGTAAAAAGTAAATAATTGTAAAGAATTATAGTAAATAGTCCTTTTTGCATGCTTTTATCCAGTTTTGATGAATTCATTAGCAAGTATGCTAACTAATGCGATAATTATACAAGAGGAACTATATGTGTGAATGATTGCAAATAGGATGGTATATGTATGATAGTATATGTATGACAGGATTGTCCAAGAAGGGTTATAGAGTAGTCCTTTACAAAGACTTATGATGTTGGACTCCGTACCTAATAAGCAATTGTCTGGTATCACCTAAATATTGTAACCCATTATCACACACTATATGATTAGGTAAGCCATATCTATATATCAAATTCTTCTCAATGAACTTAGCCATATCCCATGCATATACCTTTTTAAAAGACCCTGCTTCTACCCACTTGGTGAAATAATTAATGGCCACTATAATGAATTAGTGTCAATTCAAGGTAGGCAGATGGATCATTACTATAATGTCTATTCCCCATGTAGAGAAAGGCCAAGGAGATGTAAGGTTACACAATTTAGAAATGGTTAAGTGCCTCAGGTCTGCATAATGTTGACATAACTGGCATTCTTTGACATACTTAGAACAATCAGTGTCCATTGTAAGTCAAAAGAATGCTTACCTTATAATCTTTTTTGCCAAGTCTAAGCCATTCATATGGGCTCTACACACTCCTATATGTACTTCCTCCATTACCCTTATTGCTTCCTTTTTGTCCAAATATCTCAGTTCGATTCCATTAAGTTGTCTCTTAAAAAAGCACTCCTTCTATGGTAATGAACTAGGTTGATAGTTTACGAATCAATATTTGGTCCTTTTTGGTGGCTTCCTTAGGAAACACTGACTTTTCTAATAGTTTTGGATGTCATAATACCAAAGTTTTCCATCATCTATCTCGATATCCATGATTTGTTCCTTTTCAAAGCACAGCTTATCAGAACTCAAAATCAACACCTACTTCATAATTACTCCATTCAGGTTATCCCACATTGATACTAAGGTAGCCAAAGCATCTGCTAACTGGTTTTCTTCTTTAGGCACATATCTAAAAGTACAGACTTTAAATTGTCTGGTTAAGACCTTCAAGCATCGGAGATAGGGCATCAAGCATTTTTTCTTTCACTAACTATTCACCCCTTACTAATAAACCAATAGAAAACAATCTCTAAACACTTCTACAGATTTCATCCAATCCATAAATGCAAGCTTCATACTCTGCTTCATTATTTGTGGCTTTGTATCTTAGCTTCTTAGCTAATGGCATCTCTTTTCCTTTTGGGGTGACTAAGATTACCCTTAATCCTAATCCTTTATTATTCACACCTCCATCAAAGTACATCTGCTAACCCCTACACTATTATGGCTGTAAACATTTTCATCGAGGAATTCATAAGTCATCTCTTCACCCTCTAAAGGCTGATCGGCTAGGAACTCTGCTACCATCATTTCTTTGATGGTCTTCTTTAGTGATGTATTATATGTCGAACTCTTGTAGGAAAATCTACCACCTTTCTATCTTTCCTAACAATGAAGGCACTTCTTAAAATTATCTAAGGGGTTTCTACTTAGCCAGTGCTTGGATTCTATAAGAATGGAAGTAGTGTCTCAACTTCTTCAATGCCCATATGACTGCCAAGCAAATCTTTTCAAATTTTCCATACTTTGCCTCATATGGAGAAACATTTTATTTAGTTAATACATTGCATACTCAATCCCGAAATCATCTTCTTATGCAATCAAAGCCCCTACTGAACTGTCTTCTATTGTTTAGTACAAAATTAGAGGTTTACCTTTTTGAGGTAGTCTCAACATTGGTGCATTGCAACAAATAGTCCTTCATTGTGTCAAATGCCTCTTGACAATCTTTATTCAAAACCCCGCTGGTCCTTCCTAAGTAACTTGAAGATCGATTCGCAGATTGAATTCAACTTGGTAAGGAACCTACTTATGTATTGGATCTTACCCAAGAACCCTCTAACTTCTTTTTCTTTTTGGGGAATTGGTATCTCTCTAATGGCTCTTACCTTGTTAAGATCTACTTCTATACCTCTCTAGCCTCACCACATTGCCTAAAAGCTTACCAAAAGTAAATCCAAAGATGCATTTTTTTTTGGTTGAGATAAAGATATATACTTGTTGATCTTCTGAGAAAAAATTCTCTAATGCCTCAAAATGTCCTTCTTGGGTAATTGACTTGATCATCATGTCATCCACATATACTTCCACCTCTTTGTAAATCAGAGTCATCTAATATCTTAATTACCATCCTCTAAGAGGTAGCACTTGCATTTTTTAGCCAAAAGGGCATGACTTTGTAGCTATTTTGATCCTATCCACTCTTTTATTCAGAATTCATACCCATATGCAAGACTATACATGGCACAAGTAGTTACACTATCAACCAAAGCATCTATGTGAGGCAAGGGAAAATCATCCTTGGGATAGACTTTGTTCAAATCTCTACAATCCACACATACTCTTACTCTCCCATTTTTCTTTTCTATAGGGACTACATTTCCCAACCACATGGGGCATTGGACTTCCACTAAGAACTTAGCCTCTATTTTCTTCCTAACCTCATCTTTAACCTTCTCAGCCCATTCTGGCCTAAGCCTTCTAATTTTCAGCCTAACTGGCTTGTACCTAGGATATATCAGAATGCCTTATTCAACAACCTCTTGATCTATTCTTGGCATGTCCTTGTACGTCCATACAAAGACATTTTCATATTTTTTCAATTTTGTCTCAAATCTTTCTCTCTCTTTAGGAGTTATGCCTAATGCCAATAAAATTTCTTTTGGATTTTCTTTAGTTTTGAGATTAAATGAACATGTTTTTGTTTAGTTAATGTCAAATATGAATGTTTTATGATTATGATCATGCATATTGAAATCAGAAGAAACATCACACAAGAATTGTTGTCTATCATCGCACAAGCTATGTGTTTACCATTAACCTAAGCTTTGATGTAGAGGGGATGATTATGATTCCTTCCTTCTATAAACAAATTAGCATAAGAGTATACCACATTCTCATCGATTCCTCCCATGACCAAGTCCAGCAACTCAAAGGCTAAGATAGTGGTAGCAATGGTAAACTCACTCAACGCCTCTACTAACTTTTGTCTATGTGAATGAGACTGCCTCAACAAGTCTTAAATACCTATTTGAGCCTGTGTCTTTTTTAGCTATTTGATTATCTGATAATCCTTAATCTCTTTTTTTGTAGGCACTACAATAGGAGATGGCTACCTTTCATTCTCTGGGGCCACTTTTCTACTCCTTTTTACTGCCTTAACTTTCTTCTCTTCCTCTACCTCTTCCTCACATTCACAAGCTAAACTCCAGACATCAATAGGCACTAAAGTTCCTTTGTCCTCGCTCTTTGTAGGAGTATCCCAGCAATCAATGATAGAAATTGGTTGATTTTCTTCAATTGGCTTTGTTACATTATGGTGGAATGGGTAATGACCACGTACTCATTCCCATATAAATCCTTCATCACATACCACTCAGTTAAGCTTAACCCAATCATGAACACCGGAGGTGGCATAACATTGTAACCTCCCTTCTTCTTCTTATCTCTTCTTAGGATCTAAAATCTACTTCTTGTGTATTGAATCCTGAATCTTATTCCTCAAGCTATGACAATAATAGATCAGGTGCCCAGTGTGCTGATGATATGCACAGTAATTATCATCCTTGTGATGGGGCAATCCTTGACTTTCTACTGGCTTTAGGGGCAATAGTTAAAGCTTCCCTTACTTTTTTAGCCTATTCAATACCCAAGATAGCAATTTCCCGAGGTTGGAATAATGTCTTTGACTAGCTTTTATAGTGGACACTTCTGTAGTATTTTTGGTTCTATTAGACCCACTATTATTCCCTATTGCCTTATTATTACTTAAATTCCTTCTATCATTCTCATTGTTCACTCTTCTAGCTAGATACTCTCTTTCAACCTCTATAGCTATATCCTTCAATGACTATCAACCCTTAGGATCTTTTATCTTTAAGCCATCCTTGAAATATAGGCTTACATTCTTGATGAATAATTTGATATGATTAGTTGTGTCTGGCTTTCTCTTCATATCCATCACCCTATCCCAACACATAGTGATATACTCATGGAAGGATTTATCATATTTCTACTATAATACTTCAAGGTCCTTCAAAGTGACCTCCATCTTAGTGCTAAAATCATACTACTTAAGGAATTCCTTGGTTAACAGATCCTAACCCTCCTTAGTATGACTATCTAGCCCATGGTACCAATCTATTATAGGCCTAGTTAGGCTTAAGCAAAAGTATTCCACCTTTTGTTTCTTAGATAAGGTGGTCTGACCAGTGTCTAGCAAGTTTACTAGATCGACTAGTAATATAGGAAAATAAAGATTATGACTCAAAATATTAAACCCAAGGGAAACTTGCGTGTGTATGAAAAGATTTTGAGTTTTAGAATGAAAATTATGTGTAGAGAGAGAGAGAGAGAAGAGATCCCAAAAGTTATGATGAAGATTTAAAACTGAAATAATAAATCAAAACAAATTATAAATGCCTTGAAATAAATAACAAGAGTAAATTAAAACAAGGTAACAATCAATATCTAAAAACAACTTTCACTAAGGGACTATCCACCTTAACCTATTATTGCAATGACTTAAATTCATAAAAACACAAGTGATTATGGAAAGCTAGATAAATAAGACTTGACACCTTGAATCAATAATATCTTTCTTAAATATTAAATTTCCTGTTAATAACAATTTAACATTCAGCATAAAGATCTAGTTTAACTTCCTCCACTTTCATTAAACTCTTGTCTAAGAAAATTCTATTTCAGTATATTGTTGGTTCCTCCTCTTTTGATATTAATCAATATTATCAAAACATAATTATCTCAAAATAGAAAACAATCATGCATTGACTCAAATGATTAATCCAAGAACATACAAATCCCTAATTGTTATTAAATCAACTTTTAGTTATTTAGACCGATGAACCAATAATTAATTCAAATAAAATCAAATATAAGAATATACTTAAAACTGAGAAATAATCAACTTGATTTTACATTAAAGCTCAATTAAGTCATCACAACAAAAGATTAAGGATTCATGTATCCTTAGCAAAAGTTAAGAAAAACTACTCACACTTAATAATTAAAGACTAAAAACTGAGTTTAAAAGAAAATTATAAGGAACGTAAACTAAACTCAGACTCTAGCTAACGTAAAAACAATAATTAATCCCCTTTAACTTGTGACTTGAGTCTTCTTTTTATAGGTAAAGCAGACATAGCAAAACAGGGAGTTTAATCCACCTCAACTTCCTAGACATTAAAAAATATCCTCAAAAGAAGATTGCCTAATTTGATTTAAAGAACAACTTCCAATTCAAGCAAACTCTCTTGAACCGGTAGAATAGATTTTAAAACCACCAAATCACTTCTTCTAAAACTTCAAAAAAAAACTCATTCAAGAGAGTAGAAGAGTCCATTCCATCAAATAGCCAACAAGTTCCCTTCAGAAAAGTCCATTTGGTAGAGTCACATTTTGATTTCACCGAATGGTCTTTTATCTCCACTTTAAAAGAGCCATTCGGTAGAATCAAAATGTGATTCCACCGAATGGTCCTCTACTGGACTTCAAACCATGTTTTTCTTCATCTTTTGCTTTTTGTTTTGCAAAATTACCCTTTCAGTCCTTCAACTTCTTCTTTTTCTTTCAATTTTGCACCTAAAATCACAAATAAACACAATTAAGTCCTTAAATCACAAATTAAAAAAATTAAATACTATACTAACTAAAATAATATAAAACTAACACAATAAACAAACTAAAAATACTTAAAAACATTATAAAATGAACACTTATCAAATACCCCACACTTAGCCTTTGTTTGCCACCAAGCAAACTTGAACCAACCACATTTTCAAATTTATCAACTTTAACTAAAAAGTATACAATTTAAAATTAAGCTTAGCAATTAATAAGAGCACTTAACAAAATTTCAATCAAAATAGCTTTAAATAAGACAATATAAGCTAGTTTCCTTGTGTGTGTGCAAGACCATAATATTTTAAACTCTTTTCAAAATCAAAACACCAATGCAAATAAATAATCAAGCTTAGGGTATATGTACACCTAAGTGTACAAACAATTTTGCACTTGAAACTCTAGAAACACCATATGTAAGGACCTAATCATGGTCCTAACAGGATTATAGTTAATTAATTGGGATTAAGGTTTAATAAGGCAAAATTTGATTTTTTGGTATTATTGAAGTTAAGTCACATTAAGACTATGTTGGTAAATTATACACATGTGTATTGGAGTGTAGCTAAAATAGTGAGGAAGGATGCAATTGAATTAAATAAGAAGTTTAAGGGATTAAATGGTATAAAGGCATTTTGGAAATTTCTCTTTAGGAGATATTTACCCCACTAACTCTTGTACTTAGCTTCTTAAAGAAGGAACCCTTGGGGTTTTAGTTGTGGGGATCGGCTAAGGCAAGAGAGTTCTCTCTCTCTCTCTCTCTCTCTCTCACTCTCTAGTTACGGGTTGAATAAGAGAAACCTAGGGTTTTAATGTTTCAACCTTATGAAGGTAATGTTTTCCTCTCTTGGATCTCTTTTTTATGTTTGATTTAATGGAACTAAGGATATATAGAGAGATGATATATCATGTATGTTATCTCCATGTACAAGGAGAAGAAGGGAATCAAGAGTAAAAGGGATGGATCAAGTAAAGTGAGGAAGGCTTCAATGTCAGGTACGTGATTCATTGTTTTGGGATGGTTACTATGCATGTTTTCCCTAGCATGTTGTATATGCTTTGATAATGAGATTAAGGGTTTAATCTAATAGGTGTTGATGATTATAACATGATTAGTAACGTAAATGATCATGTAACAAGTGGGGAAGTGAAATTTAGTGTTTAATTCTTGTTATGCTTAACTGGGATTCTGGGTTTACTTCATTTCTTCCCATGCGTGGCCACTCACCATGTTCCTCTTGGATGTGCACGGCCACGTGATGTATTCTTCTTCTCCCACCCGTGGCCATGTGATGCTTTTCTCCTTCTTACCCACGGCCATGTACTTTTTTTTTTCTTTTCACACATGGCCATGCACTCCTTTGTTCATAAAATACACGGCCACACATGTTTTTCTTCATCCCTATGCGTGACCACATATGGCTTTCTTCTTGCCCATACATGGCCATGTGAAGCCTTCCTTGTTGCCACCCATGGCCACGTGTGTGTTTCCTCTTGGAAACATATGGCCACATGTATGACATGTCTAACAGACCTATTAGGACTGTTTTACTTATAAGTTGAGCTAGAAAACTCCAAATTGAATGTTTCTTGTTGCATTGGAAACCATACTTCCATACCTACTTTTCATATGAAGAAACCCAATCCTAAATCTGTCTCTAAATAAGCCTTATTTTAGCATAAATTCATGATTTTTTTGCTGCCCAGTCACTAGGGCAAACCTCAGTGTTTTGTAAATATCTGAAAATATAGAAATGATATCAAGATTATTTTTAATGTTTTGGAAACTATAAACATAATGGAACAAGTTTGTAGAAGACCATTTTTGCTGAAAATGCCTTTTGATATGTCAAAAATGGCTCACAAGTTGAGCTCAGAAAATTGCCTATGACTATTCACGACTTGTAACTTCGATCATGACTTGTGACATATGTTACTCGGAACAAGTGCACGAGTCATGAAGTTTACTCCCTTTCACGATTAGTGACACTCCTAATGACTTGTGACACTTCCCTACTTCATCCAAATATAATTTTTAAGCCCTTTTGTGTCACCAAAGCTGGTCTAAACCTTTTTAAGTAACTTAAAAGCATTTTAAGCATAAAATAAAGATAAGTTGTGACACTAAACATGATTAAATGAAGTGATATATGATAATAAAGGTAGTAAATGAACACTAACATTGGAATACATGAAAGTGTTTACTTGTAATTGATTGTATTATAATGATTATGCACATGTGATTTGGCTTTGCCTAAAAATATTTCACATTGAAATTCCTTTACAATGATATGAGAATACTAGAACATAGCCTAGTGATAATAAGAGAATAGGTACAAGGTTTCATGTTCCAGTTAAAAGAAATGAGACATCATAATTTTTGTTAAATTATGAAACTATAAGAGCTTGATTACACTCAAGGTCATAAGTAGAAGTAATGATCGACATTGATATAAATATAATAACATACTCGCCTGTTCACTCATGCCTATATTATATTATAACTAGCATATGCCCATCAGTAGTGTGCCAACGACTAAGATGAAATAATCTCACATAACTTACCTAAGTATAAATGTTATAAGATGAAAGATACAAGTAAGATGATTGAAGTATATACGACAATGTTAAATTGTATAACTTGTTGTTCCTACTCTGATGAATCATGAAAGTGAATTCAATGGAGTAAATGTGGCATTAACCTTAAGTTGTAAGAGAACCCACTTATTTTATTATATGGATCATAAATGCTTGTGTTTGCTATATATATACGTGTGTGTTTATGGAATGATATTAATAAGTGTAAGATTAGGGAAATTATTCCCAGCAAGCAGCAACGAGGTATGTCATCAAGAACTCTCTATGAGTTATTTAAGTACTATATATTGTATAATTGATATGAGCATGCTATGATGAGTAGTTTAATTTAATATATGAACAAATATGAGTAATGGAAGTATGTATTTACATGATTTTAACTACATATATATGTATATGCACACGTGGACATACACAATGCTAGTTATGAAAGATCACATGATATTATTAATTTCATAAACCTTTGACCATCATGATATGAATGAAAGAAAATTGATATGACTCTATGATCATGTGATAGCATCCCGGTACACTAGAGCTTATAGCTCAATATTATGGTATGATAAGAATAATGTGTACTCTTATATGAATGATGGCATTGAGTATATATGCTGTAATATGTAGAGAAAAGTATGTTGAACCAAAATTGATGTAGTTTTTAACGAAAGGAATGATATGCATTCTTCTATGAAATGTGGCTTCAAGCCAATTGTTGTGCTAAGTAAAGAGGAATATGTTAAACAAAGATATCATAAAAAGTTATGCATATGAGTTTTAGTTCAGTTGTGGATTAGATAGGCATGCCTAGAGCAATACAGTCGCATCTGCCATAGTTGACCCCTTTTGGGTCTTGTTCCTTAATGGAACCATCGTTTGACCCCGTTTGGGTCCACAGTTTGTTCTTTGCTGGAACCATTACTTGACCCCGTTTGGGTCCATTGTTTGATATCTTCGGATATCCATAGTTGATACCTTTGGGTATCCATTGCTCCTGTTATCCACCTTTTGAACTAGTACTTAAGCAGGCTATTAAAGATGATAAAATATACATAAGATAAAGTAAAACATGCATCGATTGCTCTATTCATGTGATGTAAGCATGAGAAATGACCTATTATTTGATTGTTTTAAATTCTTTTGACTATAAACTATTTTATGAAATGAAATGTTATGCTTTGTAATGCATGATTGAAATGTCACACTTCAATTAAAGAAGATGCCTATATGAGTATCGGTATGAGATGATTCCACCGATGGGATTCCATAGAGATTTTATAAACCCTAAAGCATACATTATTATACTATAAGTTATATGAACTATAACATGTGCATTAAGTTTCATGTACTCTATTTATAAAATGCATACAGGTGACATTGAGACTTGTCTTATAATCTTGATATGTAATTCTTGTTCCTTATGATCACCTACCACCCTATCAATCTGTCTATATATATATATATATATATATATATATAAATGTTTACACACAGGTAGACATAATGATAACATTCATTTAACTAAGTGCAATGCATAACATATAATGATGCTTGTAAGAGAATCAGATTACCATGCTAACAGAATATGAAGGATGTAAAGTTTGTAAATCTCATATGAGAATGGTATGATATATGTGAAGTGATTATGCCCACTAGGACTACTTGTAGATGCTATATGACTCAAATACACTCTTATATGATGAATTAATGTCAAATGCCTATCTCAGGTGAACAATGTGATTTAATGTAATAAGTGGAAATCTTACATCATTAATAACTATGATGTCTAACCTATTGATTAAAAGGATTATAAAATGCATGATTTATACTAAGGTAGTAAGGGAAAAAGGGTAAGATGATGGTGATATATATATGATGAAGGGTGATGAGTTTCATAACGCGATAAATTATTCTAAGCATGATACCCATTAGTAAAGTCGAAGACTCTCCTAATAATGTTATTTATGAAATGAAAAATATAACAGACTCATATGTTATCCTATGTGATTGTGAAAGTTTTATACATAAATGTGATGAATTGAGGAAAAAGGTTATATTTAGATGTATAGAGTTTTGTTCTCCACTAAGCTTTATAGCTTAGCACGGGTTTGTTATCCGTGCAGGTTTCCAAGACAAGTTCCAGAGGATCAGGCAAGATGCAGTTGCCTTAAAGGATTTCAGGATACTTGAAGGCCATTTTTGTTATTATTATTTATCAATAAGATGATGTATTTATTTGTGGCATGTAATTAAGGCCTGTTTTATTATTATTATTATTATTATTATTATTATTATTATTTATGCCTAATCACTATTAGGTATGATGATGATTTAAGGAATTAGGGTGTTACACCATAGGCCTCTCCTTTAGCAACGAAACCCAAAGCTCATCCTCGCTAAACAACCCAAAAGAAACTTAAAATTACAAGGTCTTTAATGGTTGTAATGGGGCTAAGGTAGTGGTTAACAAAGAAAGAATAAAAGTTATTCAAAAAGAATTAGCCACTCAATGCCTTAAATAGATTAGTACTTCATAATTCTAGCTTTTTTTCCACATTCTTTACTTGCTATGAATACTTGAGAATAAGACTGAAATTCCCTCAGTAGAAGAAAACTAACGTTTGCAACAATCACCCCACACTTAAGAGTTTGCCATTATGAGGACCTAAATTAGGCCCTAGTAAATTTCAAGGACATAATCCCAATTATAAATGTTTAATCGAGCTTAATTAGATGAATTATTATGAGTTTATATAGTGAAGGATAAACTAGTTATTTATTTCTATATGTAATTGAAATAATATTTGATTTCAAGGATCCATTGGGATATAAGTGTTATTAATTTATCAATAATTATGTGATAAATGTGTAAATTATATGGTATGAATTTTATAAGGTAATAATTAAATTATTATGGTTGGTTTAATAATATTCAAGGGAGTAATTGTGGTATAAAGTATTAGTTTAGGGCTCAATTTGTAAATTCAGCATCTTAAGGGTCAAATGTGAATAAAATAATGATTTTAGAGGTTAATTTAAGAGAAGTATATAATATATGGGTCAATGTTAAGTATGCAAAAAGATGAGAGGCAAAGGTGTAACATGCAAAAGATAGGAAGAAGTTATTGGAACATGCAAATTCTTAAAAGACCAAGAAAGAAATTTACCTTGCGACTATATATATACTATATTTCACATGAAAGAGAAGAGATGGGAGAGAGGGACGGCATTTAGAGAGTGAGATTATAGAAATTCGTCTTTGCTCTCTCTCTCATGTGTTCATGGTTAATCTCTTAAAGAAGCCAAAGAAGAAATTCTTGCATGTGATGATTAATCAAGAGAAATTGTGCATCAAATTAAGGTAATAACTTCAATTGAATGACATCTTCTTCTTCTTCTCCTTCTTCTTTTCATTTTGATGAGGTAATGGTAGAGTAAGGTGCTCGAATTTTATTTGAATGATGATGATGTTTGTGAAGGAGAAGTGGAGGGTAGAAAGAGTAAAGGAAAGGAAATTGCAAGGGGTTGAAGACAAGGGATTTTCAACCAAGGTATGGGAATTTAGGGCTGTTCATATTGCATGTGAAAGTATTTGCTGGAATATGTTGTGAATTCCTTTAACTTAGTGACATATATTTAGGGTTATTATTTTCTGGGTTTTATCGAAATGAGATGAAGAACAGAACCAGTTGTGAGTGTCTTTGCCGAGTCGTGAAGCTCTTCACAAGTCGTGAAATATTGTCCGACTCGTGAAGCCCTTCACGAGTCATGCACCCTTTTTCCTCTGGGTCACTCGTGAATGTTAGTTTCTCACTCATGAACCCTTTCATGAGTCGTGAAATGTTGCCCTTTTTCCCCACTCGTGAGCCCCTTCATAAGTTTAAAGTTTAAAATGTCTAAAATTTGAGAACAACTAGGGTAAATTGAAGTTTAAGTGAAAGTCATAAGATAAAGTTCTTACAAAAACATTAACAGTTATCCTAAGGTTAAAAAAACAGTAAAAAAAACACCAAACTAAGAAAACAAAGAAAAACTAAAGTGCTTAAATGAAAAAGAAAGAAGAAAGATTCAACTTCCTGTAAAATTGAGTTTTAGATAAGTTCTACCCTCCTCTCAAAATGTTGTTGTCCACAACAACTATCGTCACTCTACCGGTGGTAATGGTGGTGGTGGCCAACGCTTCTAGAAATTGGTAGTAAATACCTCTAAATTATGCTTTACTTTAAGAATGTGGTCCTGCATAATGTCTATACGACCCTCCAACCTATTCATCCTATTATTCATTTGAGTGGTAAGGGCTTGCATTTGATCTGAAGGTTCTTGTGGTAGGGGTGCTTGATTTTCAGGCTCAGATTCCGATTCAGATTCTTTATCTCTATTTCTTCTAATGGTAAGTTCATGAAGATATTCTACCCTATCAGACCAACATCTCTGTGGCTCTTTAATCAATATCTTCATTCGACCCAACATAGCATAATCCATGTAAGTTGGTTTCCTAAGAGATTTCCTCATATCCATATAGTTTACTACCCTAACCATAATGGTTGCAACCCAACCTAATGATGTCGCCTTAATTTTTGTACTCATTCTCTGTAGCTTCTCTATTTTCTGGCATAAAAGACAGCCTCATTGATTTAGATTCCCTCAACCATATATCTCAACAACATACATTCTTCATTGTTAATGTTCCTAGGGCTTCCTAGGCAACTAAAGAGAGTGATAGATAGGAACCTGTGAAGATTCCAAAGAGGATGACTTCCTAAAGCACGAGCCTTGAGCTTGCTAGGTTTATAGCTAACACGATGCAGAGGATCTTTAATGAATTCCCAGTTCTCTTGTGCTGTAGCATTAGGTAGTTCACTTATTGCATCATCTGGAAAGCCTAAATGTGCAGTAAATATAGGGAACAACATGTAATAAGTTTTCCTTCCTAGCTTAAAACTCACTATGCCAACATCATGCTCATCTTCAAGTGTCAACATGAAAGAAGTAAAAAACTAAATTACAATAAATAGATAGACATTTGGGTGTTTTTCAATAAACCATTCCCATCTAATACCATAAATAAGAGGGTAAACCTCATTCCAAAGATTTCCATTAGGGATATCAAGAAAAAACTCCTTTAAGTAAAGACGCTTGACAAATTTGATTTGCCTGAAATACTCAGGCATTTCAGCTCTATCCTCATCAATATAAGCTGGAAGAGACTTCTCGATGCTTCCTTGGATTTCTTAGATGACTCAGCTAGTGTTGCAAGTTTAGCCTCTTTATCCTTTTTTGCTTTCTTGGGCGTGTCATCCTTCTTTGCTTTCCTATAACTCACTGAAAAAAGACAAACAAAGAAAAATCCATTAGGTAAAGTAAATAAGCAAAGGATAACATGGAAATAATTGATGCAAAAAGATGGTGAAATAAATGTATCAATGCAAGAATGAGTTATCAAAGTGATGAGATTGAAAATCTTAGCCTAAGTAGTGAATTTATTTTGTGAGACATTTTAACAAACATGTTGTGTGCACAAGTTCAAGGCCAAAGTTATATGAAATCTCAAAAATCTAACAACCTAAAAATTGACCATCAACACATAATTTAGCACCAATTACATTGAACATGACAAATCAAAACAATTATAAGCAATAGAAGTGGAATCAAATGAAGAACACAACCCAGTTTTACAAATGTAAGCCGTGAATTTAAATGCAAATTGATGGAATTTAAAATAATGAAATACTTACTTGTGATGAGAAAGATAGCGCACAACTAAATCAAGAAGAAAATCATACAAGTAAACTTGATTCGGTAGAATGCCTAAGTGAGTGGAGGGAGAATAGAAGTGAAAAAACAAGAGAAAAGGGAGCAACTGGTGTAAAGGGTGTGCAATTGGGCTATTTAAGGGCATTCAGTGGAATAGGAAAGACCCATTCGGTGAAATAAGGTTTCTCATTCTACTGAATGGTCCTCTATTACCCATTAAAGTCAAAAAAATCAACCAAAAACATAAAACCCACATGAGAAAAAAGGCATTCGGTGGGATGAAGGGGCATTCGGCCGAATCATGATGTCCCATTCAGTGGAATCAATTTTGATTCTACCAAATGGTCCATCACTGGATCACAAAGCCACAAAATGATGAAATTAAGCTAAATTAAAGGCATTCTTATTCAATGGGATCAAAATGCACTCTACCAAATGTTTCCCTTCTTCAACAACAAGCACAAAATCAATTAGTTAAGAAAAATCTCATGTTAATTATCAATCATTGAAATAAAAATTACTTCTATCAAATGCCTAAATACTCATCTAAATCACAGTAATTTGACCATATTTTTAAAATTTTAGCACAAATCTAACTTGACTTCACCTAGTCTATAACCTTTTTTTTTCTCTAAATTGATCTTTTAACTATTAACTATTGATCATGCTGCATACAACAAATCAAGGTTAAACTCTCTCAATGCTCGACCTTAGGATTGCTTTTCTTGCTAATTTGTACTCAACTTACACTTACACAATGAAAACTTCACCACTTTCTTGCTTTCTCAGAAAATTGATCTATCTTCACAAAGCACTTCCTAAAACTAAAAATAAAACAATCAATATAAGTGAAAATGAAACATACACAATAAAACCAAATGAAAACAAACAAAGTAAATGCATTAAGTAAACTACAAGGGATAAAGAATTTAATTCTGAGTTTAACAAGTCCTCAGCTAGGCTTTTTCCCTCTGTTGCTACTCTTGAAATACGAAAGGGAATGGTGGAGGTGGCTAAAGCAGTATTCGTAATGTCATGGAGGAGAAGACATAACAAGCCATGATGGCCTCCTACTTCTCCTCCATGACATAGTCTCATAATGTCTTCTTATTCTCCCTCTGGAACACATCTTCAAAGTACTTGGTCCAAACAAATCTTGATTAGATATGGATAATCCCAAAGGTAGTGTTTGGCATTTGCTTGCAACTTCTTCTTTTATTGCCAAGTGAAATCTTTGGGAAGGTAACCTCCTACGAAAAAATTAGCTATATTAGCATACCAAGGAGTTACAAAGTTACAAGTATAAATTACACTAATATATTCATAAGGAAATAAATTAGCAATTTCTCCTTTTTCAATATTGGCATTATCAAGTCTAGAAAGATGATCTGCCACATAATTTTTAGCTCCTTTCTTTTCTTTAATCTCCATATCAAACTCTTATAATAGCAATACCCAATTGATAAGTCTTGGTTTGGAATCCTTTTTGGCAAAAAGGTGCCTCAAAGCCACATGATTCGTCCATACTGCGACTTTGGAACCTAGGAGATAAGATCTAAATTTGTCAAAAGAAAATACAATTGTTAGCAACTCATTCTCCGTGGTGGTGTAATTGACTTAAGCTCAATAAGAGTAACATTTAGCCTTTCCTTAGGAATTGAAACTTTGCAGTGGTGTCATTAGCCACTCTCCCAGCCTCATTTCACCTTTTGGTCTCATTCAATTCATCATTTTTATGTCTAAACTTGTTTCTTGACTGCTTTCTGACAACTAACTTGAACCCAACTCAAAATTGACTTTTAAACCTAAATTCAAACTTAAACTTAATCTTAGCAAACTATGGATAGATCTTCAAACTAGGTGCTTGTCTGACCCTCTAGACCACTAAAAGAGTCTATGATTGCTATAAGAGTCAGATGTTAGGAGTGATGCATGGCGAATGATGTATCAGCATGATATATACATGATGCATGAATGCAATGCATGACTTTGTTTAGAGTTAATCATAATCACACATATGCATAACAATATCCTTCTAACCTTATTACTCCCGCACAAGAGGTCATATGGTCTCTTTCCTTGGTGGGCTTAGCCTATAGGTCAACAAGGTACCCAATGGACGAACATGGTGCACGGCAAAAAACTAGCAGCATAACCTCTTTAATTAAAAGTGCAGGCATATGAGTTTTAACCATTATGTATTTTGACTAACTCATACAAATCGGGTTGTGCCCATCGGGGCATGGCAGCCTTTGAATGGTACCTTCCTAATATGTTTGAGTTTGTTCAATACATAAAGGTCCATAAAGCAAGCAAAAATGATTATGGTTATACAACCTAGGGGAAGTTGCTATTATCATTACATGGGCTTTAGTAAAGGGTGATAAAACTTTAAGGCTACCTAAACATGGTCCCTGCCAATATGTCTAGCTCATCACAAGTATAACGACTGATAGGTCACCATTTTATATACCATTTGATACTAAACTTAGGTTGTGGGTCTCCTTGGCACCTTTATACATTGAGTAAACATAGGGCATGCTTCAGGATAGCACTAGGGATGAAAAGGGATGCCTAACATAATTCTAAGGCTCTAAGATTAATGCATGAAATGCAGTTTAGAAAAGAGACAGGATTAATTAATAAAATCCAATCATAAAAAACTTAACCAAGACGCTTTTAGGAGCAAGGTCTCTTTTGTCCCTAATGAAGTTGCCATTGTGACGTTTGTTGAAGCCACCACTCATTTTTAGTTTTGTTTTTGGAGGCTGCTTTTAGGGCTTGAGACCAGAGAAGGCTCACTTTAGCTCATAAATTGGCCACTTCACAATAAAAAAGGGATCAAACTCAATTTACTATTGGTGGTTAACCCATGAAGGCATCTACTAATAGGCCCAAAAGAGATAGGTGTCATAGAGTCGCCACCCAATAGAATGTTGGAAAAGAAATCTTGACCTTTTAATGCCTAAATAGAGATTGGTGTTTAAGACATCACTCTTATTAGGCATCTTGGTTAGGTGTTATTTTATAATTGAGTTTTA
Organism: Excoecaria agallocha; assembly: GCA_037975025.1. Taxonomy (NCBI): domain Eukaryota; kingdom Viridiplantae; phylum Streptophyta; class Magnoliopsida; order Malpighiales; family Euphorbiaceae; genus Excoecaria; species Excoecaria agallocha. Next base: position 44,706,014 of record CM075812.1, on the reverse strand, counting down.
AAATTAATCTCCTCTCCTCTCTCACACGATGCAAGCAATATAATTTAAGTAAACATCCCATTCAAACAAAAAGAAATAAATACTTAAAATAAAATCCTACTTAAAAATGATTATATAAGCAAATTATCCCACAACATCAAAGTGCAAATAAATATACATACATAAATTAGGGAGTTAGTTTGGATTATTCCCTCATGGATATTTTACAAAAATTATAACTTTGTTCGGTGTGGACTTAGGCTAAAAAATCAAAAATTGGCCCATGTTTTGGGATAAAAAAATCCAATTGATTTAATAGAAAACATTTAAATGTTTTTTTATCTTATTGTGCACAAAAATCCCTTTTTACTAACTATTACAACCTAAAAAAAATAATACATCAAAGATGAAATATCAAATAAACAAAAACAATGGCAGAAATTAAATAATAAATAAACACAACCATAATGAATAAATAAAATAGGAATTAACCAAAATAACTAGGGAGTGAAGATGGTGACCAACATGGAAGCATGACTTCCCATGCAAAAAACCATAAAAACCCTTTGTAGCAATGGTACCAAGTACTCGAAAAATCATACCAAAAGGACAAATTAATTAGTATCCCCGAACACCGTGATAAAAAATAATTACATGTTTATTTACACAAATAGAATAGACTCAAGTATAAAATCACATCATACAGACACAAAAACACATCAAATAATGCATAAATATGATAAGAAATAAGTAAATGGTATAAAAATACATAAAACCATATAATATATGTAAAAAATGCCTCAAAATACTCTCACATATGACAAAAATAGATGAGGGATGGCCTCAGGGATGTGAGGGATGTGATAGAGAGATAGGCCCAGGATGTCCCATCTGTCAAATGACAAGCGACCATCTATCGGTTTATCTTCCCATCCATCACCTCTGGATAGAACCAGAAATGCCAAATCAAAGCAAAAATGTAAGAAATGATGCAAAATGAGTTTTTAACCTTAAACATACATCCCTAGGGTCCTAAATCATGTTAAAACTAATTTATGACAATCAAACATGCATCAACTATCCTGATATCATATAATCCTTGAACTAGAAAAATAAGAGAAAAGCTTCACATGTACAACAATGGAGGAATTCAAGAACCTATCATGCCTTTAACATATTTAATAGTCTAGGCACACATCACATCTCAATTAAACATGCATAATATTCAAATTATAATAATCTAAACATGCCAATATACATCAAGGAATCATGTGATTATGCAAATTAAATTCTAGAGAGAGAAAGTAAAAGTAAGCCAAAAATGTTACCATAAGGAGATATTCTGATTTTGTGATTGTTGTAGTCCAAATCTCCACTCTAATTTGTGATTATTGCTCTTAAAAGATGGTAAGAAGTTTTCTTTTGTGTGTATGTTTCAATCAAAAATTACTAGTGCAAAAGGTTAGAGAGAGAAAGAAATCAATTCTTCTTCTCCTCTAAGGTGCTCTCTCAAAGAAAAGTTATTCCTCTCTTTTCCAAACCCTTTATTTTAGATGTTATGGCTAGGGAAGAGTTTGAGTTGAATTCCAACTAAAAACACTCCAAATTTGGAGATAAAATCCTGTAAATTCGAAAGCCCCTCTTCTTGGATAAAAACTACCTTCTTAAAAACCTAAAAATGTGGGAATTTAGGGTTTTAAGCTAGGGACGGGCGCCCCTCAGCACTAAACCTAGCATTTCCTAAAATACCCTTTTAGGCACATAGACATACATCCTTCAATTTACAAATGGTTGTCTGCCACTACTAAAGGTCCAAAATTTGGTCATTATGCACAATTTGCTAAAGCACTTAGAAATATTTGAAAATACATTGGAAAATCATAAAAAATCTTTTATAAAAAGTGAGATATTCATGATTGGAGCATTGAGATTCGAACCTTTTATAAGTAATATACTATTTCCTCATCATTGGGCAACCTTGATCTAGGCTGCCTTAGGTCACGGTGTCTATAGTCTCCAATTAAATCACATCACTTTAATTCATTATGTACTATTTAGCTTAGTCTTCACTAATTTTTTTTTGCTATTATTCTTCATAGCATTTTGTCCTTATTAGATAAGCATATTACCTCAAATTACTTTTCATTATATCTATTTGATATGGTTATTATCATCATTATTTTATTTCAATCCTTGTAGTTCCCACTTTTTCTTTTATTTTTATTTAATTCTCAATATATGTTTCAATATTAATTCTTACCCTTACTTTTCAAATATGTCCTTGATTTTTATACTTGCTTACAATTAGACCCCTAATTCTTTTATTCAATATCTAATTTTTACCCTTTAATTAGTCAACTTCACATTTTATTCTTAATTTACCATTTACCTTTAACACACTAATAAGTTTTCAATTTCTATTCCAAAGTTTAATTAATATACACATTAAACTCTATAATATTTAAAATTCACTTTTAGTCCCTATAGATACTTTTAATTACATTTTTTCCTTTTCAAGTATTTATGCATGCCAAAATTCCTCTTTAGTCCTTAACTTTTAATTTACTTCCATTTTCATTCCTTATAATTCAAATTTACATTTTAATCTCTAAATTACCATTTAAGCCCTTATATTACTTATTCTATCTTTTACTCGTTTAATTACTACTATTTAGGTGAAAATTCCATTTTGGTTCCTAACTTTTATTTATCACATTTCTCATCAATTACAACACAAAATTTATGGTTTTCCCCTGTTTGTACTTTTTATTGTGTTTTCACCCTTTAATTTACATTTTAGTCCTTATTATTCCTTCACATAGAGGTAAATTACCATTTAGTCCCTGTTGACTTTATTTTCCTACATTTCTGTCCTTTTTACCTTTTACCCCTTTTAACGATATTTTAATATGAATTTGCATTTTTTTGTCTCTCTTTTCTTGCTTATTCACATATTTACCACTATTTTTTCACTTATTTTTATTTTTTCCTGCTTTTACTTTTATTTACATTTATATCATACATAATCATGTATTTATACGCTAATTCAATATTTACTACTAATTTACTTATTTGGTCCTTTTTATCCTTTATTTACGTAATTACCACTTTTCACTATTTCTCTACATATTTACCCTTGAATAACATTCTTCTACATATTTACCCTTTTTTTGTTAATAATTTATGTATTTTATATTTTTTATCATAAATTGTTAATCAAATTCCTATTTTGCCATTTGTAACGAAACCTTCAAGCTGGATACATGGGACATGGACCCTATAGGTCCAAAATAAGCTAGAGTGACAACATGAAGTGATTTGCAACTCCAGTATGTGTTAAGGGATCACATGGAGTGATTAATGCCTCAAATGACAATCTAATGTACATCTCATCAATAGGTAGACCGAAGGTGGTCTACAGTCCAATCTTAACTCATCATTCTACCACAGTATATGTGACACCCTTATCCTATAACCTAGCTATATCACTTTATCCAGTATCATTAAACATGCTTTACCATGCCATTAAATCATTAACCATACTATACAGAGATCTTATAAGATAACTTAAACCATAATATCTAAAACTTTACTATTAAAACTTTACTTACAAAAAAATCTCTTTTAACATTATAAGATTTACATATACAAAAGATCTATAATATTACAAAAATTTCCAACACAAATAAATCTCTAGACAAAAAGAAACCCCAAAAGAAAACTATATACTTTCCAATCTTTTAGACTTGTGTTGGCCATCTTATTGTAGATATCAATCCTTAGAAGAAGTCCTATCTTGACAACCTGCACAGATAAAAACACCTATCCTAAGCTATAATGATTAGTGGGGAATATAAAGCATGGCAAACGACCATTCACAACAATTGCTAATAAGCACTCAACACATACCATAGTTAATCCATATGATTCAATATTAGACATACAATTCTAAAAACTGAAATGTGAATCAACATCTATATCAACATGTGAAAATCATTTGATTTATTGATAAAAATTTGACATTGTTGCTTTGCATTCATAACGTATAATCATACAAATGAAAATATCTTTGACCAATAAATCAATCATTTAAAATAAAAGGATTACTATTACTCATGTCAAGATATAGAACCAATACTTTAAAACTCTTATCTACTACTTATTCACTTATTAATATTCAAATTAGTTATCATACAAATGATTAGCTATCTGAACCTATTATAAATCTTATATTTCAATCTCTATAGGTATTAAGATTCATTTACATCTTTGTTAATTACAACTTGAATCTATTTACCAATTATATGTTTCTATCTAGCGTATGATTATTTTATTACCTACGTGTTTACCATCATACATAAAGTTATTCCTATTTCCACAAACTTAGTGTATCATAGTAACATGTCCACTATTCAATCACATCAATTATGCATCCATTACCTGATTAATCTTACATACAAAAAGTCACTCATGTCACTCATCCATATCAATCAAGCACATATTAATATTTATAAAACTTGTCATAAAAAATATAAGAACCATTATGCATCAAAGATTACACATAAGATATCAAAGTCCTATGTCTATATATTACTCCATATGCTATACATTGATTCATAATAAGATCATATGCAACTCAAGACAAGAATTGTTATGTTTTTTTCTTTATCTTTGCATGATGAATATTTTTTTTACTTTTTATCAAGCTTGTATTATTTTATAAAAATGGATAATGGGTTAAAATATAATGGTAACACCTAAAGGTACAAATCAGATACCAGAAGGTAATAAAGGTAGCCCTTTACGAGAACAAATGGTAGCCCCTTACGAGAATAAAACTGTACGATAGACCAATCAAGCGGACCTAAATGAGGTGGAATACCACCCAAATAGGGTTGTCTTTTATCTTAACGAGACTATGTCTATATAATATTACCCAAATGGGGTTGAGTTGTAGTATACTTTATGACCCAAATGGATTCAACTATACTTTAGCTTTTAAGCATACCCAAATGGGGTCGAGACTATACATCGCAGCTACAAGATACCCTTATAGGCATGCCTATCTATCCAGATCTTAGACACAACACAAGCAATTAAATCTCTTTACTATATCTTTCTATACTCTTTACTCTGTTAAATCATATAGATATGTGTATATGTATACTCATGTGTAAGTATTTAAAGTATAGACATATACATGTTCATGTGTAACTTTATGTAAATATGCTATCATTTACTCACTTGAGTATTACAATTCTATACTTAAAATCAGTTCAAGCATGTAACTCTTTCATTTGTGTATAATGATGACACTTAACATCATACTATGTTGAGTCTTATGACTCAAGTGATATACCTGTCTATGACATATTTACTTTGAGGTATACTATACAATTAGAACCATTTGATAACTTATTTTAAGAACAATTTATTGATCATGCTTATACTATTTATGCTTGTTTAAGCACTATGATATCGTACTTATGATATGAAATCATATAACTATGAGTGTATAGAGCATCATTTATGCATGTTATCATTACATAAGAAAATGTTAGTGGTTATACCCTAGGCCAAACATTAGGCCCTTTATGTAATGTCACATTTCATTTTGTAAAATTGGGTTTTCTTCATATTATTATATTATTGGCATGTTACATTATAATAATGTTTGTAAATAAAAATTTAATGTTATTTTGACTATCCCTAATCATTTATCATTAAATGATTAATGATAAATAAAGACTAGTATAAGTTTGATTAATAATCATAGGATGATTATATATGTGGTGATATGAATTAAACTTATAAGTACTTGTTAGAGAATAGAATACTGGATAGACCCACAATGAGATACTACATGGGTTAATGTCATTAGTGATCTTGTAATAGTTATGTTATCGATCCTTAAACCTGAGATTATCATAGTATCCTACATGGTGAACATTATGTTTTAACATAATCAAACATTATCTTTAATTGGATACTCATAAAGGTTATGATTGGACATAATGAGAATCATGCAGAGGATAGTGAATAATAAAGAAGGAATTTGTCCCTCTCTTATGAGAGAGATATCTATTGGGACCCTCGATAAGTAGGACTAAGAAATGCATGGCCATGCTCAAATGAATTGATGGAGCAATCAATATTATTTGATATCATCAGTCTACTTAGTGATCGAGAAATTATATGTTTGGACTATATAAGATTGACATGGATCATGACTTATGTTCATGTTAGTGTAAGCCCCAGCACCAATGCTTTATTATAAAATACTTAAGTTAATAAATGAGGCATTTGCTTTATCTATTGTATTACTGTGCATATCAAATGATAGAACTATCCAAGAATGTTTTTTCAATTTAAGTTATCATGTGTGAGGCACATGGTTGTAAGACCTTGAAACAACTGAGACTTCATTCTAAATATTCCTAGTCAGTAATAGTTATGGAACAACAAATGAATTAAGACTAGTATGCTCTCTCTAATAAGTTGAGTTATGTCTTACAGATCATAAGGACTAGAGTGTCAATCAGAGATCATAGATACATATTTAGAACATGGTATCTGGATTTGATATGTTCATGAGAATATTACATGGCACAAGTCATAAGTGTTTCTCATGTGCAAGTTTTGCATCGGAGTTCTTATACCTGAAATCTTTATGAAACTCTTTGTGAATTATTGTGTACTTTGACATACATATAACGTACTTGTAATAGGGTGAAAAGTATGGGTATGCTCGGGCATGCACTAATTCATGTTAGACAGCATGAGAGAAGTGAAAGGATTACCCCTTTTGATAAGAGAGAAAATATCATCGGCCACTTGATCAGTGAACTGAGAAGTGTATAGCCATACCGAGAAGAAATAATGAGAAATTATCATTTATTTGAGAGTTCTATGTCACTGGAATATCAAGAAAGGAATTAGTATATATAAGGATGACTAGTTCCATGCCTTATATTAATTCTATTTTTTATGGGTAAGGGAATATGCAAAATTGCATTAGGTCACTAAATGTCATTTGCATTTTCATTTAATTTTGAATGCTATAATATCTTGCTGGAGAATATATATAGCTTTTGAATTAATTTATTAATTCATTGCCAATATTAAATGGACCCTATAGAATCGCACACAAAACATTGGGCTTAAAATATGTAAATAGTGCATTGGACATTAATTTGGGCTTTTATTTAAAGTCAAATTAATGTATATAATGGGTATTAAAATTGCTAATTGGACCACAAATGCAGCAGAGCTAGACTGATTCTCGTAAATAGTTTTTTTAAGGCAAATATGTTAAACAATTTTTTTTCCTTAAAACAACTAGCTATTCAAGGCAAATCTCTTAATCAGTTTTTTTGCCTTAAATAGAAATATGTTAAATAGTTGGTCCATGAGAGAGATATTCAGCATGTGCTAGGTTTATTTCAATTAATTAATTATCTATGTATAATTAAGGTAATTAAGTTTAAATCCTAAATAGTATATGAATCAATTAGCAACACTTAAATAAGGATTGTTATGGCCGAAATTCAAGCTAGTTTCCTAGTTGAATTCGACACATGTTAAATCCTAAACAATTGATGCATTTTGATTAAATAACTAATGCCATTTGGATTTGAATCCTAATAGAGTTTGAATTAATTTAAATCACTTAATTAGGAAATGATAGAGGTTGAAAAATATGCCTTATTCCAAGGGGATTTTGGCATTTACATTTTTCTTAAATGAATGATATAAGTTAATTAATTCTATTTTTTGACCAAGATTACAATTGATCTCTCTAGTGCCACCACTCTCAAGAAAAAGAATTCTTTCTTCACCTCTTATGTTCTTGGGCAGTAATAACAACTAAAAAGAAGAACAAGATCAGATCTTATGGCTTTAAACCATTCCCATTACCGAATACACAAACATAAAGCTAGCACTCTTGGTTTTAAGTCATCTTTGTGAGTGTGTGTGTGAACATAGAGTGGTGTGGCATAAAGGCTACTCCTTTGGCTTTGGTGATCAAGATCTAAGGTATATAAGTCCATCTTATATGCTGGTCATCTTTAAAATCAAGTTTTAAAGTGCATTCAGACTTGTAAGTTTTCAAAAACCCTAAATTGTATGTTTCGATTCTTTGTTCTATATTGCATGGCATGTATGATCTAAATTTTAAATTTTCCATTGCGTGATGAGTCAAGCTAATCTTCTTGCCTCTTTTTGAGGTTATGCATTAGAAACTATTGCATTTTAGAATTTTACTACATCAAAAATGAAAATAAGCCTTGTGTGTACAAAAAGGTTAGTAGGGAGCATAATATTATTCCTGGTCTTATATGTGGATGACATCCTTCTCATTGGGAATGACATTCCAACATTGCAAAAGGTTAAGCAATGGTTAGGGAAGTGTTTCTCAATGAAAGACTTAGGTGAAGCTAAGAAAATACTTGGTATTCGGATCTATAGAGATAGATCAAATCGGCTTTTGGGACTAAGTCAAGAAAAGTACATAGACAAAGTACTAAAGCATTTTAGTATGGTAGACTCAAAGAAAGGGTATATATCATTGGCTTTAGGAGTTTCTTTGACTAAAGAATAATGTCCTAAAACCAAAAAAGAGAGGGACAACATGAGTAGAATCCCATATGCATTTTGCTATTGGATCTATCATGTATGCTATGTTATGTACTAGGTTGAATGTTGTTCATGCACTGAGTATAACAAATAAGCTTCAGCTAGACCCTGGTGAGAAGCATTAGTCTATTGTAAAGGGGATTCTTAAATACCTACAAAGGACTAAGGATCACTTTTTTATGCATGGTGGTCAAAAAGAGCTCGTCATACACGGTTATGTCGATGCTGCTTTTCAGACCAGCACTCAAGACTCAAGATTGCAATCTGGTTTTGTTTTTGTTTTGAACGGTGATGCTGTTAGCTAGAGAAGCTCAAAGCAAGAGACCGCTACCGACTCAACTATAGAATCTGAGTATATTGCAGCAAGTGAGGCTGCAAAGGAGGCTGTTTGGGTTAGAAATTTCATTTTTAGATTAGAAGTGGTCCCAAGCATCCTAGATCCATTCGAAATTTTCTATGACAACAACGGGGCCATCGCACAAGCCAAAAAGCCTCGATCACACCATAAATCCAAACACATACTTAGGAGGTACCATTGATCAAAGAGATAATTCATCATGGGGACGTCAAGATTTGCAAGATAGCAAGTGAAAATAATGTAGTAGATCCTTTGACGAAATAGTTGCATCCAAATCTGCATGAAGCACATTTGAGAGCGTTCGATCTTAGGGCTATGCCCAATTGGGACTAGTGCTCACGAGAGATTGTTAGTGTAAGCCCTAGCCCTAATTCATTATTATAAAACACTTAAGTTAATAAATGAGGCATCAGTTTTATCTATTGTATTCCTATGCATATCAAATGATAAAACTATCCAAGAATGTTGTTTCAGTTTAAGTTATCATGTGTGAGGCACATGGTTGTAAAACCTTTAAACAATTGAGACTTCATTCGAAATATCCATAGTCGGTCATAGTTATGGGAATAACAAATGAATTAAGACTAGTATGCTCTCTTTGATAAGTTGAGTTTTGTTTTATGGATCATAAGGATTAGAGTGTCAATCAAAGATCATAGATACATGTTTAGAACATGGTATCTGGATTTGATCTGTTTATGAGAACATTACATGGTACAAGTCATAAGTGTTTCTCATGTGTGAGTTTTGCATTGGAGTTCTTAGACCTGAAATATCTATAAAATTCTTTATGAATTACTGCGTACTTTGACATACACCTAACGTACTCGTAATAGGGTGACAAGTATGGATATGCTTGGGCATGCACTAATTCATGTTAGAGAGCATTAGAGAAGTGAAGGGATTACCCCTCTCAATAAGAGAGAAAATATCATCGGCCACTTGATCAGTGAACTGAGAATTGTATGATCATACCGAGATGAAATAATAAGAAATTGTTATTTATCTAAGAGTTTAGTGTCACTGGAATATCAAGAAAGGAATTAGTATATATAAGGATGACTAGTTCCATACCTTATATTAATTCTGATATTTATGGGTGAGGGACTATGCAAAATTGCATTAGGTCACTAAATGTCATTTGCATTTTTATTTAATTTGGAATGCTATAATATCTTGCTAGAGAATATATATAGCCTTTGAATTAATTTATTAATTCATTGCCAATATTAAATAGACCTATAGGATCGTACATAAAGCATTAGGCTTAAAATATTTAAATAGTATATTGGGCATTAATTTGGGCCTTTATTTAAAGTCAAATTAATGTATATAATGAGTATTAAAATTGCTAATTGTACAACAAATGCAACAGAGCTAGACTGATTCTCATAAACAATTTTTTGCAAATTTGTTAAATAGTTTTTTTTGCATTAAATAGCTAGGTGTTTAAGGCAAATCTGTTAATTAGTTTTTTTTTGCCTTAAATAGCTAGCTATTTAAGGAAAATTTGTTAAATAGTTTGTCCATGAGAGAGATATTTGGCATGTGCTAGGTTTATTTCAATTAATTAATTATCTATGTATAATTAAGGTAATTGAGTTTAAATGTTAAATAGTATATGAATCAATTAGCAACACTTAAATAGGGATTGTTATGGCTGAAATTCAAGCTAGTTTTCTAGTTGAATTCGGCACATGTTAAATCCTAAACAAGTGATGCATTTTGATTAAATGGCTAATGCCATTTGAATTTGAATCCTCATAGAGTTTGGATTAATTTAAATCACTTAATTAGGGAGTAATGGAGGTTGAAAAATATTCCTTATTCCAAGGGGATTTTGGCATTCACATTTTTCTTAAATGAATGATATAAATTAATTAATTCTATTTTTTGACCAAGGTTACAATTGATCTCTTTAGTTTCGCCACTCTCAAGAGAAAGAATTCTTTATTCATCTCTTGTGTTCTTAGGCAGCAATAGCAACCAAGAAGAAGAATAAGATCAGATCCAATGGCTTTGATAACCTTGATTTTAATGTTTGCTTTTTGGATAATTTTGTGTGTTTTAGTGTCTCATCTTGCATGCTTTTAGTGTTTTTAGTGTTAAAATATTTTTCATTTTTCATTTTAGTTATTTTGATAAATTTAAATTTTTTGGGTGGTTAATGGTCTTAATTTGCATTTTTTGCATGAAATTTTTGCTAAGGCACGGTTGAGACAAATTGTCCTAGTTGTGTCCAACACAAAAGTCAAAACTCACCATTTCACCAAAGGTTGCGACTAAGATAACCTGTCCCAGCTGTGGCTATTACAGCCTGCAAACATGTTTTGATCCAGAAGCTCACTGAGGCTGAGACAAAACTGTCCCAGTCATGCCCAAAGCAACTTACCACTTTGTCTTCTTGTGTTGCAACTGAGACAAAAGTGTCCCAGCCATGTCTTCCTAGATAGCTCTATAAAAGCTGCATAATTTTTTATTTGAACAGGTTTTTTTCTAGGGTTTCGTGTATAGGGTATTGGAATAGAGAGAAAAATGCAATTTTTGATGGGAGAAGAGTTTTTCATACTTAGGTTGTAGTTTTACTTTAAAAATCACTCTTTTAGCTTAGTTTTACTTCAAGAACAAAAAGATAGTCATAGTTTTAGTTGTTTGTTTGAAGATTATAGCTTACAATCAATGTGCATTTTAGAGAAGAAGAGAAAGAGCTTCATCAACTTCAAATCTTCAGCTTCAAATAGGTTTTATAGTCTTGCTATAGTTCTGTAAAAAGGGACAAGAGACAAGAATCTTCTGCAATGTCTTAGCAGGGAAAGGAAGCTTCAGGGAAACAGAGTGGGGGGCAACCTCCATTGTATCCCCATTGTACTAGGCAACATTGGGGTAGTTATAGGAAATTTACTGGGGCATGTTTTAGGTGTGGTGCTACTGATCACTTAATGGCAAACTGTCCTTCGAAGAGGGAGTAGGGTAGTAGAGGAACTTTCAATGCACCATCTTTGGGTAGAGGTTGAGGAAAGAGACGTAGGGGATCGAGTCATCAGGGATCCCAGTCCAGGAACATTTTTGAATTAGTTGACAGACCCACAGCTCCAGTTGTTCCTATTCGGGCTTATGTAATGAAAGCTCGAGAGGATCAAAGTGCTTCAGAAGTCATAGCTAGTATTTTCTCTCTCTTTGATTCTGACATGCATGCACTGATTGATCCTGGTTCCACTCATTCTTATGTTTGCACTAGGGATCTGGGCAAAAATGAGTCTACTGTACATGAACTGGAATATGATATATGTGTAACCAACCCTTTGGGTCAATGTTATTGTTAATAGAGTGTATAAACAGTGTCATATTGTAATTCAAGGGAAAGAATTCCTTGTTGATCTTATTAAATTACCTTTTTAGGAGTTTGATATTATAATGGTATGGATTGGATGTCTAGACATCATACAATGATTAATTGTGAAGTTAAAACTGTAACTCTTATTGGTGCTGATGGTAAAGAAACTATAGTTTAGGGCATTCAATCTAAACCATTAGCTAATGTAATAACAGTTATGCAAGTTAAGCGATTTCTTAGAAAAGGGTGTGAAGCTTTCTTAACACTTGTGCTTTATTCAAGAAAAGAGAGAGTGAATCTCCAAGAGATTCCAGTGGTGAAAGAATTTCCTAATGTGTTCCCTAAAGACTTACCTAGTCTTCCACCTGAAAGGGATGTTGAGTTGTCTATAGAAATTCTACCTGGTACATCTCCTATTTCGAAGGCACCATATAGGATGGCTCCTTTGGAATTGAAGGAACTAAAGGTTCAGTTACAGGAGTTGCTTGACAAAGGCTTTATTAGGCCTAGTGTATCACCTTGGGGTGCACCGATTTTATTTGTAAAGAAAAAGGACAGGTCTATGAGAATGTGCATAGATTACAAACAGTTAAATAGGGTAACAGTGAAAAATAAGTACCTTTTACCTAGAATTGAAGATTTATGTGATTAGTTAAAGGGTGCTGGAATGTTTTCCAAGATTGATTTGCGATCGGGTTATTATCAACTTCGGGTTAAGGATGTGGATGTTCCCAAAACAGCCTTTAGAACCCGATACGGGCATTATGAGTTTCTGGTGATGCCATTTGGGTTAACAAATGCATCGGCTGCATTTATGAATCTTATGAATAGGGTATTTAGACCCTACTTGGACCAATTTGTTGTTGTGTTCATAGATGACATTTTGGTGTATTTGAGAAATGAAGCGGAACATGCTGAGCATTTGAAAATTTTTTACAGACTCTAAAGGAGAATAAGTTATATGCTAAGCTGAGCAAATGCGATTTTTGGCTTAAGAAAATTTCTTTCCTTGGTCATGTAGTATCTTTTGAAGGCATTAGAGTGGATCTAGCTAAAATAGAGGCTATTGTGAATTAGAAGCCACCTTGAAATGTGATAGAAGTGAGAAGTTTTCTGGGCTTAACGAGATATTACCGTCGTTTTGTGAAAGGCTTTTCAGTTATAGCTGCACCACTCACTAAACTAATTAGAAAGGGTATAAAGTTTGAGTGGACTGATCGATGTTAGGCAATTTTTAATCAGCTGAAGAAATTATTGACAGAGGCTCCAGTTTTGACACAACTAGTTACAGGAAAGGAGTATGCTATGTATAGTGATTCTTTTAGAGTTAGCTTGGGTTGTGTGTTAATGCAAGATGGTAAAGTAATTGCCTATGCATCTAGACAGTTAAAGTCGCATGAGCAAAACTATCCAACCCATGACCTAGAGTTAGTAGCAGTAGTGTTTGCCTTAAAAATTTGGCAACATTATTTGTATGGGGAAAGGTGCATAATATATACAGATCACAAGAGTCTCAAGTATTTGCTCACTCAAAAGAAACTTAACTTAAGGCAGCGAAGATGGTTATAAATTTTTAAAGATTATGATTGTATAGTGGATTACCATCTTGGCAAAGCTAATGTTGTAGCAGATGCCTTAAGCCATAAGATGATGGCTGCTATGATTGCACATCACTGTAGATGGAAACTTGCATATAATGGTGCTTTAATATCACAGTTGAAGGCTAAACCTTGTTTGAGGCAAATAGTGATCGATGCTCAGAAACATGATGAAAGGTTGCAACAGATTTTGAAGTTTTCACATGAAGGGACCCAGTCTCAGTATTCAGTGAAAGAGGATGGTGTGTGTATTATCATAATAGATTATATGTTCTAGATGACAAGGAATTGAAAAGAACAGTATTAAACAAGGCTCACAATATAGTATTTACTATGCACCTTGGTGGGAATACGATGTACCAGGATTTAAAGCAATGTTATTGGTGGCTTGGTATGAAGAAAGATGTGGTAGTATATGTCTCCAAATGTTTTACTTGTCAGCAGGTGAAAGCAGAGGAACAGTTGCCCTTTAGTTTGTTGAACCCCATCCCAATTCCACAATTGAAATGGGAGGACATCACCATGGATTTTGTAACAGGATTGCCCCTTACAAAAAAAAAGCATGATGCAGTTTGGGTTATGGTTGATAAGTTGACTAAATCAACTCATTTCATACCAGTTTGGATGGATTACTCTATGGATAAATTGGCAAAACTTTATGTAAATGAGATTGTTAGACTGCATGGCATTCCAGTGTCAATAATTTCTGATCGAGATTTGAGATTCACATCAAGATTCTGGCAAAGATTGCAACAAGCACTGGGAACTCAGCTTCATTACAGTACAACATTCCACCCTCAGACGAATGGGCAATCTGAATGGGTTATCCAAATTCTATAGGATATGATGAAAGGATGTGTTTTGGATTTTACAAGAAGTTGGGATAGATATTTAGCTTTAATGGAGTTTGCCTACAATAGCGGTTATCAAAGGAGCATCAAGATGGCACCATATGAGGCCTTGTATGGCCAAAAATGTAGAACTCTCATTTGCTAGACTGAATTGTCGGAGCACAAAATTATTGGTCCAGATATTGTTAAAGATATAGAAGAAAAGGTACAATTTATCAAGCAGATATTAAAGGAAGCTAGTGATAAACAGAAGTCGTATGCTAATTTAAAAAGAAAAGATATTGAATATCAAGTGGGTAACAAAGTGTTTTTGAGAGTGTCCCCTAGGAGAAAGGTATTGAGATTTGGGAAAAAGGGTAAATTAAGCCCGATGTATATTGGCCCATATGAGATTCTTCAAAGAGTTAGGCTCTCCCTATGGAATTAGCCAAACTTCATGATGTATTTCATGTTTCTATGCTTCAAAGATATCGTTCAGATAATCTCATGTAATACCAGTTCAAGATGTGCAACTACAGCCAGATTTAACTTATGATGAAGAGCCTATAGTAATTCTTGCTAGAGAAGTTAAATAGCTAAGGAATAACCAAATTCCACTTGTTAACGTGCTCTGGCAACATGACAATTAACAAGAAGTTACTTGGGAGCCAGAAACAGCTATGAGAGAACAACATCCTCACTTGTTCAAAACAGGTATTAATTTCGGGGATGAAATTCTTTAAGGGGGAGAGAATTGTAAGGCCCCTAACATGACCCTAATTTAAATTGCATATTTTTTAATGGGATTTTTATTTGATTAAGATTAAATTAAATGAGAATTTTGTATAAGTATGGGTCAAAGGGGTAAATTATCATGTTATTATTTTAATTGCATGAAAATAAAATTTAAGAGTATGGTTTAATATTAATTGAGGGTGCAATTGAAGTAAAAAGTATTAATTTGGGGTAAATTTGTAATTTCAAAAATTTAAGGGTCAAATGTGGATAAATCATATATTGAGAGGTTAATTTAAAAGAAAGATTTAATGGATAGGCCAATGTATGAAAAAGAAGAAAGGTGGGGTCAATTTGTAACATGCAAAAAGGTGTAAAGTTTTTATATGACATGCAATTTTTAGGGGGACCAAAAGAGAACTTTTTTACCCCTTTATAAAGGCTTAACTCTTGCATTTTAGATAGAGAAATGCAATTGTTGGTTTGATATGTGAGTGGGATGGCATAGGGAGGAGGATTTTCAGATTTTGCTTCTTCTCTCATCTCTCATTTCTCTCTTTCTAATCCTTGCATGTATGAGATTTAATCAAGAAGTATTTGTGCAACAAACTAAAGGTAGTTAATCATTTGAATTCCATCTTCTTCTTCTTCTTCTTCTTCTTCTTCTTTAACTCATTTTGGTTGAGGTAATTGTTGAATAAGGTGCTGAAAATTTTAATTGAATGATGATGATGATTTTTGTGAAGGAGAAGAGGACGGTAGAAAGAGTAAAGGAAAGGAAATTGCAAAGGATTGAAGACATAAGGATTTTTATGTTACATGTAACTATCTACTGGAACATGATTAGATGGATTTGAGATTTGAATGATTTGTTGAGAATGTGAGGTAAAATTGCATTTGAAACCTTAATAGGAATCCTTTGACCTAGTAATGGAAATTATAGTGTAAATTGAGTTAGAGACTTCAAAATGAATCAATTCAAAATTCTATAGTTAAATGAAAAATAAATCTACAAAATTGTAGGAGGGACTAGGCTTTGATTATGCTTCCAACTAATTTCTATAATTTATTGAAAAATTAGGTGAACTATTAATGTAGATTCCAGAACAGCTTGTGATTAAATTGAGATAACTTTGTGTAAAATGATCAGAATAATGCAAAGTTAATTTCTATAGAAATATACTTCTATATCTACAATTATTAAGAAGAAACCTAAGCTTAAATATGCTTCTAAGTATATGAAATTTAGGGTTGAATCTGGACTAATCCTCCGGACTGCTCATAGAAATTGAGTTTACAAAAATAGGCATAACTTTTTGTAGAGTTGTTAAAATGCTACAAAATAAAATTATGGTAAAACTAGAGACATGAAATGATAACTTTGATGAAGAAATTTTGGTCTAAATCCATCTTAATTTTACGTTATGAATTTTTCTAAGTGACAGCACACACTGTTTTGGTTCTATGAACAGCCTATAGTATTTCTCAAATATCTCGAGCTATAGGCCAGATATTAAGGTGACATTTGATGACATGGAAACTAGACACATAGTGGAATAATATTGTAGAAGATCATTTAGCCTAAAAATGACTTATTCAATTTCAAATGTGGCTCATAAGTTAAGCCCAGAATGCTACCCTGTGCAGAATTTTGTTATACTTTATCTTATGACTTTTAATTAATTGAGTTAAATAGGTGTTTATGTGAGTACAAAATGAATTGGATAGGGCATGTAATATGACTATCAATGAAGGATCATATGCATACATATACATTCATATGTGTACAAAGGTAAAGATTAGTGATGTAAATATCTAACATATATATGTAATTAGATTTGTACATGAGTGTCATATGAAAACTTTATGTATACATATGTAATCCTATGATGAGAAAGTGCATATTTTGACATGTACCTATGCTATGAAATAGGGAATATAATAGTATGACCATGTCATATCAATATGCCCATAGGGAAACATGTTGATATATGTATAGCATATGATTTGAATAATGATAAAGGTACACATATTGATAAACATGCTTATAAGAATAAGCTTACTATATACGAATGTACCTAAAAGTATGTATATTTATGATTATGTATATGAGTGTGTGAGTATGTAATTGCCCTATGAGATAGAAAATGTTTAGCATGACTATGATCATGTGAGATGCTTAATGAGAACATGTTTAAGTATATGATGTGATGATTATATGTCATGCCTATATGTCGTGATGCAAATTTTGTAGTCACATGGATTGGATGAGCTAGATATATAACTTGTTATATGAAATGTGCATATATCTTTCTATGCAATGGAGAACTTATAGTTTTACAAGACTATGTACATGTTGCAAATGGTATACTATGAATACATTCTTGATGTGTGAATTGAACATGAATATAGTTTTGCCTGCAATAGAGTTCAGATGTGGATAGATAGGCGCCTATAGGGAAAATTGCAGCTGCCATAGTATGGCCCAATTAGGTCTAAAGTATGCTTGATTCTGTTTGGATCATGAACAGCCCCGTTTGGGTTGTTAGGCGACCCCATTTAGCTCTGCTTGACCGGTCTAAAGTATAATTTGGCCCCTTTTGGGTCTATAGATCTGATATCTTCGGATATTCCCAATTTTGATACCGAAGTGTATCGATAGTTCCTATTATCCACTGATAAAACTAAGGCAGGCTAAACTTTATTGATAGTAATGATCATAATTAATCAGTCAAAGTTTATCTTACTAAAAATTGTTATTGTGGATCATATTGTTGGTTTGTCCATAGAAATTATGCTTCATTTGAATATGTGCACATGGGAAATTGCCATCTATATGAATTATGAAAATGGGAATATTTGTTACTCTCTTGGGTGTAATGTTTATATACATGATGATATGCTTGAAGCTTTAAAGTATTTGTTATTATTAACATGTTATGTTGTACATGTTATATATATATATATATATATATATATATATATATATATATGTATATATATATATATTTTATGTCTATTTTTTATGACCGTTGTGAGTGCTCCTCCATCTTTAGATATTCCCCACCAAGCTTTATAGCTTAGCATGGCATATTTATCTGTGTAGGTTTAGTTATCAAGGCTTTTGCTAAGGGACGATCTCTGCATCAGGAAGGGCCAACAACCGACTGTTAAATCTTGATGTAGGATGTTTTTGTATTACTATTATCATAAGTTTTGTATTATGGCAAGTTATCTTATAAAAATGTATCTAACCTATGTTAAGTGTTGTAACTCACTAGTAGTAAAGCTAAGAAAGCGTATGTGTGCATGTGATACCTAAAGTAGTTTCATATAGTATAGTATGCATGATACTAAGTATGAAATGCAAAACAGGAATAGAGTTGTAGCACGTACATAGGTATATGAAATAGTATGACATGATTAATGGTAATATGATGGTTAAGCGAATATTTTGTATAAGCATGACTAATAGTATTTAATTTATGAGTTAAATATGGTATCTGTATAGGGGGTGCTACACATACAATGTGAATATTGAGCATATTTTGATTTTTACATGAATGAATGGTCTATTTCACTGTTGCTTATTTATATTTCATGGTTTAACAATCTATTAAGTTATTTTCCATACATGGATGAATGGTTTTCATCATATTTCTTTGATATGTATTAAGCCTAGTGGATTGATTGCTATGAATGATTTTGCTCAATTTTTATTTCATGAATGTTGTATATTATAGATGGCTCTAGAATGGGATTCTGGATGTGCAGTATTTGTGAATTTAGGTGGAGTGAAATAGATGGGTTTTGGGTTGTTTGGCTCTGAAATGGGAAAGCAAACCAAACTTAGGATGTTAGACTCGTGCGTAGGCTAGTTGTTGGGCCGGCTCTGGAATGTGACATTTAGCAACTAGAATAGCTAGCTCCGGAATGAGACGCTTGGGTTAAGAGGGTTATCCCAAATTTGTTCACGTATACTTTTAGGTAAAATTAATTCACACTAGGTATGGGGTGGATGAGTGAACCTGAGCAACGTTAATTTCTATAGATTTTCATACTTGTTAATTTTTCTGAATTTAAAACATACTCAATTTACTATTAGTAGAATTTAATTTCTTTTCATTGCATGTTTTAGTTTTTAAATTTTACATTATATAAATTAAACAACTCATACACACAAACAATTGGGAATTCTTTAGCATACAATTAATTTCCACAATTTTCACACGCAATTCCCTTGGGTTTTATATTGAGGGTCTTAAATTTACCCTCACTTTATTACTTGTCAATCTAGTGCACTTGCTAGGGTCGTAATAGGCTTCAAACCATTCCCATTGCCGAATACACAAACATAGAGCTAGCACTCTCGGTCTTAAGTCATCTTTGTGAGTATGTGCATGAACATTGAGTGGTGTGGCATAAAGGCTACTCCTTTGGCTTTGGTGATTAAGATCTAAGGTATATAAGTCCATCTTATATGCTGGTCATCTTCAAAATCAAGTTTTGAAGTGCATCCAAACTTGTAAGTATTCAAAAACCCTAAAATTGCATGTTTCGATTCTTTATTGTATATTGCGTGGCATGTATGATCTAAATTTTATTTTTTCCGCTGCGTAATCATCATGTATATGCCATGTGATATCCCATCAGTTCAAATAAGATATCATATGACAAAAGGATTATAACATGTTCTATTAGGTTAAAATCGAATTATCAATATTCATATTATTTTGGATAGTCATAATGTTTTACTAGAGGCCGCTTATGACTTATGGGCCTGAGATGGAATTGGGGCCCACTGCCAATATAATATGAATCTATTAGGTCTCACACATAGAATGTGATGAATGGACTAAAGGTTAATTCGAGCATTTTGAATTTTATTCTGTGATAAATTAAAATTCGAAATAAGCAATAATAATTATAGTAATAATAATAATATTTAAGATTAATATTAATATTATTCTTATTTTCAATAAAATAAGGTATTTCTTATTTTAATTAGAAAAATGGGCTTGAATTTTTCTCTCTCTTAATTAGGATTAGGTCAATTATATATATAGAGAGAGATGTATATATAAAACCCTAATTAAGCAAAAGAATAAGTTGTAGCCGCAACTTAAGAGAGAAAGAGAGAGAAAATCATTTTCTTCTGTAATATCAAAAGAGAAAATAAAAACTCTAGCCACCAAAGAAAAGAGCTAGCACCCTGGGCGATTCTCTTCGTTGCATTCGAGTGTGGATACCGATAGAGGGTGCCATTTCGTGTGAAGTCGCACCTATGATTCAATTTTTCTGTGCTTTAAGAGGTTGGTAATTGTTACACTCCTTCTTTCATTGAATCAATTGGATCGCTTGGATCCATGGTGGGTTTCCCTTTTCATTGCGAATTTTAATTTTAACATTTTCAAACCCAACAATGGTATTAAAGCCACTTGCAAATTCAGTTGATTCAATTTTCATAGTTTGTATGTATGTGATGTGTGCAAAATCAATTTTATGTGATATGAACAAATTGTATGTTGATACATGATAAGTTAGTAATAGTTATAATCATTTATGTTAATCTATTCATATGGGATATGAACGAAATTAATCTATTTATATGATATATAAATGTAATTAATCGATTGATGTTTAAGATATAATGCATATAAGTTACGAAATTGATAGATATTAATATGATTAACATGTGTATGTTAATTCTATTCTAACATGATTAAACGAATTATTATGAGGTTAAATGTGTAATCAGTATTTAATTAAAATCGGTGGTATTCTATATTGATCCTATGATTGTTTATTGTGATTAAACAGTTTATGATATGATCGGCGAATTTGTATTTTAAGATACATAATAGGGTTTTTAGGGAAGAAAATTGTTAATGAGATTAACATTGCCTCAAAACTTCAGGGGGCGCCGCCCCTTAACCCCACCCGCTAATCGGCCAGCAAGACCATTGTGTTATCTAATTGTAGCGCCTAATATATCATTAATGTTATTATTCACCAATTTTAATACATCAATCTTATGCGATCAATTAAGTTTGATATGCATTGACTTGATTTTAATTGATGTATGTATGTATGATATCTTTTCATGATGCATAGCATGGCTAATTGAGACCTTCGTGATGGTGTCTAATTTATTTTCATTTTATGGGTTTGTAATTTTAAATATGACTTATGTGTCATTCTTTTGTTGTAATTTTATTTTACTATTAATTTTAGTATAATAGTTTATTTAATTATTGTAATGAAGACAAAGGAATTTCACAAAGACCATGAAGGGGATCAATCCAATTCCATGATGATGGAGGTGAAAAGAGGAAACTGTTGATCAAGACAAGTTTATGTAATTTCACCTCAAATTGACCTTTGATCTTCATATTGGCTTATGAATATCATATAGTTTTGGCCTTGTTATGACACATTTTATATATTGTGCATATTATATCAGTATGTGATGTGATGAATGATTATATATATGTATGAGATGCCATGTATGGGATGATGTATGATATGTAAATAAATAGACATCATAGCTTAAAATTTAAAATTCCCTCACCAAAATTTTAAGTCTTATGCCACCCATAATTATAACACCTATCAAGACTAAGATCACCAAAATGTAGGTTCTGCCAAAGCGAAGTACATTAGGTTATCATAGTAAGATAGTGTGGGTAATGGTGTTACCCATATGTTTAAAAATAGTTAGACTTAATTAGGATATCAAAATGGTTTTGGGTGATGGGATTATAACATGCCGGGACATATGATGTCAAAATCCCATAAAGAATATAAGAGTTACATTAGATGTAATTGGTAAGGAGTTATCTACCTAAATAAATTGATTTTAAGCGTCATGCCAAGCTGACTTATAATTAAGTGAAATGTGGATCTTAGCCAACTAAAACATTACAATTTTTGTAATTAACATTAAGGGTGAATATTTTAGTGGGAGTTTTAAGAAATACCCTAAAATTAAATTGGTACTAATTTAATATTTATTTTGCTTATTTGTAGATCAATGGCTTCAAATAACACTTCCACACTATCACTGCGATCAGTCTTTGAGAAGGACAAACTAAAAGAAGATGGCACTAATTTCCTTAATTTATTTAGGAACTTAAGAATTGTTCTCAAGCAAGAAAGGAAGCTATATGTTCTTGATGACCCTGTTCCTCCTACCCTGCTTGTTGATGCCCGAAAGGTAGTTAAAGACAAAAAAAAGAAACAAGCTGATGATTCTATTGACATGGGATGTATTATGTTAGCCACAATGTGCCCAGAACTTCAGAAGGATCTGGAGCATTTAGAGGCTTATGAGTTGAGTAGTCATCTCAAATAGACATTCCAACAACAAGCAATGCAAGATAGGTATGAGACTACTAAAGCTTTGTTAGTGTAAGCCCTAGCCCCAATACATTGTTATAAAACATTTAGGTTAATAAATAAGGCATTTGTTTTATCTATTGTATTCCTTTGCATATCAAATGATAGAACTATCCAAGTATGTTGTTTCAATTTAAATTATCATGTGTGAGGCATATAGTTGTAAGACCTTGAAATAATTGAGACTTCATTATAAATATCCCTAGTTAGTCATTATTGTAGGAATAACAAATGAATTAAGACTAGTATGCTCTCTCTGATAAGTTGAGTTATGTCTTACGGATCATAAGGACTAGAGTGTAAATCAAAAATCATAGATACATGTTTAGAACATGGTATTTGAATTCGATCCGTTTATGAGAACACTACATGGTACAAGTCATAAGTGTTTCTTATGTGCAGGTTTTGCATCAGAGTTCTTAGACCTAAAATCTCTATAAAACTCTTTATGAATTACAGTGTACTTTATCATACACCTAACATACTCGTAATAGGGTGACAAGTATGGGTATGCTTGGGCATGCACTAATTCATCTTAGAGAGTATGAGAGAAGTAAATGGATTATCCCTCTCAATAAGAGAGAAAATATCATCAGCCACTTGATCAGTGAACTGAGAAGTGTGTGGCTATATCGAGATGAAATAATAAGCAATCATTATTTATTTGAGAGTTCAGTGTCACTGGAATATCAAGAAAGGAATTAGTATATATAAGGATGAATAGTTTCATTCCTTATATTAATTCTTATATTTATGAGTAAGGGACTATGCAAAATTACATTAGGTCACCAAATGCCATTTGCATTTTCATTTAATTTGAAATGCTATAATATCTTGCTAGAGAATATATATAGCCTCTCGATTATATATTAATTTATTGCCAATATTAAATAGACCTATAGGATCGCACACAAAGCATTAGGCTTAAAATATTTAATATAAAGTATTAGGCATTAATTTGGGCTTTTATTTAAAGTCAAATTAATGTGGATAATGGGTATTAAAATTGCTAAATGGACCTTGGTCCATGAGAGAGGGAAAATCGGCATTACTAGGATAAAAATCAATTAATTAATTATCTTTGAATAATTAAGGTAATTGAGTTTGGATCCTAAATTGTATTTGAATCAAGATATAACACTTAATAGGGAATTATTATTGCTGAAATTCAAGTTAGGAATCCTAGTTGAATTCGGCAACTACTAAACCCTAAAGAAGTGCTTTATTTTGATTAAATAACTAATGCCAATTTAAATTAATTTGAATTTAAATACTAAAAGAATTTGAATTAATTTAAAATCACTTCATTAGGAAGTGATGGAGGTTGAATATACTACCTAATTCTAGGGAATTTTGGCATCCACTTGATTTCCTAAATATATAAGTGATATAAATTGATGAAATTGTTTTTCCAAGTTAGGTTTTTTCTCTCTCATTGTTGCCACTCTCAAGGGAAAAGAATTCTTTCTTCTTCTCTTGGATTTTTGGCAGCCTTTTGTGAACCCTAGAAAGAACAAGATCAGATCTTGTGTCTTTGTTTGAATACCCATTGCCAAATACAAAAAGGATTAGAGCTAGCACTCTAGTTTTAAGCCATCTTTGTAAGTGTATGTGTGAGCATAGAGTGGTGTGGCACAAAGGCAACATCTTTGGCATTGGGGATCAAGATAAGATATATATATAAGTCTATCTTATATGTTTTCCATTACAAAAATCAAGTTTTGAAGAGAATCCAAGGTTGTAAGTTTATTCAAAACCTTAAAATTGCATGTTTCGATTTTATATTGTATATTGTGTGGCATGTATTATCAAAATTTGTAATTTTTCCGCTGCATAATCATTATGTTTATGCCATGTGATATCCCATCAGTTGTATTAGAGCCTAATCATGCTTTTTTAGTTCTTTGGATGCATTACAACTTGATTAAAATCATTCGTTACATTAATCATAATGTTGAAATTTTTTATTTTGAATTTTTTGCATTGGTTGTGTGTACAAATGATTTTAAATGTTTTATTAGGTATTATAATTATTATGATATGTTAATATACTATCCTAAGATGTTTTTAGAGCTATTCATGGTCGGTTTTAATTATATATACCTGGTTGTACATGTTAATCTTGAAAGTAGGTGCTAGTTTGCATGATATGTGTTTGTAAACAACTAGTTTCTCAAAATTAAATGTAAAAACTTGTTTGGCATGTTTGTAAGTAATTTTTAAATATTAATAACAGGTCTGGACATGTTTTAAAAGTTTTTTTAATTTTGGTCCATGAAAATTTAATTGATTAATTTACAAATCACTTAAAACAAAGACTAGTTTGTGTTTATTGCATGTTTAATCAACATTGTTTATTTTGTTTTGATGAAAATGGAAAAAACAAATTTAGATCAGATCTGAATAGAATCTTAACTTAATGTTTATTACCTTATTTAAGTTATTAAATGGCTCATAAAATCGTTTTAAGTGTTTGTGCATCATTTGTGGCATTATGTGAACATTAAACAACTAGTTTCATGTTGTTTGTTTGTTTTGTTATCAATGCCGTATGTAGTATATGCTCTTCATGAGTTTTTATGTTTCAATTCATGTTAGTTTATATTATTTATATTTTTAATGTTTATGGGTTGTACGATATATTATTAAAAATGGCAAAACTGGAAATTATACTAGAGTTGATTTATAGCACAACTCTAACTAGTATGTGTTTTAAGATTTTAAGAGAACTTATTCAATAAGAGGATTTAGTCCATTGGGCTCCAGCCCAGATCCATCATGGAGTCTTCTCTTAAAGGTTCAAGTACACAATTTTCATTAATTAGATTGGCTTAATTAATTAAAATTGGACTTTGTTTTATCTATAAATGTTATGTATATTTGTTTGCTTGTTTTGTGTGATGAATGAATATGCATGGTGCATTCATAGGCCCTGGGTTATGTAATTAAATATGGCCTGTATGCTATTATAGATTATTGTAAAAGTTTCATTTATTTCTTAATATAGAATTTATTTGAAGACTTTGTAAATCAAGATAAAGCCCACCGGAGTGGAGAAGCCAAACTTGAAGATTCATATGTAAAAGTATAGAATCTTAGTTGTAGATTTTTGGGCCCATGTTTGTCATGCTTTACTCTATGCACTTATATATATACATGTTATGAATGGATGACAAAGCATATTCCATGTAAACCGTAATAAAATGAATCCCTAAAATAAAAAGTCATAAAGCTGCCTTCCTAATTCGAAACATGTCAAGGCATCGATCATCGGTCACATAGACTAGGAGTCCTAGATGCGCCCGATTATCTTTGTGAGGTATGGGTTGTGAATGTAGGTTGGACTTAACATGGAAAGGAATGCCTGAACCTAGGAAACGAATAAATGGGTTGTGCTATAACATCTTAAGATGTTAGCCTATTTGATCCAAGAGTCATGTACGAGACATGATTGGAGTTTTCCTACCTAAGTAACTTAACTCTTTAGGCGTACAAGCTCAGCTTGACTAATGAGTTGTTATGAAAAGTGGATCTTGGCCCACATTAAATCACTAACACGAATTATTTAAAAGGATATTAATTCGGTTTTTGGAATTTTATTAAGACCTCATTTAATCTTGCTTGCTAAATTTATTACAAATTGAAAATGGCTTCTTCAAACAACAACTTTTCATTATGATCGATCCTAGAAAAGGACAAACTAAATGGCACCAATTTCATAGACTAGTCTCAAAACTTGAGAATAGTTCTCAAGCAAGAGAAGAATTTGTTTGTCTTAGATGCACCCTTTCCCGAAAAACCTACTAGGAATGCCTCTGCAGTTCAATAGGGACCTTTTGAGACTAAAAAGAGTGACTCCAATGATGTGACATGTCTGATGCTAGCTAATATGGTGCCCGATTTGCAAAAAAAATTCATGGACCAAGAGGCCTATGCAATCATGGTGCACCTCATGGAGATGTTCCAAGAACAAGCTTGTCATAAGAGGTTCGTGACAACAAAAGCCTTGATTTCTTGAAAGATGGCTCTGGGCACTCCTGTTAATACCCATGTACTTAACATGAAAGGGTATATTGATACTCTTGAGAAGCTTGAGGTACAAGTCCCAAGGGAATTGGCCACTGACTTGATCTTAGGTTCATTGATTGATGATTATGATCTATTTGTTATGAATTATAACATGCATGCAATGAACAAGATGGTCACCGAGCTTCATGGGATGCTTAAGAATGCTGAAGAGAACATTCAGAAGACCAATCTCGTACTTATGGTTCAAGGGGCATTAAGAAGGGACCTACTAAGGGAAAGAGGAAAGGAAAGGAAAAACTCAAGAATGACCAAGCACGGCCTAGGTCTAGTAAGAGTGTACCTCAGGCCCAACCCAAGCCCGAGGTGCAAAAGCTCAAAGAGAGTGAGAGCACGTGCTTCCATTGTAACAAGTTAGGGCATTGGAGGAAGAACTGCGCTCTCTTGGAGAAATAACAAAAGAAGAATGGAGCCAAGGCATCCAGTTCTGGTATTTTTGTTGTTGAAATTAACCTTTCTATTTCTACCACTTGGATATTGGATACTGGTTGTGGTTCTCACTTTTTTTCAAATGTGTAGGGGCTAAGAAATAGGCGATTACTTGGGAAGAGTGAAGTGGACCTCCGTGTGGGGAATGGAGCATAAGTTGCAGCCATGGAGATAGGCGACTATCCACTCTCTTTACCTTCTGGACTTTGTTTAGATTTAATAAATTGTTATTTTATGCCTGCTATGAGAAAAAACATTATTTCAGTTTTATGTTTGGATATGGATGGATTTTACTTTGTTATTAATAATGGAAATATTCATATTCGTCGCCAAGGCATTTTATATGGCACTGCTATGTTACAAAATGGCCTTTATATCCTTGATCTACAAAACAGAAAGTCCATATATAACATTAATACAAAAAGGGTTAAATCAAATGAATTAAACTCTACTTACTTCTGGCATTGTCGTTTAGGGCATGCAAATGAAAAATACATATCAAGACTCCATAAATCTAGAGTGCTTGGGTCATTCGATTTGAAATCTTATGACACATACAACCATGTTTGCATGGAAAGATGACGAAGAGTCTTTATAACAAGAAAGGTGAGAAGACTAGTGACTTCCAATGTATGTGGACTATTAAGTACATAGGCTAGAGGTGGATTTTGTTACTTTGTAACATTCACAGATGACTTCAGTAGATATGGCTACATCTATCTAATGAAGAATAAGTCTGAGACTTTTGAAAAATTCAAAGAGTTTAAGAACGAAGTAGAAAACCAACTTGGCAAAAGTATAAAAGCCATTCAATCAGATCGAGGTGGCGAATACTTAAGCCAAGAGTTTGACAGTCATCTGAAGGAGTGTGGAATTATTTCATAGCTCACTCCTCCTAGAACACCACAATGGAATGGTGTGTCCAAAAGGAGAAATCAAACTCTGTTAGACATGGTTCAATTAATGAAGATTCAAGCTAATCTTCTTGTCTCTTTTTAGGGTTATGCATTATAAACTGTTGTGTTTCTACTAAATCATACTCCAACTAAAGTAGTTGAGAAGACACCATACGAGGTATGGACTGGGAAAGAGCCCAATATGTCATTTCTTAGGATTTAAGGCTGTGAAGCATATGTTAAGAAATTAACATCTGACAAACTAGAGTCCAAATCTACTATCTACTTGTTTGTAGTTTATCCCAAAGAAACAAAGGGATACTACTTTTACTCACAAGCCGAGAACAAAGTGTTTGTTGCTCACAAGACTATTTTCTTAGAAAATGAATTCCTTCTTCAGAAAGATTGTAGGAGTAATGTAAAACTTGGAGAAATTCAAGTGCCATAAACTCCTACAGAGGATGAGTTAGAAATGGGATCAAGTTCACAACTAGTTGTGGAACAAGAACCCATTGCACAAGAACCTATAAGGTCCGGTAGGGGATGTCAAAAGATTGAGAGATACGAATTTCTAATCACCGACAATAACACTATTGAGTTAGTTGATCGTGAGGATCCAACTACCTACCGATAAGTTATTGAGAGCCCTAACTCAACAAATTGGCTTGGAGCCATGAAATCTGAGATGAAATCAATGTACGATAACCATGTTAGAGAGTATGCCCTAGAGTCCATGTAATAGGGATGTTTTCATATGTATGAAATTTATATTCAAAATAAAAGGCATCATTCATTTATTAATGTTATGTTCGAATACATGAGTTTGTAAATCATAAATTAATAAATGAAGTCCTAGATATTATAAATACAGTGCAAAGGCAATCATGAAGGTGTTCATGATGTGGGATGTCTATTGCATGCAAATGTCTTAATATCTAAATATCCCTAGTCATAGAATTAACAAGATAGGACATTGTTAATTCGGACAGACTAGCACATGTTATGCTTCTTGAATGGTTCAAGTAGTGGTTCTCATAACTGTGATTATGGAAGATAATCAAAGCTAACATGTGGATGCTTGTTAGAAGAATAAGTTTATTTGAGACCTGCATAGAGAATCCTCACATGGATATTAAATCTATGTCAGTGAGGAATCTCTTCATAGTGGTTGTGCAAGTATCCTTAGACTTGAGATCACCAAAGTTATCTTAAGTAGCAAGTGGTATACTTTGACTCCATAACTGATTACTTCCAACTGGGAGTGAACATAGTTAGGAGATTGGGTATATCATGACCTACTTGAAGATAGTTGAGTGATTGACAAAGGCTTCACCATCCCATATTTAACAAGGGAAGTTATCTCGCATGATTCTATAATTGCCTTCTTCAGAAAATCTCTGGCCAGAGTAATATGCCGAGATGGATGGAGATCCATGAAGGGCATTTTAGGAACAATGGTTAAATTAATAAAACATACATAATTAGATTTATATGAGTCGACAAAAATCCATACTCAGAATCTAATTGAGATAAGAGTGGTGAAAGGAGTAATTGCACGGTAACTGTTTCTATGGAAGGGTACAGTCAAACCACATGACTTTCCTAACATTTGGGTAGTCATGATGCCTAACTAGAGGCCAATCATGAATTGTATAATGATGTATCAAAAGTATCAATAGGGATTGATAAGATGATTTAAAGGAGTTTAAATCATGTGAGTTTTGGATAGAACTCACAATTACTTATTATACTGCCAACATGGACAGGAACCCAATAGGTCACACACATATAGAGAAAAATTGTAAAATGGTAAAATGACAACGATAATAATATTTGATATTATTATAAAGGTAGAGAAGAGAATATGATAATAATTAATTAAAGAGTTTATTTAATTATGATCAAATAAAATTGTCCGCGGAACTTTTGAGAAATGTTCTGCAAAATGGGACCTAATTGAAATAATGTATTTCATGATTAATTATTATTGTCTTATAAGTGTTTTAGGACTACTATAAGTGTTATAGGACTGGTATAATAATTAATAAGTCCATTGGAGCAATTATTAAGGGCCAGAGGAATGAAGCAGTTGGCGGAAGCCCTTCTAAAAGGGCCACACGCCTACCTCAGAACAGAAGGCCTTAATGGCCTATTTAATGGACCAAATTAATTTATATATGTTAAATAATTGTTATAAAACCCACATATTTAATTTGGTTGGATTTGGAATCCATTTGGGTATTTAAATCCAATTAGTTGCACAAAGGGCCTAGTTTGTGGGTTTTGTGTATAGATTTTTATGAAAAAGGTTTAAATTGGATTTAATTAAGCCCAAATGATTATAATTAATTCCAGAGGCCCAATTAATAATTCTTCAGCAATTTTAAAGAGCCCAATCTCATTAAGGAGTTGGAATTTTAACCTAACTATACAAGGCCAACTAATGAGAATTAGGGTTAAGTGATTAAAACAAAAAGAACGTCTTTTTCTCTAATCTCTCTCTCCCTTTTTGTGCCAACTCCTAAGCTAGCTCTTGGGAATTTCGGCCAGTCCTAGTTAAATACCAATTTGTTGGTTCAATTTACCCCTCTCTAGTATGGATTACTCATTGGAGGTGTTCGATTTTGGACACTGTGGTTTGCGACAACCCGGTGCGAAGTAAAATCAACTGTTCAACAAAAAATTAAAGGTGATTTTTCTTATTCTCATATAGTTATATTGTGTATTCATGGCAAGATCAGATCTAATGGTTAAAAAATTTTTAAAATTCCGCTCATGTATGTGATGCATGTAACCGTTAAATTCCAACATGGTATCAGAGCCACGGTTTTGCCATGGATATACAATTCTATATTTTTCTGCGAAATAAGTTTTGTTTTGTTTTGAGTTATTTATTTCATGAACTTTAAAATATTAGATTTGATTGTTCATTAATGAGAAATATTGATTTCTGGTTGTATGTGTGATCAAATAAATTTGGTGGAAACAAAAACGAAATTTTTGAATGATTGTGATTAGGGTTTGGCATGAAATCCATTAGGGTTTGGCGTGAAATCCATTAGGGTTTGGCATGAAACCCTAGGTGATGTAGGGGCTGTTCTAATTTAATTTCTTATGGATCCATTTAAAAATCATTTAGATGATATTTTATGTGTTTAATATGTGATATTAAGCCGTAGGATCGAACGAAATTAAAATCGAACAAGTTTTGCATGAAAACTAGTTTAGTCGAAAAGTTCGATAAATTGGTGTTCTTCGTGTGTTCTTGATATGTTCTTGACTAGAACGACTTTTGATCTTCTATATCTGATAGATATGATATATTAAAGTGTTTTTAATTAATTGGATTAATTAAAATGGGCCTTAAATTAATTTGATTAATTTTAATTTATTAAAACCACTTAATGGGCTTAATTATGTTTACGGACTTGGTTTAAATTAGTGAATGACTTGGTGGGCCCAAGGAGCTGATTTAAATTAAACATTATAAACATTAATTAAGTTTATTAATGGGTTTTGATGGCTGTAGTGGTCTTGGATCATTCCAAAAGGCCCAAATGGTCCAAAAGACACAAAACTAGTTTGTGTGTGAACACAGTTAGGGTTTTTCTTCTGTGGGTTTCAGCCTACATTTGTTTTAAGCCCAAAATTGATTCTTTTAATTATTTAATATAATTAATTAATTAAATAATCAATTTATAATTAATTAATAATCAATTGGATTGATTATTAAGACAAGAACACATGCATGCAAAAAGGTTTTCTAAAATGAAAGTTTCCAAAATGGAAAAAGTTTCCTAATTTGATCACATCATTAAAATAACTCAAAATATAGTTTCAAAGGTTGAAACAAGGTTAGTAATCCATTTCTTTATGTATTAGAGAGGCATATAAGGGTGTATGATTGGCATGATGGTTAGTTATGGACAAAGCCCAATGTGATTGAGCATAATGCATGTTTTAGCCCAGTGAGGACTTTCATGTCCCGGCCACTTGTTTTTGGTTTGTATTTCATTTTAAATTGTAATATGTAATTAGATTACTTAGATTAGAATTAGAAATATAGATAGAGACCAATATCAAGGAGCAAGATGGGCCGGATGGAGATCCAACAAGCTTGAAGATAATGTAATTATTTTCTTGTTTGAATCATGCATACTACCTAGGTGTGACCTTTTGATTTCCCTCTTGGCTTGGGGAAATCAATGTAGTGAAGTCCATAACTATACCATATTTGTATACTTATATTTATGTGATAGATATAGGATGCATACCAATGTATGCCAACCATGTATGATGAGACTTAATTAACTAAAACCCTTAAACAAATACTAAGGTATATAAACCTTCCATTAATTTGAGGAGAACCAGAGTTCTTTATAGTGTGGGTTGTTGACCACAGTCAAGCTCACATTATATCGAATATGTTCAAATCTAATTAAATGGGTCATCTTAGTTAGCCCAATAGTTTGTTGACCACAGTCAAGGCTAATAGTTCTGGAGGCAAGATTAAGGAATGCATATATGATATGCATGCATCAAGAGTTGATAACCTAATGATCCAATAGTTGTGTAGAGACACAATTGGTATAGAGATACCTACCTTTCAAGGGTATGGAATTTGGCTTGTTGACCACAGACAAGGTCAAATTACATATCAAGAAATGGATATTGGCCCACTAAGAAAACCATCGGGTTTTCTCGGATTATATAGTGAGGGCTATTAATTCGCAATAAAATAGTGGGAGTAAAATGGATTAATTAAAGACCTTATTAATGCATACATATATATGAACATACTCTCATATCTTTTCTTTTTCACATCTATGTCATCATTATGATCACATCAAATATACGATCAATCTTGGATAACAAACTGGTTGGCAGCAACTATTCTAACTGGGTCAAGCAAGTGAGAATTGTTCTCAGAGCTGAAAAGATCCATTATGTCTTGGATAAAGATCTTCCACCACTTCCATCAGATGATGCCATTGATGAGAGCAAAGGCACTTATCGAAAATATATAGAGGATAGTGAAGCAGCAGCATGTCTGATGCTGGGTGCTATGTCCTTAAAGCTTCAGAAGCAATATGAGATAAAGGATGGTGGGGTTTCCAAGAAGAAGGTTGCCAAGAAAGAGAATCCCAAAGGAACTTGCTTCCATTGTGGAAAGGATGGTCATTGAAAGCATAACTACAATGCCTATCTATATTCTCTCAAGGAGAAAAAGCATACTGATGCTTCTACCTCAGGTATTCATATGATTGAAATTAATACTTATTCTATTACTTCAAAACAATCTTGGGTATTAGATATCGGATGTGGATCACATTTGTGTAATGATCTACATGGGCTTAGAAGCTTTAGAAGAGTTGAAAAGGCAGAGATATGTTTGCAGTCAGCTACTGGACCAAACATCTCTACAACAGTTGTGGGGACTTATCATTTTCCCCTTCCAAGTGGATTAGTATTGGAATTAAATAATTGTTATTATGTTCCAGCTTTATCCAAAAGTATTATTTCTTTCAGTCGTCTGTTGAACGATTATGATATTTCTTTAAATGACAAATGTTGTTACATTTTTAAGAACAATATGTTTTATGCAAAAGCTATCATTGAGAATGGTATATTTGTTCTTGATTTAATTAAAGAAGTACATAATGTGGATACCAAGAGAATGAAACATGATAATCTAAATACCTCATACTTATGGCATTATCGTTTAGGCCATATAAATGAAAAATGCATGACCAAATTGCACAAATCAGGTGATTTGGGATCATTTGATTATGAATCATTTGATAAATGCGAATCTTGTTTATTGGGAAAAATGACAAAAGCTCCCTTTATTGGTAAAGGAGAACGAGCTAAAATGGTTTTGGACTTAATACATTCAGATGTATGTGGTCCAATGACTACACGTGCTAGAGGAGGTTACTCCTACTTCATTACTTTCATAGATGATTATTCCAGGTTTGGATACATCTATCTAATGAAATATAAGTCTGAAGCATTTGAAAAGTTCAAAGATTTCAAAAATGAAGTAGAGAAACAACTTGGCAAAAGTATTAAAACACTTAGATTAGATCGAGGTAGAGAATACTTAAGTCAAGAGTTTCAGGATTATCTTAGAGATAATGGGATTTTATCTAAATGGACTCCACCATATACACCACAACACAATGGTGTATCTGAAAGGAGAAATTGAACACTATTAGATATGGTTCGATCAATGATGAGCCGAGCAGACTTGCCTAAGTCCTTTTGGGGATATGCACTAGAAACTGCTATTTATGTGTTAAATAGAGTTCCTAGTAAATTGGTTGATGTTACTCCATATGAGATGTGGAATAACAAGAAACCCACGCTTTCTCATATGAAAGTATGGGGTTGTCCTGCTTATGTGAAGAGGACAATGTCAGACAAACTAGATGTTAAGTTTGACAAATGTTTATTTGTGGGATATCCAAAAGAAACGTTTGGATATTATTTCTATCATCCCTTAGAACAAAAGGTGTTTGTTTCAAGGCATGCTGTCTTCTTGGAAAAAGAATTTATCCTACGAGAGGAAAGTGGGAGTAAAATTGAACTTGGTGAAGTTTAAGACCCACAAATAAAAGATGATCAACCGATTGAACCCAAAACTGAATTTCATAATGATGAGATTACAGTTGAACCTGATTATACACAAAATCCTAGAAGATCTACTAGGATGCATTCTATCCCTATGAGATATGGATTTCACATTGATTCGGATAGAGGCATAACTGTAGTATAGGACAATGAGCCTACAAGCTATCAAGAAGTTTTGAACAGTTTAGAACGTGATTTATGGCTTAAGGCCATGCAGTCTGAAATGGACTCCATGTATGAGAACAAAGTATGGACTTTAACTCAACCACCTGAAGGGATAAAACCCATAGGGTGCAAATGGGTCTTCAAAAAGAATACTGACATGGAAGGTAATATAGTTACCTATAAAGCTCGCTTAGTAGCAAAAGGTTATCATCAAAAAAAGATATTGACTATGACGAAACTTTTTCTCCTGTAGCGATGCTTAAGTCTATAAGAATACTTTTAGCCATTGCAGCTCATTATGATTATAAGATTTGGCAAATGGATGTGAAGACAGCTTTCCTTAATGGAAATCTAACCGAGGATGTGTATATGACACAACCAGAAGGATTTACATCAGGAAATGGCGAAAAGGTATGCAAGCTTAAAAGATCCATTTATGGATTGAAGCAAGCCTCTAGGAGCTGGAACATACGATTCAATGAGACAATCAAAGAGTTTGGTTTCTCATAGAATGAAGATGAACCTTGTGTGTATAAAAGGGTCAGTGGGAGTGCAATTGTCTTCCTATTTCTATATGTAGATGACATATTGATCATGGAAAATTACATTTCTCTTCTCCAATCTATTAAAATATGGTTATCCAAGCAATTCTCCATGAAAGACCTTGGAGAAGCATCCTATATTCCGGGAATAAGGATCTATAGAGATAGATCCAATAGGTTGCTATGTCTTTCTCAGAGTACATATATAGATAAAGTATTGAAGAGGTTCAATATGGATCTCTCTAAGAAAGGGTTTATACCCATGGTGCATGGGAAACACCTTTCTAAGTCTATGTGTCCACAAACATTAGAGGATAGAGAGAGCATGAATAGAATACCATATGCATCTGCAATTGGTTCTATCATGTATGCTATGTTATGTACACGTCTAGATGTAGCATTTGCTTTGAGTGTCACAAGCATATTCCAATCAAATTTTGGAGAGGAACACTGGGCAGCTGTTAAGAATATTGTTAAGTACTTGAGAAAGACTAAGGATATATTCTTAGTATTTGGAGAGGGCAGTTTGGAAGTAAATGGGTGTACAGATGCTAGCTTCCAATCTGACAAAGATGATTGTAAATCACAATCTGGTTATGTGTTCATAATGGGAGGAGGAACAGTTAGTTGGAAAAGTTCCAAACAAGAAACAACTGCTGATTCCACGACGGAAGCTGAGTACATTGCTGGTTCAGAAGTAGCCCAAGAAGCAGTCTGGATCAAAAAGTTCATAACCGAACTAGGAGTGGTGCCTAGCATTGTTGATCCGATTCCTTTATATTGTGACAACAATGGAGCCATTGCGCAAGCAAAGGAACCACGGTCTCATCAGCGATCCAAGCATGTTCTCAGACGCTACCATCTCATAAGGGAAATAGTAGCTAGAAATGATGTGAGAATAGAAAGGGTTCCCACATATGACAATGTGGCGAATCCCCTCACTAAAGCACTTTCCCAGATTAAGCATGATCACCATATAAATAGCATGGGTCTGAGACATATGAGTGATTGGCTCTAGTGCAAATGGGAGATTTTTAGAGAGTATGCCCTAGAGCCCATGTAATAGGGATGTTTTTCATATGTATGAAATTTATATTCAAAATAAAAGGAATCATTCATTTATTAATGCTATCTTCGAATACATGAGTTTGTAAATCTTAAATTAATAAATGAAGTCCTAGATATTATAAACATAGTGCAAAGGCAATCGTGAAGGTGTTCATGATGTGGGATGTCTATTGCATGCAAATGTCTTAATATCTAAATATCCCTAGTCATAGAATTAACAAGATAGGACAATGTTAATTCGGATAGACTAGAACATGTTATGCTTCTTGAATAGTTCAAGCAGTGGTTCTCATAACTGTGATTATGGAAGATAATCAAAGCTAACATGTGGATGCTTGTTAGAAGAACAAGTTCATTGGAGACCTGTATAGAGAATCCTCGCATGGATATTAAATCTATGTCAGTGAGGAGTCTCTTTATAGTGGTTGTGCAAGTATCCTTAGACTTGAGATCACCAAAGTTATCTTAAGTAGCAAGTGGTATACTTTGACTCCACAACTGATTACTTCCAACTGGGAGTGAACATAGTTAGGAGATTGGGTATATCATGACCTACTTGAAGATAGTTGAGTGATTGACAAAGGATTCACCATCTCAGATTTAACAAGGGAAGTTATCTCGCATGATTCTATAATTGCCTTGTTCAGAGAATCTCTGGCCAGAGTAATATGCCGAGATGGATGGAAATCCATGAAGGGAATTTTAGGAACAATGGTTAAATTAATATAACATACATAATTAGATTTACACAACTGATTACTTCCAACTGGGAGTGAACATAGTTAGGAGATTGGGTATATCATGACATACTTGAAGATAGTTGAGTGATTGACAAAGGATTCACCATCCCAGATTTAACAAGGGAAGTTATCTCGTATGATTCTATAATTGCCTTGTTCAGAGAATCTCTGGCCAGAGTAATATGCCGAGATGGATGGAGATCCATGAAGGAAATTTTAGGAACAATGGTTAAATTAATAAAACATACATAATTAGATTTATATGAGTTGACAGAAATCCATACTCAGAATCCAATTGAGATAAGAGTGGTGAAAGGAGTTATTGCACGGTAACTGTTTCTATGGAAGGGTACAGTCAAACCACATGACTTTCCTAACATTTGGGTAGTCATGATTCCTAGCTAGAGGCCAATCATGACTTGTATAATGATGTATCAAAAGTATCAATAGGGATTGATAAGATGATTTAAAGGAGCTTAAATCATGTGAGTTTTGGATAAAACTCACAATTACTTATTATACTGCCAACATGGACAGGAACCCAATAGGTCACACACATATAGAGAAAAGGGTAAAATGGTAAAATGATAAGGATAATAATATTTGATATTATTATAAAAGTAGAGAAGAGAATATGATAATAATTAATTAAAGAGTTTAATTAATTATGATTAAATAAAATTGTTCGCGGAACTTTTGAGAAATGTTCTGCAAAATTTGACCTAATTGAAATAATGTATTTAATGATTAATTTTTATTGTCTTATAATTGTTTTAGGACTACTATAAGTGTTATAGGACTGGTATAATAATTAATAAGTCCATTGGAGCAATTATTAAGGGCCAGAGGAATGAAGCAGTTGGCGGAAGCCCTTCGGTAAGGGCCACACACCTACCTCAAAACAGAAGGCATTAATAGCCTATTTAATGGAGAAAATTAATTTATATATGTTACATAATTGTTATGGAACCCACATATGTAATTTGGTTGGATTTGGAATCCATTTGGGTATTTAAATTCAATTAGTTGGACAAAGGGCCTAGTTTGTGGGTTTTGTGTATAGACTTTTATGAAAAGGTTTAAATTGGATTTAATTAAGCCCAAATGATTATAATTAATTCCAGAGGCCCAATTAATAATTCTCCAGCAATTTTAAAGAGCCCAATCTCATTAAGGAGTTGGAATTTTAACCTAACTATAAAAGGCCAACTAATGTGAATTAGGGTTAAGTGATTAAAACAAAAAAAAAGTCTTTTTTCTAAATCGCTCTCTCCCTTTTTGCACCAACTCCTAAGCTAGCTCTTGGGAATTTTGGCCAGCCCTAGTTAAACACCAATTTGTTTGTTCAATTTACCCCTCTCTAGTGTGGATTACTCATTGGAGGTGTTCGATTTTGGACACTGTGGTTTGCGACAACCCGGTGCGAAGTAAAATCAACTGTTCAACAAAAAATCAAAGGTGATTTTTCTTATTCTCATATAGTTATATTGTGTATTCATGGCAAGATCAGATCTGATGGTTAAAAAAATTTTAAAATTTCGCTCATGTATGTGATGCATGTAACCGTTAAATTCCAACAAACCAGGTTTGGACCTTGGTTGATCCACCGAAAGGTGCTAAGGTAATTGAATGCAAGTGACTATTTAAACTCAAAGTTGACAAGACCTATAAAGGTAGACTAGTAGCAAAATGTTTTTGACAAACTCATGGTATAGACTATGATGAGACCTTTTCACCTATAGTCATGCTCAAGTCCATTAGGATCTTGCTTGCCATGGCTACATATCATGACTATGAGATATGGAAAATGGATGTCAAAACTACTTTCCTCAACAAAAATTTACTTGAGGATGTGTATATGACATAGCCTGTGGGTTTTGTAAATCCCAAGCATCTTTAGAAGGTTTGCAAGCTTCAAAAATCAATTTATGGATCAAAGCAAACATCCCGGAGTTAGAATCTTCGTTTTGATGAAGTTGTCAAAGAATTTGATTTCATCAAAAATGAAGATGAGCCTTATGTGTACAAGAAAGTTAGTGGGAGCATAATAGTGTTTCTGGTTCATTATAGGGATGACATCCTTCCCATTAGGAATAACATCCCAACTTTGCAAAAGGTTAAGCAATGGTTGGGGAAGTGTTTCTCAATGAGAGACTTAGGTGAAGTTGAGACAATACTTGGTATTCGAATCTATAGAGATAGATCGCATTGGCTTTTGGGACTAAGTCAAGAAAAGTACATAGATAAAGTACTAAAGCATTTTAGTATGGGAGACTCAAAGAAAGGGTATATACCTTTGGCTTTGGGAGTTCATTTGACTAAAAAACAATGTCCTAAAACCAAATAGGAGAGGGACAGCATGAGTAGAATCCTATATGCATCTGCAATTGGATCTATCATGTACGCTATGTTATGTACTAGATTGGATGTTGCTTATGCACTGAGTATAACCAGTAGGTTTCGACAAAACCCTAGTGAGAAGCACTGGTCTACTGTAAAAGGGATTCTAAAGTACCTGCGAAGGACTAATGATCACTTTTTGGAGTATGGTGGTTAAAAAGAGCTCGTCATACAAGGTTAGGCCGATGCTGCGCTTCAAACGAGCACTCAGGACTCAAGATTGCAATCTGGTTTTGTTTTTGTTTTGAATGGTGGTGTTGTTAGTTGGAGAAGCTCGAAGAAAGAGATTGTTGCTAACTCAACTATAGAATTTGAGTATATTGCAGCAAGTGAGGCTACAAAGGAGGCTGTTTGGATTAGAAATTTCATTTCTATATTAGTAGTGGTCCCAAGCATCCTAGATCCATTAGAAATTTTATGTGACAATAACGAGGCCATCGCACAGGCCAAAGAGCCCTAGTCACACCAAAAATCCAAACACATACTTAGAAGGTACCACCTAATCAAAGAAATCATTGATCTTGGGGATGTCAAGATTGGAAAGATAGCAAGTGAAAACAATGTAGCAGATCCTTTGACAAAATAGTTGCGACCAAATATGCACAAAGTTCATTTAAGTGTGTTCGGTCTTAGGGCTATGACCAATTAGGACTAGTGTTAATGGGAGATTATTAGTGTAAGCCCTAGCCCTAATACATTGTTATAAAACATTTAGTTTAATAAATGAAGCATTTGTTTTATCTATTGCATTCCTATGCATTTCAACTGATAGAACTATACAAGAATGTTGTTTCAGTTTAAGTTATCATGTGTGAGGCACATGGTTGTAAGACCTTGAAACAATTGAGACTTCATTCTAAATATCCCTAGTCAGTCATGATGGAATATGACATGGTATGATAATAATGATAGCACAGTAGAAAAACAAAAATTTTTATCATACATACCATACATATCCAAAACTAGGAATGAAAACATGCAATTTTAGGTTGTAGAACTTACAAGTTAAGATGCCTTTTAGATATTGATTTCGGTGATGGCCAGCAACTAAGATGACTTTTTCCGCCTTAGATCTCGATCACCAATGCCAAGGAATAGCCTTTTACGCCACTCCCTCTATTCTCACACACACAATTGCACCGTCGGCTTAAAACCGAGATTGCTAGCTCTCTTTTAAGTATTGTGTAATGGCTATAGTTTGAAGCTACAAAATTTGATTTTGTACTTCTTTAGATTGCTATTTCAATCCAATATCACAAGAGAATGAGGAACTATCCTTTCTCCTTGTGAAAAATTGGCTAAAAGAAAACTTGAGAGAGAGAGGAAGAGTTCACGCAAAAACTAGAATAAAACTAGGGTTTTTTCACGCCAACCTCTCTTAGGTCTTAGGGTTTTATTTCTTTTAATATATATGCTTATCCTTTGGCAAGTCTTTGATCTGAATTCAACCATCCTAAGATGATTAATTCAAACTCTATCACTTCCTAAAGATAAGTAATATATTTTGAATTAAACTCCTTTGAATTTAAATTCAAATTTGAAATAAAACATAAGACATTTAAATAAATGAAATCACTTAACATAATTAAATGGCATGTGCCGAAATTCCTTGATTTCCCTCTTGGAATTTTGGCCACTTCATTAAATTTATAAGTGATTTAATTTAATTTAAATTCCTTTAGGCTTTAATACTCAATTAACTTAATTAATGTAACATAATTAATTAATTGAAATTAAACCTTGTGGGATTAATTTCTCTCTCTCATGGACCAAGGCCCAATAGCAATTTTATAACCCATTACATACATTAATTTGACTTTAATTAAAAGCCCAAATTAATGCCCAATACTTAATTTAAGTATTTTAAGCCCAATTCTTTGTGTGCGATCCTATAGGTCCATTTAATATTGGCAATGAATTAATAAATTAATTCAAAGGCTATATATATTCTCTAACAAGATATTATAGCATTCCAAATTAAATGAAAATGCATATGGCATTTAGTGACCCAATGCAATTTTGCATAGTCCCTTACCCATAAATATCAGAATTAATATAAGGCATGGAACTAGTCATCCTTATATATATTAATTCCTTTCTTGATATTCCAGTGACACTGAACTCTCAGATAAATAATGATTACTCATTATTTCATCTCGATATGGCCATACACTTCTCAGTTCACTGATCAATTGGCCGATGATATTTTCTCTCTTATCGAGAGGGGTAATCCCTTCACTTCCCTCATGCTCTCTAACATGAATCAATGCATACCCAATCATACCCGTACTTGTCACTCTGTTATGAGCACGTTAGGTGTATGTCAAAGTACACAGTAATTCATAAAGAGTTTCATAGAGATTTCAGGTCTAAGAACTCTGATACAAAACTTACATATGAGAAACACTTATGACTTGTACCATGTAGTGTTCTCATGAGCGGATCGTATCCAGATACCATATTCTTTAACATGTATCTATGATCTCTGATTGACACTCTTGTCCTAATGATCCATAAGACAGAACTCATAATATCAGAGAGAGCATACTAGTCTTAATTCATTTGTTATTCCCATAACAATGACTGACTAGGGATATTTAGAATGAAGTCCCATTTGTTTCAAGGTCTTACAATCCATGTGCCTCACACATGATAACTTAAACCGAAACGACAATCTTGGATAGTTTTATCAATTGACATGCACAGGAATACAAAAGATAAAACAAATGCCTTATTTTATTAACTAAGTGTTTTATTACAATGTATTGGGGCTAGGGCTTACACTAACAAGTCATTGTTATGGGAATAAAAAATGAATTAAGACTCGTATGCTCTCTCTGATAAGTTGACTTCTATTTTATGGATCATAATGACTAGAGTGTCAATCAAAGATCATAAATACATGTTTAGAACATGGTATCTGGATTCAATCCGTTCAAGATAACACTACATGGTACAAGTCATAATTGTTTCTTATGTGCAAGTATTGTATCGAAGTTCTTAGACCTAAAATCTCTATGAAACTCTTTATGAATTATTGTGTACTTTGTTATACACCTAACGTACTCGTAACAGGGTGACAAGTATAGGTATGATTGGGTATGCATTAATTCATGTTAGAGAGCATGAGAGAAGTAAAGGGATTACCCCTCTCGATAAAAGAGAAAATATCATCGGCCACTTGATCAGTGAACTGATAAGTGTATGGCCATACCGAGATGAAATAATGAGTAATCATTATTTATTTGAGAGTTCAGTGTCACTAGAATATCAAGAAAGGAATTAGTATGTATAAGGATGACTAGTTCCATACCTTATATTAATTATGATATTTATAGGTAAGGGACTATGTAAAATTGCTTTAGGTCACCAAATGCCATTTGCATTTTCATTTAATTTGGAATGCTATAATATCTTGCTAGAGAATATATATAGCCTTTATATTATTTATTAATTCATTGCCAATATTAAATGGACCTATAGGATCGCACACAAAGCGTTGGGCTTAAAATATTTAATATAAAGTATTAGGCATTAATTTGGGCTTTTATTTAAAGTTAAATTAATGTGGATAATGGGTATTAAAATTTCTAAATGGACCTTGGTCCATGTTCATCATACATATTCATACTTCAGCCCATATAGTAGTCTTATCATCCTTATTATTTTTTCCATTCATCATCATCGTGTTTATGTTCATTACACATTTCAAGTTCATATTTATCATTTTACACCAAATAACCATGATTTCACTCATCATTCTCATTCGGCCAATCAATATCTAATTACCATTTATCATATTTTCATCTTCTTTAGTTTATAATCTTGTTCTGAGTGTATAATTCATGCATTTTTATACAGGTTTTATTAAAATACCCTTAGTTTCTCTTTTCATATTTTTTTGGCTAGTATTTATACTCACTTATTTACATATACATTATGATAAATTTTCATGTAGTTATCGATAAATTTCATCTTAGACCATATATTCCACACATTTGCTTTATCATTTCATCTAAATTTTCTAAGTATAAACTTGGTATACATTTAGTATACACTTGGTATACCATTCGGCATTATGTACGCTTTTACTTATTTATTCTTTTCTTATCATAATTATCATGGCTTTTTCTAATTATGTTTTTAAGACATAATTCATGCATATTTATCATTAATTCCTCATATTCTACATTTATTTTATCATATACTTGCTATTTTAAAGATTCATCAATTTGGCCACGTTAGGTTTTCCTACATTCTCATTCATTTTCCTTCCATAATTCATTTTAAACATGTTTTCCAAACCTAAGATACATAATTCTAACATTTAGTCAATTTAATTCCTTACATATCCCTAACTTCTTATACTTATATAATAGGTTTCAATTCTAACTTTCTATATTTAATCATGTTTCCATAAATTTATCCTCACAAATCTCATTATTTAGCATTTAATTTCACCTTTTTACCATTAATTTGAATTAAAACACTTATTTCATTCAAGAACTCTAAGTGACTTAATGACTTCCAATTTCACTTTCCTACACTTAATCATACTTTCATGCATTTCCTTATACCAATCTCATCATTTAACATTTAATTTCATTTATGTATCATCAATTTAATTTTAGCTCAACTTACATACAAAAATCCTAACTTACATGACCTTAATCACATGAAATAAATTATTTTAGGTATGTGATACCTATTTTTCCAAGCTTTCTCCTTGTTTCATCTTCTTTTTTACCTTTTCCTTCCTTTTTCATTTGATTTCACTTGATTTTCCTTTGTATTCCATCCTTGGTTGAATTCTTCCATGAATTCTTTCCTCAATTTTCAACTTTCATAATTCAAACTAGACTCAAAGCATTAATCTCTACCCCAAAATCTACCTAAAAATATATTAAAATCATCAAAATTTTACTAAATTAACTTACTTGAAC
Source organism: Excoecaria agallocha (assembly GCA_037975025.1). Classification (NCBI taxonomy): domain Eukaryota; kingdom Viridiplantae; phylum Streptophyta; class Magnoliopsida; order Malpighiales; family Euphorbiaceae; genus Excoecaria; species Excoecaria agallocha. Next base: position 44,661,243 of record CM075812.1, on the reverse strand, counting down.
TTTTGCTCCAAACCTTTTCTTTATAATTTCATCCATTTCTTCCACTTAAAATATGTTCTTTAGATGGCTAGAAATGAATTTAGGGCCTTAAAATTATTTAGGGCATGAGATTAGGTGGAATTAGGTTGATAGAGTTTAGAGAAAAATGAAGAAAATTGGAAAAGAGTGGGACAGCATGAAGAAGAAAGAAAGTGGGAGAAATTGATGGAATTTTCTGGTTCCTGGCCCTTTTATACCTATTCCAATTAGGCCAAATCAAGTCCAGCCGATTAGGCCCAATTTACTTAATTAACCAATATTTTGACTCAATTATTTTTCTACCACTTCTCTTGCTCCATTTCTCATAAAAAAAGATCATAATTATATAAAAATATTTATTAGACTACACAAATATTTAATAAACATTTTTGGGTCAGTCTAGCATCATTCTCTGGTCTGGTAAATTTTCACAGATATGAAAAATCATTTTTTTGTGTTTTCATAAAATTAATTTTTCACTATCAAATATTAATTGGGATTATTTCTAGTAATTTCATATAATTGAAATGATTTTTTATAGTTCATTGAATATTTTTTAGCTGACTAAAGTTTGGTAAAACCCTAATATGATCTAGGTAAATTTTTCACTGTCCATTTTGAAGCTTATTTAATCTCAATTTCACTTCAAATTATACCATTGTACTCATCATAAATTATGCTTTCAAATGGTGAAGAAATATTTTCATGGGTTCTTGGTGGTACTGTTTACCCTGGTGTTACTACTCATGGCCTAAAAAATACTATTCACAAAAATTAAAATTTTGAAACATTACAGTTTTGCCCTCAGTGGCTAGTAGTGAAACCAAAAGTATATGATGTAATTGCTTAGCTATAGAGACATACACTGTGGTATTGTGTCATGCCGACTCGCATTTATAAGCTAATGGCAAACCACATTTTCATACAATTGATATCATACAGTTGTTAGAGCAATTGACTCTTAAGTGACCTCTTCAATAGTTCTAGACCTTTAGGGTCCTTATCCCACATATCCGGTTCATAGGTTTTCATTGAAAACTAATGGGGAAAAAACTGTAATTATGTGATAAAAATGAAATTTTATTTGCAAAAAAGTAATTTTGGAAATAAATTGGAATTTTAGTGAACTGATAATTTTGGTAATAAAATGGAATTCTAGTGGCAAAATTGTAATTTTGTGGAAAAAGGATAATTTAGTGGCAATATCGTAAATTTTAATGGAAAAATTAAAAACATGGATTAAGACAATAATTAACGAAGAAAAATAGTAATAATGACTTAAAATAAAGAAAATAATGAAAAATAGTAATTAATGATGGAAAATAAGGAAGATAAATTAATATTGATATAATTGAGATAATTATGCAAAAATCATATATATGCTGGAAATTTAAGAAATTATATGTGGAAATGATTAATTAGATTTTATTTAAAAAAAATTTGAATATCATGCTTTGAATTAAAACATAATAAATTATTATCGGGTTGTATGTTTATATGTGCTTGAAATATGTTAGTTTAGTATCCAGCACTAGGGATGAATTACATAGCATATAGTTGTTTACTGCGTGTAAGTACATAGCATACAATTTGAGAAAGGATGGGATGAGTTGGGCATTTACAGCATAAAAGGAAAAAGAATTGACATTTGATTTTGTAATGGCATGTATACGTGTAAATGACTTGTATGGATATAAAGAGAAATATTATTTATATATTTTTATAGTTAAGAAGCCCAACTACATATTTTAGAAAAGTTTATTTAATTAAGCTTGATTGATTACTGATGCTTGATGTTACCATATGAGAAGATATTGGAGGTTGTGTTAGTTATATAAAATTTTAGGAGTGTGAATTTGAATGTGCAAAGGAATAAGAGTATTTACAGCTATTATGTTGTCAAATTTGACCAAACAAATAGTAAACATGCAATTACTTAATCAATACATGCACATAATTGATAAAAATTAATTAAAACCAAATTATAAGGTAATAAATTGCCAATTTAATAAAATAAGCCAATTTTGTAACATTCCTGTAGTCGATCTGATATTCAAGTATAAGATGTTACATTAGCAAAAAGGATAAGCAATTTGAATATAACTTTCCAAATTTCAAAGAATATTTAGCTATAAGGAAAAACAAAGATCATAAAATTAAACATGATTAGAAGACAAAATAGCCTAGGAACTTGAGAAAAAAATTCATGAAAATCAAAAATTCATTTAATACGAAAAACTATAAAACCTTCACCTTAAAGGATGATAATAAGTTGCCTAAGAAATTCTAAATCCTTGACTTGAGTAAATTTTATGGAACAGGGGATCTTGAAATGCATATCAATTAATATGTAATGATCATGAACATGAACATTGTTCATGCTATCCTTAATAGGGACGCTAGTGAGATGGTATCACAATTTTGAAAAGTCAATCACATCATATTAAAGTGAATCGATTCCTTTAATAAACAATATTCATATAAAACTAACATTAAATTATCTTTTCATGACCTTTAACTTACCAAACAAAAAGTTGATGAAAGCTTCCCAAATTTACTTTTAAAAGGAAGGAATAAGGCAACTCAAATGAAGATGGTGCCTATAGAAAGAGACAAGGGCAAATTTTCATGGATAATGCCCTCCCTTATGCATCCAATAAGCTGCAGTATTTACCCTTCAAGGATTTTTCGGAAGTATATAATGCTACTTTATGAGTTAAAAATGTATAAGCAAAAGGAAACAAACATATAGAGGGAGAGGTGATTTAACTAGCAATAGTCGTAGTTATAAATTTGTGGAAATTAGAGCTATACATAACCATATATATTCCAATATAGAAAGACCACTCTTAAAAGTTATAGAAAAACTCTAGGCCAAAGGGATCTTACAAGCTACAACCCTTACCACCAAAACTTATTACAAATCCACCTACACTAAACTAGGACATAGGTGCCTAATACAAAGTTCACCAAAGGAAATGGCATGATAGTAATCATTGAGACAGGCTCAAAAATGAAATCAAAGATTTGATAGACAATGGAATAATATTAGATCATAAGAGCAAAAGACCTGGCACTATAAGAAAATTGCAAAATAATGACAAAATGTATTAAGGGCTACATTTCATTGCAAACTTGTAAGGGATTTGTGTGGGATTCTGCATTTGGAGACAAAAAAATAAGGCCAAATTGGCATGCTCAAATTAGTATGAAATAGCAAAGTGCTACACAATTTACTACTAATTTTACATGCTAAAATGTCGGCTTACAATATAGCAACAATTTAGTTAGACAAAGATCACTAGTTAAATTCGTGAGCAAACTTCCCTCGCTAAATCAATACAATTGTGAAGGGTTTGTTCTTACTATATTTGCAAAGGATGCCCCTTGCTAAACATGTATAGTGGGACATAAGACATTTATTTGGCTTTCATAGGAAATTCCCTCGCAAAATTCATTGCTTTAGCAAAGGAACTATCCCTAGATAATTTAGCAAGAGGAAATCCCTTACTAAATTAGTTAATTTTTTAATAGACTTGTCCCTTTCTAAATTTACAAGGGCACTTTTCTTGGTAAACATGTATAGTGGGATAAAGAATGTTTACTTTTTGTTCATTATTATATACTCTATGAATATTAATCAATTCATTATTTATGGCACTATTTTCTCAAGAGATATGTTTAGCCTTAAGAGAGGAGTGAATATTGAGAGGACTGAAGTTAATGAAAATCCTATCTATTATGACGCTATGGAAGGGCATGTAAGAAATGAGTATATGGATTGGGGATCAAATACAAGTTATTATTATGCTAAGGCATCTACTTTGGCAAGACATACATCTCAAGCAAACAATGTTAGAAAGGTTAATGAGTAGGTACAGGCAGCTATTACCTCTATGTATATGGAAGTAGAGTAAAGAATGAGCAAATGCGACAGCATGAGGCTAATATTCAATCATCTATTCGTGCAGAAGTGGCAAAGGAACTACAGAGGAATTTTAAGGCATGATTTCAATAGTTGCAGCAAAAGATGGAGTAATAGATGTAGCAAATGTTGTCTAGTCACCCAATAAGCTTTCATTTTGATCCATCTGATCACCTACCTAAAGGTATACACATTTTGGTTCTATCCTATAGACTAGCATATGCATGACTTGAAGTATTTTTGGTCCTTTTAGAATGGAATTTAGGACATCCTTAGATATTTATTTTGTGACAAATGCCTAACAAATATAGTAAATATTATGTCTATATACTTTGCAATAGTGTCCAATCTATGAAATTTTTTAAAATAAATATGTGATGTTGTAATTAAAATCATATATATATGAATGTTTAAATATCTATATTAGGGACTGTAGGAAATTACATGTGATATTTTGAAATTGATTACCGAAAAAATGGGAAAAAATAATATGTATCGAATATTTTGCCAACGATTAGCAATGAAATAGATTTTATTAAGGAAAACCTTACAAAATGCAAAAATAAACTTGTAAAAATTTTCTAGGTAATAGCAATGGACCCAAATTTTTCAAGGAAAATCACTCACAAAAAAAAATATTTTGCTAAAATTTAGCAAGGGACATGTATTTTGCAAGAGGAATCCCCCTAAAAATATTTGCAATGACTCATAAGGGAACATGCATTCTTGCTAATGAATTATCCCTTGCTACTTAATAGGACAAGTCTATCGCAAATAGGTTAAAACATAGTAATGGATTTTCCCTCACAAAATTTATGTGCAAGTCCATACAAAGATGGATATTTTTCCTTCGCAAATTCCACACTAATTTTTTTAGCAGGAGATTTTCTTACTTTTGTGAGGGATTCTTCCTTTTAGGCAATGCTCACAAGTAAGTAAATTAATTTCATTTAAGTCACCTAACAAAACTACTTTGGCTAACTAACTTATTCGATATTGCCTAATTTGATTTAACCTAGCATGTCACAATTTCACATTATTCTCATAGCTATGTGAAGTAAAAGAAGAGACTAAAGAAAAACTAGCATTATTTATATAATTAGGATCAATATCCATAATAATAAATTCATTCAAAATAAAACAAAAACCATAATAAACATTATCAAAACATAAACGCATACTATATTCCTTAAAATGCAAATCAAAACCAAGTCTCATCAAAGCTAAAATAGAAAGTAAATTCTTACGAATATCCGGGGCATAAAGCACATTATGCAAGAGTAAGGTTGGGCCTTCACGCAAAAATAATATGCTCATGCCAATCCCTTAAACTGCTGCTCTAGAGTTATTTCCCATATAATTCTACTTAGTTCCATTTAGGATTTGTTGGAATTAAAAAAAAATTCTCAATCCCTTGTCATATGTTCTGTTCCTCCTAACTCTATCACCCATAAAGGATGAAAATAAGTTAGGAATTTAGAACTAGATACACAAATTTCACTAACTCTCAAGTCAAAATAATGTACTTGTTTAGGCACAGTGCAATCTCTTGCATAGTGTCCTTTCAGTTGGCAACTAAAGTACTTCACTCTTGAAATGTTCACTTTCTTCGTGTTGTTGGACCTCTTAGTATTCTATCTCACTTTTTCATTTTTAGGTTTCTTACCCTTATCTTTACCTTAATTTTTGAACTTTTTTCTCTTGTTTTTTTAGAACTCATTCCACCAAAATAGGATTGTGCCACAAGTACTTAAGCATTGATCTTAATTGTCTCCAAATTGTCCTCTTCAAGTTCAAGATGATGAGTGACATCCCCAAATGTATTTATGTTGTCCATATGAGTCAATTGCATTTTTATATGCTCTAAACTCTTAGGTAAAGAATGGATGATAGCCTAGATCTATTGCTCATTAGTCAACTTATGACTAGTCTAACCAAAATCAGATATCATATTTTCCATCTCTCTTAGATGTTTTCACATGTTGTAATCAAACTTTATCTGATAAATATCAAATTTGATCGTTAATGCTCAAAGCTTAGTCAAAGCCACACCTTATAATTTCTCTTATAAAGCACTCTATAGATCTTTTGCATTATGATACTTATGGAATTGCCTAGTGATGTCCTCATCATCACACTCAATAAAATGATGCAAGCACTAGAGTTTTTCTTATTCTAAGCCATATAAGTATTTTGGTCCTACCTATGTTGGGTAGTGGTACCATCCTCAAGTTCAGCTATAACCTAACTCAAAGGTTCTAAAGCCTCTTACTCTTCAAGCATACATTGGATTTTCATACTCCAAATTTCATACTTATCACCTTTCAGTTCCATATCTTTAGTTAGTTCGACAATAATTGATTTGGAAGTGGTAGCCATTTTGGATCCTTTGATCTCTAATAGAATAAAATCGCACATTATTAAAGGAGATTAGGCAATACATGTTATTTACTATGTATTCAAAATAATAACTTAGTAAAGTTTTCTATTAGGCTTAAATTTTAAAAGTCTACTTATGGTATTCAATTACCATCTAGTCCTAATGTCTAAACTTATAGGTTAAAATTTCATGTGTAGTAAATCAAAATTATTGGGTTTTAAGTTCTTAAACTCAAGAACATATTTTTATTTGTTTAATTTATTAAGTCTTAACTCAATAATCATGCAATGATTCTAATCATAAAAATTACAAGTAAAATAACTATTAAATAAACACATTCATTATAAAGTTAAAAGCTATAATAATATCAAAATAAACACATTTATTCAACCAATAAATAAAGTCCAACAATTCAATGCTAAGACACTTATGTTCATTAGATAAAAGGAAACATAAATCAAAAAATAAAAATGCTAACTAAAATTGACACTTTTGTCAACTATTCTAGAAGTCTAGATTTCACAAAATCTACCTCATCTTAGGGATTGAATCTTCGACCATTTTTAATGACTAAAAAGGTATTCCATAAATTGGTTGCTGAAGCCACAGATGATGCACACTTCATCCACTCCTCAATACCATCACATATAGGATGTTTCTCCTCAACACTCCCTTTTTGGTAAGCCTATACAAGAATTGGATAATAGATTTCCTATAAAATCTATCTCCCATAAATTGACTCTCTCTCATCAAGTTCATTAGTTCTTGATGGTTTTCAAAGGAATTCATCATCACTCCAAATAGGACCCTATCATTCCTTCCTAGATACAGGCCACCAATCCAAATCCACTTTTGCATTTATTCATGTATATGAACTATATGATGTACTATTACATCAATGTCATTAGCTCGCACACTCCCAAGCAATTTCATGCTATAGACTTTTTGCACACTTGCTTTAGCCCTTACAATCCCATAAGGAGTCCGTGGAATCATTGAAATCCTCATCATTGCCAATCTTTCACATATTATGGAGAGTAGTAGGTTAATGCACTAATGTATAAACACATATAATTCAAACTCATTCAAAAAAAAGAATGAAAATTCCATAAAAAGTACAAAATTTTTTCAAATTTTTCAAAGGCAGAAAATACTTTTTCTTCAAAATATTTATGTTTGAAAATTCAGAAAATATTTTATGGTCTTTAAATAATTTATAAAAATATACCAAAAAATAAAAAAAATCATGAAATTTAATTTAAATAAATTTGAGTTGATTTGGTGGCCGGAAGAGCCCTCACACATCGGATCTCATTTTTCCATGTCGCACGACCCTAATTGGGCTATGTGTTAGAAAGTCAATCCACAGAAAAACACATGGTAGGTCGGGATTAGTCTACGTGGCCCACCAGTGCCACATGGCATGACTGTAGTCCACTATAAAAAAGTATTTGAATGGGCCAAGTGGTGCCATATGGTACCCTGTATACCACTAGTGCCATATGGCATAACCATAGTCAGCCATGTGCTAAACCCTGGTTATGCCAAGCATAAACCATGGTGCCATGTGGCATGACTATAATTTGCCATATAGCCATCCCTATTGGGCCACTTGTTAAAATGACACATCACCTAGAGACATGTACATGACACAGGATATCACCATTGTCATCCACATGTAAGCATCGGATTGAGTCATGTGTCACACTAAGACAACATCTTGACACTTGGCATGACCAATGTCATCCATGTATTATCTCTCTATTAAGCCACATGTCACGTGCCTTACAATTGTAGGCCACTCGCCTTCACGTACATTTCAAATGGATAGTGACGTATGCACTTCATGTGCTACCTTTCCTTACAAAATTCGATAGTCACACTTAAGTTGGTGGGGGGTTTTTAGCATTTATGATCACAATAGAGGGCTTAACAATTCAAAATATCAATTTTTATTTTTGAAGTTATATTATTCTCCTCAATTTTTGGTGTACATATACACAATATAAAATATACATACAATTATATGTATTATGAATACCAAATTTTAAGTATTTCATACATCCTATTTTGATCTAACAATTTACATATAAATTTTAGATCAATTTTAAACATGCCAATATGCAAAAAACAAAGGCTATAATACTAATTGCTAGAAATCCTATGTACAAATAAACCTGAAAATAATTATAACATGTTATAATAAATGAGAGGATACATATTTACCTTTTGTATTATATAAACCTTTAAGAAAAATGAAAGTAGAAGATCTTTATTTTGCGTCACTAGTTAGGCCTTTAACCAGAAGCTAATATGCCAGGAAAAAAATAGCAAATACATAATCTAAAATCCCTTTAGAGATGAAAATAAACAAAAATGTTAGAATAAGATTTTGGTGTGTAATAAAGAGTTAGTAATTTAGTAACCCCAAACAGGTTTTTTTTATCCCTTTTACATAAAGTTTTACTAGAGTCATAACCCTAGTAGAACTCTAATTCCTTTTTGAATTAGGATTAGATAATCCTAATTGAATAAAGATTTATTCAAATAGATTCATAAATGTACAAAACTTTATAAACTAAAACCATATTTACACTTGCATAAAATTTGAGGAGCTTACCAATATGCAGGTGCAAGAAGAAAAAGAAAGAAAGAGGGAAGGTTTATACATGATTAGTCCTGATAAAAACTAAAGTATTATTTCATTCTTTGCCCACATACAATTTAAGGGTTTCATAAAAACATTGGTAGACATGTAAAAAGAATTTAAAGATAAATGCAAGTACACTCAAACCATAAGTAGAATGAACTTGAGAGAACTTAGACTAATGATAACATAAAACAAAATAAATTTTGAGACACAAACCATAAAACTAAAATCCATCTCAAGTGATATGGTTTAAAGGAGATGAAATTGCTTAACAAAAGAGTGCTTAAACTGCTATGATGGCTTCTTCATTTACATCGTTGCACTTTATATGCTGATAAATCCTAGGTAAAATCACAAACATCAAAATATTAGGAAGAGATAGAATAATAATAGGAAGAGATAAAATCGAAATAAACCTCTCTGAATTGAAAATGTTTATAAGTCCAACCTCTATTAACAAACTTAGCCTCAAATATGTGAAATTATCATGAAAATAAAGTTTAAGCAATGAAATTCCACCTATAACTGATTCGATTAACAACTTAAAGATTTTTTTATAATTGGAGTTAGCGATTTGGTTAGAGATTATGTGGTTAAGTAGTAAAGTAAGAAAAAATTATAGAGTGCAACTAGTGGGCTTTGATGGATACTCAAATTTGAAAACAATACGAAGAATTTGTGTTTTATACATAGATATTTTAGGAATTTTGGTCTCTATTTTTATAAGAAAAATAGAAAACATTCAATATTAGTTTTTTATTCCCTATTTTGAAAAATTAATTAAATTAGAATCTCCATTCTTCATTTTCTATAAAAAAAATTTCAAGAAAAATTAAAATAACTTTTCATAAATGAACACACACGTAGTGGCCCATTATGTTTTTTAATTTAGAATGTAAAAATGAGTTATGTCAATTATTAAATAGTAGTTGACATCTAATTCAAATTTTATATAATTAGTTATATTAATTCTAACATCTCTGGGTTAGGAGATTTAAATCCTATGGTTTGTATATAATACGTGGAAAGTAATGTGCAAGGAAATGACACTTATAGAGTGAGAGTGGCACCACATTTTTAAGATTTGCCATGTTGAGGAAAATTACTAGTTAGAGAAAATAGAGTTGTTTTTCCATTTTTTGATTTTCTCAAGTTTCTTTTATGTGGAAATAAGCAGAAGGAAAAAAAATAATGAAAGTGAAAAATTTTTAATAGTATTGTAAATAAATATAAAACAATAAATAGATCAAGCAAAATTAAGATAGAAACATAAAATAAAAGAAAAAATATTATTTTCTTATATTTTATTACATGTATGGAATAACTCACAACTACTATATTTATAGGCACAAAAACTTTATGAGTAAGTAAATATTAAAGTTAAATAAGAATACAATACTAATAGACTAAGAGTCTAATTAGGAATAAAAGTAGTATTTCAAAATAAGAATATTTTAGAACAATTCTTCTTGAATGAATATACACTATGAACATAACTCTTTAAAACAATTATAAGAATAACCTAATGGCATAAAAACTCAGTGAAGAAAAAAGAGTACAAATTATAGGTACTTCCCCTTGGAAATATAATGAATCATACTTAATATTCATCCAGTTGATGCACTCTAATTTTATGTATATTCTTCTTAAAAATTAAACTTGGTATTACCTTTATGAAGAGATCAGTTAGTTTGTTGTTTGAGCAAATTTTGCAATTTTGTATTCCTTTATGATATTATAACATTAATTGTTGTTCTCAAATAATATACAAACTACTTTAATGTCTTGAGTTATAGCTCTCAACCATATGAGCTATCGACTTATTTCATGAATAACCAATATTGTATAGTTTAATAATTTGTACTCTTATAGCCAAAATATTTGAATCTTCTAGTATCTAAACTTTTAGTCCTAATATCTTATATGAGTCTAGTTTAGCATGAATTTCTTCTTTTTTTGGCTAATCATCTTGATATCAATATTTTTTTATAATTAGAGACTCATACTTATTATTATTATTTTTCATAAGCAACTAATATGTAAATAAATTTTCAACAATAGTTATCATCCATTTTCACATAATTTATATAATTTACCAATACTAAAACCACTTTTAGAGCTATTTTTCTAGAAAAATGGAGTTGTGCATTCAGTTACTTTTACCTTTTCTATGGTATTACTTTGAATTTTTTTTCATTTTTCTTTTTAAAAAATTATTCTTTTGCATTCAAAGATCTATCACACTTTTGTTGGATAGTTGCTTTTTACCTTTTTCTAGCGTATCACTTTTAAAATTTTTCATTTTATTTTTCTTTTCAAAAAATGATCTTTTGCATTAAAAGATCTATCACAATTTTGGCAAACTTTAGGTTCATAGACAATATTACAAAATATCTTACCAAAACAATCAATTGATATGACCTTTTACATTTTTCCTTATGATAAGCCAGTCTATTGATCTTGTGGGATTATGGACATTCATTGTAAAGACCCAATATAGGCCCTAGTAGAATTCAAGGGCAATTACATGTTATTAAAATCTAATTGAGTATTATTGGATGAATTATTAAGAGTTAAGATATTAATTGGGGCAAAAATGTTTTTAAGTTAACATTAATTATGTGATAAATGTGTGAATTTTATGGTATGAACTTTATAAGGGCATAATTAAATTATTATTGTTGGTATAATAATATTCAAGGGTGTAATTGAAGTATAAAGTATTAGTTTAGTGGTCAATTTGTAAATTTGGCATCTTAAGGGTTAAATGTGAATAAAATAATGATTTGAGAGGTTGATTTAAGAGAATTATAAAATATATGGGTCAATGTTAAGTATGTAAAAAGATGAGAGGCATTTGTGTAACATGCAAAAAGGTGAGAGGTTATAATGAGACATGCAAAAAGTTGAAGGATCAAAAAGGAAATTTTACATTGCTATTATAAATAGTGAATTACATAAGTTAGAGATAAAAGAGAGAGGAGAAGGGGAGGGCATTTCTTGAGGGATTTACAGAATTTCCTTTCTTCTTAATCTTTCATTCTTTGATAAATCTCTCTAAGAAATTCTTGAAGAAATTCTTGCATGTGGATTTTTGAAGAACAAGTTAGTGTATGTCTACAAGGTAATTAACTTAATTTGATAATTCTTCTTCTTCTTCTTCTTGTTTTGGTTAATATTAGATTGAGTTAAATTCTGGAAGTTTGTGTTAATGGATGAAGTTGTTGTGAAAGGAAAAGAAGGAGAAAGTTAGGATCATTGTGAAGAAGAAGAAGATTACAAGAATAGAATAGAAGATTTGAGTTGCATGATCAGGTTTGGGAACTTATTCTTCATTCATTTGTGTGGATATAAATGTTTATGCTTGGATTACTTAATTTTAATGTTAATTTATTAGTTTGTTTAGGGTTAATGAGAGATTAAATAGGAAAAAATCATGGTTTTGAATGTTGAGGAAAAAATGGGTGTGGTTTTTGTGAACCAGGCTGCTTGTTTTGTCCATATCTAGAGTTGTAGACCTCGGATTTACATGATTCAAAATTTTGACTAAACTACATTTCAATTATCTACAATTCATTATAAGGAGTCATGGCTTGATTATGTTGTTAAGGAACTCAAAAAATTCGTACAAGTGAACTGTTTGAGTGTATAGGCAGTTTTAAACAATTACCAATGTTTTAACCATAAATCCTTGTATTTAATTCATAATTGAGTGAGGTTTGATTCTATGTAAACTTGATAGAATGATAAAAAATTTTGTAGAAGGAACCTAGAGCTAAATATGCATATAACTCATCTAAATATTTACATGAACATTTAAGAGAGCTGTTGATTTTAGTTCAAGAACATATTATAGTAATTCAGGCATAAGTCATGGTAGATAAGTCAAAATTATATAATATAAAATTTTGGATAAACTAAACACATAGGAACAAAATTATTGTGAAGGAATGTATATCTGATTCCACACTCATTTTATTCTATGAATTTTCAAATTGACATTTAAAAATCTGTCTTTGGGTTAGTTTGAGCTAATAGGAGAATTTTGTTTATAACTTGAGTTTTAGACCTTAAAAATATGGTAATTCTAATTTAAATTGAATCCAAACTTCCATATCTACATTTTATATGTAGAAAATAAATCCTAAATCTGTCTCTAAATATGTCTAAATTTAGTTTGAAAATCGAAATTAACTGTTGAGTTGTTACTGGAACAGCTTTCTAGAATTTCAAAATATCTTGAGTTATAAATATGATAATGAGATTATTTTTAATGTTTCAAAAACTAGAAATATAGAGGAATAAGTTTATAGAAGATCATTTCTTCTAAAATTGTCGTTTATTACTTATAATTTAGTGTATAAACTAGTCACTAGAATCTGTCCATGGAATTTTGAAATGCCATCTCATATAATTAATTGGAAGAGTTCTTAAATAACTTTGATAAATTATTTAAGAACTCAATTACCATGTTGTCTAAAAAAGGCATCTAATTAGATATATTTATGATTCTAATAGGCTTTAAAAGAGAAACTAAAGATATGTGGACTAATTTAACATTGAATAATTGGTTTACAATATGTTACAAGTATATAAAGAAATGTAAATACTTTAATGTAAAAATAATTATGAATTTAAAGGAACTTGTAGATATATATATTTAGTACATGTACAATCATAATGAATATTACTCTTGGAAAATAGTATAGTTATGATAGTATGCTTATACTCTTATGTTATTATGAGATAACATAAAGTTATAGTGCTATGTGCTTACATGTATTTGCATATTCACGTGTGTATTTAAGATTGTATATCTATATGTCTATATATGTATGTATATATACACGTATCTATATGTGTGTATAGATATGAACAAAATATGAACACATAAGGATTAAGTGATAACCTTGGGAAAAAGGTATGTGTATAATTGAATTATCATTATTGAGTATAATAATTTGATCATATATGTTCAACACACCAATTTAAGCTTTATAAATGATGATGTGTTGTAAATATAAGATGTATAATATTGTTATACAATGGATGGTACATATATTTTTATGAAATAATAATAATGTATACACATGTTGTTTCCATATAATTAAAGTGGTGAAAATATCATACGAAAAGGGATAGAAAAGCATGTATGCATGCATATGATTACCATAATACATATGTGAAATTGTTACATGATTTATAGGGATTACAAGTACAAAATAATAATACTTAATTGTGCCCAAGATAACATGTTTATAGAAAATTTATATGTGTAGATATCTATGACACCATGCTCATTATATATACATGAATATATGTGTATGAACATCAATATGTATATGATGAGAGAAGAGCAAAGTACAGAATAGCAATACCTAATAGTGCATATGATCACATGTTTACAGAAAGTTACACATGAGTATGTATATTATTACCTTGTACATAGTTATATAAGAGTATACATGTGCATACATATATATGATTGATAGAGTAAAGATAAAGTAAAGAGATTATGTAACCTGCATTAAGTCTAGGATGTGGATATATAGGCATGCCTATAAAGGTACCTTGCAGCTTCTTCTAAATAGTTTTGACCTATTTAGATCCACTTGAAATTAAGAGTTAGAGTGACCATTTTTGGGTTTAAAGTTAGAGTTGATTTAAACAACCCCATTTGGGTTGTAGCCAACCCAACTTGGGTCCGCTTGACCGGTCCATGTTATTTGTTTGACCCTGTTTGGGTCCACCGATTTATCATACAGTTTTATCCCTACAAGGGATCAATGTTTAATAACTCCGGGTATCTTATTTGTACCTTTGGGTTCCACAGTTAAAATTAACATTTTTGTACCATCTAGTACTATCGTATAACCCGTTATCCACCTTTCTAGAACTTAAGCAGGCTAAATTAAAGTATAAATGCTTTCCAGTCAATTTCAATGTAATGGTTAATCGTACTATATGGAATAGTAAAATGAACTATGATTTTGTTTATAGATTATGCGTATAAATTATAAAATTATTTTAGGCAATATTGATAGTAAGTATGCTAAATTAAATGTTAGGGTATTTCATTATTGCTAGTATCTAAAATACATGCTAGTTGGTTATATAATGAAATTGTATTATATTAATGTTTGAATTAAATTGATGGTATATATATGTATGTCCTTTGTGATCATAAGCCTTTTTCTATATGTATGCCAATGCATGATATATGAAAGAACTTTTATTAGGTTAAAGAGTATTATAATATCTAATGGACGCAACAATTTTATAATTGCATAAGCATATTTCATATTAAAGATTATAAGAGTTAGATAGTAACAACCATTGTTTTTGAAATATTTTTCTTATGATTATATTTAGGTGTTCACATTGTTTGTATGTATACATTTAATGAATGTGTGTTTGTTATTTATGGTGCAATGTATACAAATCTAAGACCCATAACCTTGGTATATAAGAATAGGCTGGCATTGATGTATAATTGTTATGCTTAATTGATAGGCTTGTTATTGTAACTTATGCAATATAAAGTAAGCTTGTAGTAATATAAAGATCTCATGGAATTTGGAAGTGTGGAATTGCTATTTAATTCTAATGTGTATATATCAAAGACATGCTAAATAGATGAAAAGATAATAGATGATTATGCTTTTACGGTTTAGTATCAATTCAAAAACTAGTCACATGATAATTAGTTGAATTTAAAGCCATAGAACATTAGAGCTTACATGGTTATATATGTCGATTAAAGCATCAATGTAATTCTTATCATTGAACTTTATGATTTTCGTAATATGATTTAGCTGTTGCATTTTTATTCATTTCTTGAAACAAAGCATTGTTATGATTAAGGCATGATATGTGCATTGTTGACGATCATTGTGAGTGGTCGTTTATCATGATTTTAGTTCCCCACTAAGCCTTATAACTTAGCATGGGTGTTTCATCCATGTAGGTTAAAAGGCTAGGACTTTCTCGCAAGACTAATATCTGTAGCAGGTTGGCCAACACAAGTCTTTGAAGATTATAAAGTATATAGTCTTCTTTTTGGTTCTTTTTTTTTGTATTTCGAGAGTTTTATGTTGTGTTGGTAATCTTGTAAAAGTACAGCTATTTTGTAAGATGTAAATCGGTTATTATATTTTGTAAAGAGATTCTAATGTATATTGT
Organism: Excoecaria agallocha; assembly: GCA_037975025.1. NCBI lineage: Eukaryota > Viridiplantae > Streptophyta > Magnoliopsida > Malpighiales > Euphorbiaceae > Excoecaria > Excoecaria agallocha. The sequence goes on along the minus strand of CM075812.1, from coordinate 44,645,088 downwards.
AAAGTCTTAATAGTTTAGCACTCTTTATGGATTAAGTATGAATATCAGTTCTCTATATAGTTGGTATATGTTTGTGTTGTACAGTAAAACATGTGTCATGAGATGGATAAAGTGATATGTATAGATTATAAGATAAGGGTGCTACATTCATAATTCATAGGATTTATAGTATATAATTTCCATTGAATATCCTTTAATACATATTGTGTCTTATTGAAAACCTATTAAGAAAAATCTCATAGGATAAAAACTTAGCGAAGGGAAAAAATGTACATAATATCTTTAATACACATCGTAAGTAAGCTCTTTAAAAACCTTAACAAGAAACCCTATGGGAAATTCAAATCCTCTCAAAGGAATTTTTCTACGAGCTGGCTGCTACAATGTAAATTTATCACCCTAGTCTCCGCGACTTAGATAGAGTGAGTAGGGTATCGAACATAGGGAATCTTGGAGTAGATTTGTATTAATCGAGTAGATATTTAGATGGATAGGCAAATGTAAAGTGATAGAATTGGTTATACTAAAATCTTGTATTACTCAAACTATAAAATACAAATTTTCCTCCTAAATCATATTACAATTCAATTAGGCCGGTAAAATTACAAGAATGAATTAATTAAATAAGAGATTCATTAATTAACAAATATGAATGCAAATGATTAGAGAATATGGCCTACTCTCCCTAAGGGCAATTCTCATTGTCAAATAAGGGTATTCCCATCTAAAGTCCATAAGCACTCTCGTGACATTGTAGAGATAGATGAAAATCATGAAGTTCTATGCCTATTCTTTTATCCCTTAAAGTGAAACCCTTGTCTCCAAGTGATTCCTATCCTTTAAGTAAATTTAATTGCTTTTTCACCAAAATGTTCTAATTCTCATTGTAAACAAATTGATTAAAAAGTTTCGTATGGTGATCAAGCATACATAACAAAGGAAACACCTAATTGAACTGAAATAATTCATGCATTAAATAAAATAAAGTTAAAAAAGATCAATCCATACTTGCAATCCTAATTGATAAACTTAGCCTAGATACATTGTGTTCAAAGAAAACAAATACAATGAAGAGCAATAACATCGAGAAAATAATCTAAAGAGAAAGAGAAAAAATGGATGATGACTCCTCAATGCTTCTTTAGAAAAATACTTGTATGTTGAATGACCTATTTAAATCTTTTCCCTTCCTTGAAGTATGATTTTTTCTCATAATATTTTTGATTTAAATTGGTAGTTTTTCCATGCCAAAAATATAGTTAACTTCATGTATTTATAGGCCTCAAAGTGTTCAAGTTGGTGGCTTTTCAAAAAAGGGTGTAAATATGAAAGGGTGCTTAGAGGGTTATATTACTTGGCATTGGTGATGACTTGGCACACTAGTGTCATGTTAGGTGAGTCAAAACATGCTGCCTTTGTAATGATTCGACATAGAGGGATCGAGTTGGCACAACTTCTCTCTTGATTTGACTCTGCACAACAAGGCATAAGTTGGCACATGCTCTAATCCTCCCTTTTGTTTTTTAACATTCAATATTTGTTTATTCCAAAGCCCCTAATTATACATCAATTCACTTAATTGGAAAAAAAACCCTAAAAATAAAATTAACAAAACATATGCATAAAACTAAAAAAAAAATAAGACATAAGTAACCCAAGTAACTATGCTATATTGCATGACATCAAATTCCCCCACACTTAAACCTTGCTTTCCCTCAAGTAAGAATGCAAAAGCCTAAGTGGGAAAGTTAAAAAAAATAGTTATCTTCTCAAAATGAATATAGCCTACCCTGGGGTTATCTTAAATATGAATAAGTACTTAAAATAAAGTAGCCAACAACTAACCTTCATTATTCAACAATGATAGAGTAGATAAGTTAGATAGCATACACTATAAATTTAATGCACTATCTCAAGTTATTAAAATTAAAATCAAGAACATAAAATCAATAGTTGAACTAAACTACTCAACTTATATGAACAATCTTTAAGCTTAAGAATCATAAGAACAAACATAGCCATTGGGACAATGTTTGCGCTCACACATTAACTTACTATTCTCAAGGAATTTTTAAAAACTTGTAATTTTTGTAAGTCTCTTTACAATTTGGTGGGTGCATTTTATGATCCATCCCACACTTTGTCACTTGATTTAGTTTAGTGGGTTTATTTTACGCTCCATCCCACTAGACATTTTCTTGCATCATTTCTCTCTTTTTTCTTTTCTTTTTTTATATATGTTTTTATAAATACACTATATGTATGTGTCCTCATCCATTATTGAAAAGTAAGCTATGCATATTATGGCTATAGTTTCCCTAAGACTACATAAGTCCTTAAAAACTAAACTTGAATTATGCCATCCTAGCCTTAAGCATAATTAGAAAAGTGACTAAATATCATATAGACTTTGAAAATAATGACCAGAGATAGTAAGTAAAACTTAAAGCATACACCATATGAAACTTAAAATTCTACCAGTTAAGCATTAAAAGTAAGCTATTGACATGGCATAAACATGTACTTCAAGCATAAGCAAGATGAACTTAGGAAAAACTAAGCATAAATATAGAGAAGATAAAATACATACAAAAATATAGCATAACACAATGCTTGCAAACTTTAAACAAAAAAAAAACTAAAGATATGAACATAAACAAAATAAATATCCCCTCCCCCACACTTAAAATTTCACATTAACCCAATGTGAAACCACAAGATAAAAGGAAAGGGGAAAGAAAACTCCCTTTAATCACTCAAAAGAGATGGTGGAGGTGAACCAACTACTTATCCAGCTTGAGCAATGAATGTATTAATTTTATGCTCCATGTTTTTTTGCCTCCGAGCAACATGGTGATTCACTATTTCCATTGAATTCAATTTGCATTACATCACCTTTTGGTTTTCTAAGACTTTCTCCTAAATATGTGACTACCTACTAGTGGAGCCATGAGTGATTCTATGTGAAGGGCCACTTGTACCCTCATGATATGGGACTGGAATGATAAACAATGCATGGTGGGATTCCTTCTCAATAGGTACATTAAACCCTTCTCCTTTTCTTTACTCTCCTCTTCCTCTTATGGTAGTGGAGGTACCAACCCTCTCCTATAAGATCAAGAGTAGGCAGGAATTAATCTTATTAAGGCATCTACCATCTCTCTATGAATCAATGTTTGCCTTGTAAAAAGTGAACACTCAAGCACACAAGTAAAATCATCAAGGTTAACATCTAAAGCTTTAGCAATTATAGAGACAACATGAGCATAAGTTATAAGGCCATCCTTTCTAAATGCACATGACAACATTTGATTGAAAATCTAAAAAGTGGAACATACTTGCTTTTTAGTGTGAATGCACCACATTAAAAGCAACTCTTGATATGAAACCCTATTAAACTCAAATTTATGGAAAACTACACATGCAAGTACTTTGCGTAATAACCAAAACTTTAAATCCTTGATAAACATAGCTTTGCCTTTCTTAAGTTAAAATGGGTCGTGCAAATTAGTTAAGAAAGTCTAGAATTTGTTCACTTTAAAATTCTTTGGTGGCTCACACATGCCATTTTTATTGAAACCAAAAACCCTATGCGTGAAAGAGTAGGTGAGTGTGTGCTTATTTCCTTGCATTCTAAACACTAACACCCTAGAATCATTGGCATTAACCTTTAGATATGTCTAAAACTCTATAAGAAAATTAACATAAGTAGTTTCATGCATAGATACAAATTTACCAAGGCCACATGAATTCAAAAGATTGGTAAAAGAATCTAACATACCAAGATCTTCAAAGAGATTGGTGGAGAGATACTTACAAGACACGATTTCCCTAAACTTTAGATTTATAAACCTAGCACCTTCCTTTTCATTAAGGATTGGAAATGGAGTCTTGTATATGGAAGCCAAATCTCCTCCTTATTGAGTCTCCTTTTGGAGCCTTAAAGATGAAGAACCTCTTGTCTTTAGTATTATGTATAATGAAAATATATGAAACAAAAGAAAGTCCACATGAAGAAGAAAAAATGGAGTGAGAGTGTTTCAATGGAGTTTGAGAGGAAAAGAGAAGATAAACACAGAAATTTTAGAGAGAAGACTAAGAATGAAAGAATAAGAAGAAGATTAAAGCAATATAAATAGGAATAAAATTCATAAGGAAGGGAAAAGGCTACAAAAATTAATTAGGGGGAAGCCTAATATTTATAGGGAAGGAAAATTTTGAAAAGGTATGAGAGAAAGTAGGAAAGTACATGACCTTTGGTGTGAAAGGTCATGGCTTTCAAGGTTTGAGCACTTTTATTCAAGAGATTTTTTTTCAAATTAAATCTTAAAAATAACAAAAATAAATACTAAAATGGGAAATCTAAAAGAGGGATTAAATAATCGGAGAAAAGGTGGGGAAAATGGACAATTAGAGTTGCATTATGAGTCAGCACGAGTGTCACAACTCGGCATGGTTGGTTATTGTAACGAGTCAGCACACTCGTAATGACTCAACATCGTAGCAACTCCTCATGAATTAGTACATCTATTCTAACTCAACAAGTGTCTTTTCTGTAATGAGTCGACATGCTCCCTATCAAGTCAGCATGCTCAAGACAAGTCAGCACCTCCACTCTCTGTGCCGAGTCGATATGTATGTAATGAGTTGACACAACTTATCTCCCAAACTTAAAAATATAAACTAAGAAAAACTCAAAAAGAAATATTTGTATAATAATAAGAAATGTGTGAAAATGAAGAAAAACATAAAAACAACACTAGATAAACATAAAAAAGTATAGAGATACTACAAAAAATAAAAATAGGGCTAAAGAAAACTTATCAAAATAATGTGAAGAAACCAAAAATGCTAATTAACCTGAACTACGGCATTTTTTGGAGTGGAGAGAGTAATCAACTGCACCTTATCTATGGATTCACCAATGAAATAAGGCTTGAGGAAATGACCATTAATATTGAATATCTCTCCTTTTTCATTTACAATTTTGATGGCCCCATAGGTATAAACCATGACTACTTTGAAAGGACCCGACCATTAAGACTTCAGCTTTTCTAGGAATAATTACAATCTTGAATTATACAAAAGAAACAAATCTCCTTCATGGAATTCCTTCTTAAGCAAATGTTTATCATGCTACATCTTAGTGTTATCCTTTTATAACTTAGCATTCTCATATACATTCATCCTCAACTCCTCTAACTCATTAAGCTAAAGTAATATCTTCCTACCAACCTTCTTTATATAAAAGTTCGAAGCCTTTGTTGCCTAATAAGCCTTATGCTTAGGTTCTATAGGTAAGTGACAAGACTTCCCATAGATCAATTGGTATGGTGTAAGGCCAGTGGGAGTTTTAACGGCTATCATATATGCCTAAAAGGCATCATCTAACTCCAATGCCTAATCCTTCCTTGATGAAGAAACTATTTTCTTTAAAATTCATTTGAGCTCTGTATTACTTACTTCAACTTGTCCACTAGTTTGAGTATGATATAGAGCAGCAACTTTGTGTTTCACTCTATATTTCTTCAAAAGAGCATTAATGACATTATTGCAAATGTGTAAACCTCCACCACTAATAATAGCTCTAAGAGTACTAAACCTTGGAAATATAACCTTCTTAAGCATCTTCCTAATCACCTTGGCATCATTAGTGAAAGTATGCACTACTTCCTCCCATTTAGAAACATAATCTACCATAAATAAGATGTATTTATGTCCCATAGAGCTAGGGATAGGACCCATGAAATCCATCCCTAATACGTCAAAGATCTCTACTTTAAGAATTCCTTTCAATGGCATCTCATTCTTCTTTGAAATATTTCCCCATTATTTGACATCTATCATATGTAAGCACAAAATTGCTAATATCCTCAAATAATATAGCCCACCAAAAACCATATTTAAGTACCTTAGAAGCTATCTTAGTAACACTAAAATTACCACCCACATCCATAGAGTAACAATGCTTTAAAATATCTTCAACCTCATCTTAGGGAATACATCTTCTATTCAATCCATCAGTAAAGTAAAGGCTCCTTCAAATAATAAAACTTACTATCATGCAAAAACTTCTTCCTTGGGTTATAATCCATGCCATAAGGATGAACAACACTTACAAGATTGGTGGCAATATCTGTGAGCTAAGGAACATCCTTTGATACTATACTTAAAAGGTGCTCACCATGAAAGGTCTCATCAATAGGCACACCATCATCATTCTTCTTCAAACCCTCTTGATCTAATCTGCACAAATGATTCGTCACAAGGTTATCACTTCCTTTCTTGTCTCTAACTTCCTAATCAAACTCCTGAAGCATCAAAATCCACCTTAAGAGTCTAAGTTTTGCATCTTTCTTGCTTAAAAGGTACTTGAGAGCAGCATGATCTTAATACACAATCATTTTTTTCCTATAAGATATGCCCTAAAATTTCATCGCTAATGTTTTGCAATTTATTTAATTTGGAAAAATGATATGTTGGAATTTTTGTGATAGTTTTGTAGTTGCTAAGTGCATGGTGATATTTCCAACTGATTAGCGACTGAAATGTTAGTCGCAATTTAAGGCAGGATTATTTGGCACTTCTTTTTGCAATAATATCAACGACGATATGAAATTTAGTTGCTATTTCTTTGGATCTAATCTAGTTTATGTAGCGATAGAATGTGGTAGTCATGAAGTTAGTCACTAATTAAAAAATTAGTTTAATTTTTTTAATTCAAAAAAATAAGTTTAATATTTCTTTCTTTTGGGAACCCATTTCGTGACTCTGCCTTTATTCATGAATAGACTAAAATCTAATCCCCAAATCTCCTAAACCCCAATACTCAATGTCGCCACCAATAATCATCGGCAGTAAGGTGGCAATAGCAAATCAATTTCTATCATAGTTTGTGAAAGGTAAGTGTCTTTTTTTTCCTTCAAGCTTTCCTTCTCAGTTGTGGATATGCTTCGATGTTTTTTAGTAGATCTATTGATATAAGACTTTATTCTTCAAGATTTTATCTTTGTTTAGGTTTTCGATGACATTTGACCGATGAAAGGAAGAGGAAGGAGAAGGGATCTAAATATCAAAATTATTCTATAGCAGAAAAAGGTATATTATCATTTAATTTTATCTTAGATTATATAAAAGATCTAGTTGTTCTTCTTTTCTTTTAAGGGCTAGTATCTGTACTCTTTGGGGTATTTTTAGTGTTATGCTTTTTGGGAAGTTTCTTAGACTTGCTCTGTGGTCTCTCTGTTTGCTGTTTTTGTTGTTTGAGGCTTTGGTACGATTACTTCTTAGGATCATTGTTGGACCTTTGGTTTGACCTCTATTCGTTTTCTTTGTCTCTCGGATTTTTTTGCTTTCTCCCTTTTGTTGAGACATCCTGCTATGTCTCTAAGATTTTCTCATAATAATCTAGGTGGTCTTGTGGACGATATAATCTTTGCCTTAACTATTACATTGAAGATATTGATTATTCATTATTTTACACAAATTATGTTTCCAGATTTGGTATTGTCAGACCTTCATACTCAAGCAAAATTTTTTTATGGTGATGGCGATATAATCTTTCCCAGATTTTGTTTTAGGACTCTAGCTAAAATCCCCCTATTTTGATAAGGTCTATGCATGTCACTAATGCCATGGAAAATTTTTACTTTTTAATATGTATTTTCTTATGTTTAAGTAGCTTAAGTATGCAACATTATGTGTATTTTGTGTGTTTATGTTTTAGTTTATGCATTTATGTGTGTTTTTAGGTTAAGGTTGGTGTAAGTGTGAAGTAAAGTGAAGAAATGGTGAAGATTCAAGGATGAAGATCACGAACCATGAAATGGCTCATGACTCGAACTGGAGTTCACGAGACGGATGGAAGATTACGAGTGAGGCAAGAGAAGATTTTTTCACGAGTCAGCGATACGTTCACGAGTCAGCAGAAATGTCATGACTCGGATGGAAGATCATGAGCAAAGAAGCACAGCTGGAATTCACGACTCGTGAAGTAGTTCACGAGTCGGACAAAATACCTGCTTCCAAACATTGCACCTGTTTGCACCCAATCCATCAGTCAACCATCAAGACTCTTCAGGGCAGCTTTTTATGATTAACAACTATTCTGAAGGGGCATATCTGTAGAGTTAAACTCTATAAATATGGGGAGTGAAGCTTTGAAGGGAGAGATAAATCAATGTTTTGTTTTTAGAAATATAGTTATTATTTTGGATAAACATTTTTACTTAGCTTTTATTAGATGATTACAAAGGGATAAAGCCAAAGGAACATGAGATGAGTTTCTTTCTCTTGTTTATCTTTAATTCAATTATATACTTTGGCTTGTTTCCTTTGTACATTACAACTATGCACTAGTATTTGTTTAAGACATATTCATTATTCTTATTATGAATGAAGTATGATTTACATCCATTTGTGTGCATTGATTTGTTATGTATGATTGGCCACCATATTTGGCATGTTAGTCAATTTGTTCGCAATGAGAGTTGGAATTCTTTGATGGAAAAAACAAATGAATGTACTTAAAGCATTGAATTCCTTTAATTTGACTTAAGGAATTCACTTTGAGGGGTTAAAGAATTGGCATAGAGCTTCATAATTTTTGTTTATCTCTATAATGACACGAGAGTGCTTATAAACTCTAAATGAAAACATCTTTACTAACAACGAGAGTTGCTTTAAAGAATCTTTGCTAAATTCTCCAGTCACTTTATTTATACAATTACTAGAACTTGCTCTTAGATGAACTACTATTTCATATTTCTAATGTATGTTCATACCATTATTTAAGTCATCTTTAATCCAGTTTGATTTAACATATGTAAAGTAGTTTAGATATTTATTTAAATAAATAATCTACATTTTATTTGCTACCTATCCATCTACTCTTTGTGGTTTCAATATAAAATTTACCCCATTCCCTTTGGAACGATATCCTACTCATCCTATATGCAGTCTAGTGAGACTAGGGGGTTCAAAAAATCCCCATCAGATTTTGGGCCCCGTTTCTCGATTTTACTGAGTTGTGAATTTTAACCCTTTTTCTTTCTTAATTTATTTTTCTTTCTTTCTTTATTTCTTCATCATTTTAATTAATCATCTTTTCCGCTTTTAAATCTTCATTAGCTGCAATCAATTAGTTATAAAAAAAGGTGACAACAGTTCCAAGGGAAATTAGGGTTTGTGAAACAACATGTCATTTCACTATTTTCCCTCATTTTTCTATAAATATAACAGTTAGTCTTTTCCTTTCTTTCACAGTTTTTTTCTTCTCTTCATGTCTTGTGCACTTATTTCCTTTTGGCTTCTACTTTCACTTCTTCTCTTTTACTTTGTCTTCTTCCTACTACTCGTTTGTTTGTGTGTTTCTCTTCAACGTTCTTCTTCTTTCATTTCTACACTCTTGCATTTCTTCTCTCTGTCTTTCTCTTATTTTCCATTCAATTGTGAGAACAAAGAACCCATCTTCTTCAAGAAGCCAGCAAGGGTAAGATGATGCACAACCAGAAAGTTTACAAACTCAATTTGGTGCACCATTCCCCATTTCATCTACCCATGAAGGTAATCGTTTCCTTGCTCTTAAAGATAGGGAAATTTCTCAATGTAAGTATTTTCCAGACTCTTTCCTTGAACAAGTGGGATTGCTTGATGCAGTGAATGAAATGCTATCTCAATGTGGCTTATTGCATTTTGTTAATATGCATGAACAATTTTATACTGATTTGGTCTTGGAATTTTACACCAATTTGAAAGAGAATGCTGAAAATCCTAGGCTAGTGGACTTTTGTTTGAATGGGATTGATTATACACTAACATATTTCATGATGCATCGCATTTTTGTCTTTAAACAATCTGGATTTTGTGATCCTCCTAAGACTTATAGGCCTAATGCTTTTTGGAATTTTCTCACTGGATTGACCACACCATTTAGGGCTAAGGAGGCTAAGTCTATGTTTATAACAGATTTGAAATATTGGATTTTGCATAAGATCCTTGCCTCTATTGTCTTTAACAAGCCTAAATTTAATCGATTCTCTCATCATGAGCTATTTTTGATGTGGTGTGCGCATAATTGCAAGTTTATTTGTTGGTCTTTTTGGATTTTTAATCAGTTATTAAACTGTGTTGGTCATCCGGAGTCTCCTCTCACATATGGACATGTCATAGTTGTTATTGCTAGGAGTCTTGACATAGATTTACATACATATGATAGTGTCATTCCATGTTTATATTTTTCTAAACATCTTTTTGTTCGGGGTGAAGTGGTTAATAATTCTTTTCAATTTATTCCCCCGATTTCACGTTCTTGTTGGAAGGATCTTGCAGGCCCTGCTATTCCACAAGAAGTGGCTAAGGAAAGCACTTCAGATGAGGTAGGGGATGAGGCACTGATGTCATGTAAAATGTCTATCTTTTATGTGTGTTTTTCTCTTATTTATGTAGTAAGTATGTAATATTATATGTTTTTTTATGTGTTTATGTCCAATTTATGTGTTTATGTTTGTTTTTAGGTCAAATCATGGTGAAGTGTGAAGAAAAGGAAGAAGATGGTGAAATTTTGAAGAAGTAGTTCACGAGTGGAGAAGGAGTGAAGAAGAAGGAGCAAGCCATTCATGAGTCCCAGCAAAAGTTCATGAGTCATGAAGGTAGTCACGACTCGGTAAGGAGAGCAACACAAAGTCACGACTAGGCATCCATTTCACGAGTAAGGCAGGATGGAAATCACGACTAGGCAGTAGATTCACGAGTAGTGAGGAGGCTCACGACTCATAATGGGGCACGATTTCAGAAGAACTCAAGGAAATCACGACTCGTGAGGAGGCTCACGAGTCGGACAAAGGCGCTGCTTTGCAAACAATATGTCTTCTGCACCTGATTTTTCAGCCAAACAATATGTCCTTTCAAAAGCAATCTTTCGTGACTTGTCAAGGGACATATCTGTAGAGAAGATACATATAAATATATGGGAGAACAACACTTGAAGGGATGGAAAAAACTTAAAGAACGTTTTTACTGTTTTCTTAAGAACATTTTTTTTAGTTTTTTTTTTTTTGTTTTTCTATTTTTACTTAGTTTTCAAGGGATGACAAAAGAGCAGAGCCAAAGGAATAAGAGATTTATCAGAAGGTTTAAATAGAAAGTAAACCCTGGGGAGTGATGTTTTCTTGTCTCTTATTTCATCTTTATTGTAATTTTGTTTATGGCTATGTTCTTTTGATACATTATAATTATGTAATTTACATTGTTATTCATCTACTTATCTTTGTACTATGAATGTTTATTTTCTTTATGTATGAAGTATGATTTATGTTTGTTTAAGTGCTTTGATTTGCTTAGTATGCTTGATCACCATATTAAGTATGTTAGTCATTTAATTCACAATGAGAGTTGGAATTCTTTGATGAAAAGTTAAATGAATTTACTTAAAGCATTGAATTCACTTAGAGATAAGGAATTTACTTTAAGGGGTTAAAGAATTGGCATAGAACTTCATGGTTTTTATTTATCTCTATAAAGACATGAGAATGCTTATAGACTCTAAGTAAGAATACTCTTTATTGACAATGAGAATTGCTTTAAAGAATCTTGTCTAAATTCTCCATTCATATCATTCATACAATTGCTAATTAATTCAAAGATGAACTTGTTTTATTTGGTTATAATGTATGTCCATCCCATCTTTTAAGTAATCTATTATCCAAAATTAACTTAATATATTTTAAGTAGTTTAGTATTTACATTAATTGCATGATTTTAATGGAAATTGATACCTATCCATTTACTTATTGTTACATCAATATAAAATTTACCCCGTTCCCTTTGGAACGATACCCTACTTATACTATATGCAGTCTAGTGAGACTAAGGGTTCAATTAAATCCCCATCAGGCACAAGAACAAGGAGATGTTCCTATGGAGGATCTGCATAGAGACGAGGTTGCTATTTCACCACCTATTGCTGGATCTTCTTCACATTCCATTCATTCCATGTTCAACCAGTTGTTGCAAAATCAATCCACCATTCAAAATCAACTCACATCATTGGAGCAAGTTACCTCCCATTTGGTTCGACGTCAACGACGCCTTGAGTACAAGGTGGATACTTCCATTGCCTAATCGGGTTATGTGGTATCTTCACCTCCACCTTCACCATGATCTTAGGGCAGTTTTCTTTCCTTTATTCTTTAGTTTGTTTCTTTTTGTTTTTGTTTTTATTTTTTTTCTTCACATTGAGGACAATGTGTGTTCTAAGTGTGGGGGAATAAAATATGTTGTGTATTGTATGTTTTGTTTCACATTGTTATTTTTGTTTGGGTATGTATCTTTTTCTTTATTTAGACTAAACTTTTTAGTAAGTTTTATTATAAGTATTGCTCTCAATTGATTATAATATAGGTTGTTATGTTAAGTCATTTGCCTTTTATGCTCATTTGATTAGTTTTTCAAGGCTTTTGGCATGTGTTTTATGTTTTCAAGTTATCTCTTTTTACTTCTTTCAACATTTTAGGTTATTTAGTCTCTTTACTAACTATGCTTTAAGGTTAGAATATGCTCATTTAGTTTAAGATTTTAGGATTTTGTTGCCTCATGGAAACTATAGCCATAATACTTACCTTTACCTTTCAATAATGGATGAGGGCTAGCAAAAAGAAAATAAATGATGCAAAATAACCAATTTGGAGGTTTATAAGGGGAAGACCCTTATACTCATATCCTTGCTTTTCTTAATGTGTGTGCTACATTTAAAATTAATGGAGTGAGTAATGATGCCATTAGACTTAGGTTATTTCCGTTTTCTTTAAAAGAAAAGGCTCAAATTTGGCTTGCTAGTATACCTAGTGAGACAATTACTATATGGGACCAATTAAAACAAGCTTTTCTTCATAAGTATTTTCCACCACATAAAACGGCAAAATTTAGAAATCAAATATCTACATTTAAATAATTGCCTAATGAAACCATTTATACCTCTTGGAAAAGATTTAAGGAACTTCAAAGGCAATGTCCTCATCATGGCTTACCGGATTGGATGATTCCTCAAATCTTTTACAATGGGTTAATGGAGGAAAATAGAAATATTGTTATTGCTACTTCAGGTGGTAAATGGTTGGAGAAGACTGCTAAAGAAGCTGAAACTTTGTTGGAATAGTTAGCCTCATAAGGCTACATAGGAGAAGAACCCACTATGGCGAAGGCTAAGGGGTTTTTGGAATTGGATTCCATTAATCTTTTGACGGCTAAGGTAGAAGCTTTAATGAAAATGGTAAGTAATTCTCATTCCAATGTTGAAAATGTTAGTCATATATGTGAGAAATGTGGTGGACCTCATATGTATGTTAATTGTAGTGAGGGGTCTAGTGAGGATGTAAGTTTTGTTCAAGGGAACTATAATCAAAGGATGGGTCAAAATTCTAATTATTACAACCCACAATGGAGAACCCATCCCGGTTTTTCTTGGTCTAACCAAAATGCCCAATTAAACCCTCCTAATAATAATAATAATCATAATCATATGAACAAGTTACTCTAACCCATCACCTTTTCCAAATAAGCTACCTTTTAACTCCCAAAAACCTAAATCCCATTTAGAGAATTTGATGGAGCAATTTGTTAATCATCAAATGACTAGTAACAAGCAAAATGAGGAACAATTTAGGCAAATAAACACTAAAATTGATCAACTTGTCACTCATAATAAGATGCTTGAAAACCAATTGGCTCAACAAGCCACTTCTAGTGCTAAACCTTTAGGCAAGTTACCAAGTCAACCTAAGTTTTTGCCTCATGAATCGGTTCAATCCATTATGTTAAGGAGTGGGAAAAAGATTGAGAGTAATAGTAAAAGTGATGAGAATCTTATTGTGAATGATGATCATGTTTTGGATGCAAGTGAAAATGATAATAAGCTTAATGAACCTAAGGAAAAGATAACCTCATCTAGGGAAGATGGACCTAAAGTTAATTTGAATGTTTTGCCATTTCCTCAAAGACTCATTAGAAGAAATCTTGATAAGTAATTTGGAAAGTTTTTGAATTATTTGAAGGAACTTACTATAACTATACCCTTTGTGGATGCCATTAAGGATATGCCTTCATGGGCAAAATTTTTAAAAGAAATTGTGAGTCACAAGGGTAAGCTTGAAGATTATGGTTATGTTTCTTTGGTAGAAGAGTCTAAGGCTATGTATTCTAAATACCCACCTAAGCTAAAGGATCCGGGTTGTTTTAGGGTTCCTTGTGTTATCGGTGGTATATATTTTGATAAGGCCCTATGTAATATGGGTGTTAGTGTTAGTCTTATGCCTTACTCAATTTATAAAAAGCTTGATTTGGGTGAGTTAAAGCCTACTAATATGTGCTTATCAATGGCAAATAAATCTATTTCACACCCTATAGGCATATTAGAAAATATTCCAACCAAAGTGGGTAAATTTGTGATTCTTGCTAATTTGTTGTGTTAGAAATGGATGAAGATCCTGAAATTCTTATTTTGTTTGGTAGGCCTTTCTTAATTAGTGCTGGGGCTATTTTTGATATGAAAAATGGTAAAATATCTCTTGAGGTTAATGGTGAAAGAATTGAGTTTAATGTTTTTGGCATGATTAAATCTTCCCCAATAGAAGTGGTAAATAGAATTGATTCTTATGATATTCTTGATGAGTGTATTGATGGTGTTGTGCATGATTGTGTGAGTCAAAACCCTATTGCACCTTATTGTTTGAATGAAAGTTGTGACGAAGTTTTGCAAGTTGCCTCATATCCTTTCCAAGAAAGATTCTCAAAAATTGAGTCTTTGAGAAAGGATGAGGATATGTCATCAAAGACATCTAAGGAGGAAATCAAGCTTGAACTCAAGCCACTACCAACAAGCTTAAGGTACGAATTTCTAGATGCAAATTTTTAATTGCCATTTATTGTTAATTCATCAATTGCTAAGCATGATGTGGATGCCTTACGTGATATTTTACTTGCTCATCAAAATTCTATGGGATATTCAATTAATGATTTAAAAGGGATTGCACCTAAAGTTTGCATGCATAGAATTTTGTTAGAGGAGGATTCTAAGCCCTCTATTGAGGGTCAAAGAAGGCTTAATCCAACTCTTAAAAAGGTTGTGAGGAATGAAATAATTAAATTGCTTGATAATGGCATAATTTATTCTATAAGTGATAGTAAGGTTTGCATTACTCAATATTCTCACTTAAGCATGGTTAGTTTTGAGACTTTATATTCTTGATGTTGGGTTTAGTAAACTTAGGTGACTTGGTAACTTAGAATATATGTCTTAAGATTTGATTTACTGATATTTTGAGTGTTTAAGGTGTTTGACTTCTTTTTAATCTTGTTTAAAGTGAATATTGAGTAATGCTTTATAATTTAACTTACTTAGTTTAACTTGGAATTAAATTTTCTCACTCTTTTCTTGCTTAAGGACAAGTAAGGTTTAAGTGTGGGGGAATTTGATGCCATGTAAAATGTCTACTTTTTAATATGTATTTTGTAACACCCATATCCTATACTTAGCTATTACCACAATATCATATACCATAAGACATATATTACAACGTTCCCAAGCTGAAAACATTTCTAATTAGATAACTTATAGATGAAATTATAACCATGTCATGTGAACTTAAGAGTAATACCTTAATCATATAAAAGTCCTTAATACATTACAATGTTTTCTCAAACTTAACATTAGTACTTATACAAAATTTGCAACATAATTAAAGTTTCCATAACTACAAAATATAAAGACAAAAAGAAGACGCTATTATCAATCTTCTAAGACTTGTGTTGGCCAACCTGCAGCAGATATTAGTCCTGGAAGAAAGTCATGTTCTCACAACCTACACGGATAAACAAAAATCCGTGCTAAGCTATAAAGCTTAGTGGGGAACACTAAATATGACAAACAACCACTCATTGTGGTCATCAACAAACATACATTATGAACTATAAGTATAACTTAATGCCAAATTTTAATAAAAACAAAATGTAGACATAAGTCCACACAAGATAACCAAATGACTTAATGATAGTAAATTCGGCATTAATGCTTTATATGCACAACATTTAATCATATAAGCATGTTTATCCTTTAGACTTGTAATTCATTCATTGGATGATATACCACTGTTTATACTTACTCATTCCTTCCACTTAGTACAAACTTTCGTATACCAGGAATATATACAAATACATATTCACATATAAGCTATGATCAACAAGGACATATGCATATTTGAAAGTAAAATAGAGCATTAGTACTATGAAAGGTTATCATATATCAATTCTCAATAAAGAGCAAGAACGAGTAGATATAGGGAAAACAAATAACCCAATGTATTAATTTGAAAGCAATCACCAACATGAATACCTATACATAGCTCTTATATTCCATTGCTATAGAGAACATTTATTACAGCAAAACATTTTTTTTTCATAGCTTTCATACATGATGAATCTTGCAAATCATTTATCTACCTAAAGCAAGTAACATATTACTATAGAAAACATACTATCTCTATTATAGTCCATAACTTGATATTAATGATGCACTAGTTCATTTATATAACTCTGTACATACTATTTCTATATATGATAATCATGCAAAAGTGTATATCGCAACATCTTTTAATATCATAATATCCATATGTGCTGAAAAGGAATTTCACATATAAATTAGATTATGAAATCAATTTATGTTGTCATACTTCATAAAACTTTAAGTTGAACATCAAACTTTTCTTAATTTTGGTATAAAGCCTGCACTACTCTAAAGAGGTGGATAACGGGTTATACGGTGGTACCCGAAGGTACAAGTCTGTTTAGTCACCCAAACGGGGTTAACTGCAACCCAAACGGGGTTGAAAATGATCCAAACGGGATCATGTCTGTCTGTTTAGTCACCCAAACGAGGTTAACTGCAACCCAAACGGGGTTGAAAATGATCCAAACGGGACCATGAATGTCTGTTTAGTCACCCAAACGGGGTTAACTACAACCCAAACGGGGTTGAAAATATCGCAGCTGCAAGGTACCCTTATAGGCATGCCTATCTATTCACTTCCTAGACTCAACGCAGGCAATAAAATCTATTTACTTTATCTTTTCTTTATACAATCATATTCTTATATGCACATGTATACTCTTGTATAACAATGAACAATGTACTCATAAAAGCGCTCATGTGTAACTTTCTGTAAACTTGTGAACATTTCACTGTTTGGTATTACTATTCTGTTCTTGTAATCCTATTCAATCATGTGACTATTCCGTATGTCAAGACTATACTTATATAATGCCATTTGTACCCGTACATAATCAAGTAAAATATATATCTTCTTTAGTACATATACATATATGCACTATTCATAAAAAATTTATACAATTTATTTATATAATAATCACATGACAAGATACTCCTTCTCTGATGCATACACTTGTATACATAGTCTCATATGACATTGTCATTATATACTTTAATAAAATTTCTATAATGGAGTCTATAGCACTGTAGATATGTATTTCAACATGTTAACATGTGACAACACATATGCTTAATCATGTCATTTCAATTAAGTAAAGACATATTCATACGTTTCACTTTACTCATATTCTTTGAATCATTACTCTAAAATATCTTTCAAAATTCAAACCCAATCATGTAAGATCTTATTATATATATATATATATTCATATAATCATGTGATAGTCATACATTAAGAACCTTCATTTATCATAACAAAATGTAGTTAAGCTATACATATGTAATAATAACTTGATTTACATCCTTAGTTACATGTATTTCTATTTCAGACATTGCTTAATGATAACTGAGCATATATCATCATAAGAGTATATACATACATTAACCTTGCATATAACAATTATGTCCAAAATTAATCGCAAATATATGTTAGATATATTCATCCCTAGTCGTTACCAATGTACACATGAGAATCTATATGTATACATATAATCTTGTATTTAATTGTCATGTTACATGCCCTATCCAATTCATTTTGTAATCACATAAATTCATAATTGGCTTAACTAATTGAAAACCATAAAATTAAGTACGTTAAAGAAAATCTGCACAGGGCAGCGTTCTAAACTCGACTTATGAGCCACATTTGAAATTGAAGATGTCATTTTTAGGAAAAATGATCTTCTAAAATATTATCCCCTTTGTGTCTAGTTTCCAGAGCATTAAAATTCATCTTAATATCTGACCTATAGCTGGAGTTATTGGAAAAATACTATAGGCTATTTTTAAAACTAAAACAGTGTGGTCTGTCACTCAGAAAATTCATAACGTAAACTTTAAAAGGATATAGACCAACATTTCTTCATAAACTTTATACTTTCATGTCTCTATTTTCATTAGAATTTTATTTTGTAGCATTTCAACATCTCTACTAAAAGTTATGCCATTACTGTAAAGTCTGATTCTATTAGTAGTCTAAGGAAACTAGTACGGATTCACCCCAAAATTCCAAGTACTTAGAGACAGATTTAAGTTTCGGTTTCTTCATATGCAATATAGGTATGGAAGTCTAGTTTCCAATGCAAAAAGAATCACTCAATTTTCTGTTCTATAGCTCAACTAATGAGCAAAACAATCTAGATAGGTCAATCAGTCGTGAAGAAATGTTCTACACATGAAGAGGCTCACGAGTGAAGTAAAAAGACTAAACTTCACGACTCGTGAAGGGGCTCACGAGTGGAGAAAAAAGGCTACATTTCAAGACTCGTGAAGGGGCTTATGAGTGGAGAAAAAGGGCTACATTTCACGACTCATGAAGGGGTTCACGAGTGAGAAACTAACATTCATGAGTGACCCAGAGAAAAAGGGTGCACGACTGTGAAGGGCTTCATGAGTCGGACAATATTTCATGACTCGTGAAGAGCTTCACGACTCAGCAAAGACACTCACAACTGGTTCTGTTCTTCATCTCATTTCGATAAAACCCAGAAAACAATAACCCTAAATTTCTGTCACTAAGTCAAAGGAATTCACAACATATTCCAACAAATACTTTCACATGCAAATGAACAGCCCTAAATTCCCATACCTGGACATGCAACTCAAATCTTCTTGTAATTTCCTCTTTTTTCACTCACTATCTTCTTCTTTCATGATCTAAATTTTCTCCTTCTTATCCTTTCACAATAATTTCATCCATTAACACAAACTTTCAGCATCTAATTCCATCTACTATTAACCAATACAAGAAGATGGAGAAGGAGGAGAAGAATCATTTAATTAAGTTAATTACCTTGTAGATATACACTAACTTGTTCTTCAAAAATCCACATGCAAGAATTCCTTCTTTGGTTTCTTTAAGAGATTAACCATGAACACAAGAGAGAGAGAGCAAAGAAGAATTTCTGTTATCTCACTCTCAAAATGCCATCCCTCTCTCCCATATCTTCTCTTTCACATGAAATATAGTAGATATATATAGTGGCAAGGAAATTTTCTTTCTTGGTCCCTTAAGATTTTGCATGTTCCACTAATTTCTCTCAATTTCTTGCATGTTACACCTTTGCCTCTCACTTTCTTGCATGTCTAACATTGACCCACAACTTATCTTCTTTCTTTTAATTTTACCCCATCATATACTATCTCTTATAAAATTGACCCCACTCATTTATTATTTTTAACATTAACCTTTAAGTTTATATCCTGTTTTAATTAAGCCCTCAAACTATATTTCCCTTTTTAATTCTACCATTATAAAAGTCATAACATATAATTCACATATTCATCACATAATTAATGTTAACTTAATAATACTTACATCCCAATTGATCCTTGAAATAAAATATTATTTCAATTACACACAAAAATAAATAACTAGTTTATCCTTCAATAAATATAAACTCATAATAATTCATCTAATTAAGCTTGTTTAAACATTTATAATTAGGATTATGTCCTTGAATTCTACTAGGGCCTAATTTGGGTCCTCACATATTTTCTTATGTTTAAGTAGCTTAAGTATGTAATATTATGTGTATTTTGTGTGTTTATGTTTAGTTTATGCATTTATGTGTGTTTTTAGGTTAAAGTTGGTGTAAGTGTGAAGTAAAGTGAAGAAATGGTGAAGATTCAAGGATGAAGATCACGAGCCGTGAAGTGGCTCACGACTCAAACTAGAGTTCATGAGATAGATGGAAGATTACGAGTGAGGCAGAGAAGATTTGTTCACAAGTCGACAATACGTTCACAAGTCAGCAAAAATGTCACGACTCGGATGGAAGATCACGAGTAAAGAAGCACGGTTGGAATTCACGACTCGTGAAGCAGTTCACGAGTCGGACAAAATACTTGCTTCCAAACATTGCACTTGTTTGCACTCGATCCTTCATCCAACCATCAAGACTGTTCAGGGCAGCTTTTCATGATTAACAACTATTTTAAAGGGGCATATCTGTAGAGTTAAACTCTTCTATAAATATGGAGGTGAAGATTTAAAGGGAGAGATCAATCAATGTTTTGTTTTTAGAAATATAGTTATTATTTTGGATAAACATTTTTACTTAGCTTTTATTAGATGATTACAAAGGGATAAAGCCAAAGGAACATGAGATGAGTTTCTTTCTCTTGTTTATCTTTAATTCAATTATATACTTTGGCTAGTTTCCTTTGTACATTATAACTATGCACTAGTATTTATTTAAGACATGTTCATTATTCTTATTATGAATGAAGTATGATTTACATCCATTTGTGTGCATTGATTTGCTATGTATGATTGGCCACCATATTTGGCATGTTAGTCAATTTGTTCGCAATAAGAGTTGGAATTCTTTGATGGAAAAACAAATTAATGTACTTAAAGCATTGAATTCCTTTAATTTGACTTAAGGGATTCACTTTAAGGGGTTAAAGAATTGGCATAGAGCTTCATAATTTTTGTTTATCTCCATAATGACACGAGAGTGCTTATAGACTCTAAATGAAAACATCTTTACTGACAACGAGAGTTGCTTTAAAGAATCTTGGCTAAATTCTCCAGTCACTTTATTTATACAATTACTAGAACTTGCTCTTAGATGAATTACTATTTCATATTCCTAATGTATGTTCATACCATCATTTAAGTCATCTTTAATCCAGTTTGATTTAATATATGCAAAGTAGTTTAGCTAATTATTTAAATAAATAATCTACATTTTATTTGCTACCTATCCATCTACTCTTTGTGGTTTTAATATAAAATTTATCCCGTTCCCTTTGGAACGATACCCTACTCATCCTATATGCAGTCTCCTCATCAGTCACTTTTTTGGTTCTATTTTCCTTTTTTGGCGTTGGTGTTCTTTTTGGGGTCTTGGGCTGGGACTTTGAGTTTACACTTTGATTTTTGGGATAAGTTTGTCATGTAATTGTTGTTGGCAGAGGTCTAAGCTGCTCTTTGGTTTTAGGTGTGGAAGCTATATACTGGCCCCCTATAATGTTATTTTAATTTTATAATTTAAAAAAATCAACAACTTATAAAAAAATTTAACATCTTGATACATTTTTTGATCTTATTGATATTAAGAATTTTAATTAATGACGTACCAAATTTTGGATAATTTTGTTTTTCCTGGAGAGTTAATTGTATTTAATAAAGTTTTATCTATAATCTTAGCACTAGAAATGCTTAATGAATTTCTTGTTCCAAATCTGATATGGCCCTTCCACTTTTTTATTTCTTAGTGATATAGTTTTTTCTTAGTGATTAGGTCATTTTTGTTATATATTTGGAAACCGAATTCCAATCACCAATATGGATTTTGACTAGTTGCTGGACATTATTTGATAACAATTAATTTTTTTATAAAAGTAAAAAGTAGAGTGAGTTTGAGGAAAAAGCAATCAAATTTATATACTCATATTTTATACATAGTTTGATCTCCATAAAGTTCTATAGTTATGCTTATGCTTCGTATTCTTTTCTCATTTGTATTTTAGAAAGTCTAAATGCAATGGATTATTGCAATAATTTTAATGTTTAGTTTTTTACCCATTTCAAATAAGTAAAATGTGTCATAGGAGTGAATTAGGATGTTATGAGTTTGATGTTTCTGAATGCATTGTCTTATTACAATAATGTATTTTGCTCTTAGATTTTGCTCTTTAGTTTCCTAGTTTGGCGGCTTCTGGGTTTTTATTGTTATGAGTTTGATCTTTTTTTGTCCTTGTACTATTCTTCTACTTTGTGTTATAGGAGTGCATGAGCTTAATTTAGATTTACAAATTTGCTATTCATTGGTGAATTAGGATGTTATGAGTTCGTTATTTCTGTTCGCTTGATTAATAGTGAAGGAAGAACCTAGCAGATTTAAGCTAATAGCAATGCCATTATAGGTCCATCAAGTTCACTTATAGGAGGTTTTCAAAAATAAAATGTTCATTTGACTAGCTAAAAAGATCACTTGTAAGAAATTTTATTTGACAAATACATGTGCATAAATATGGATTTCCCTAAGTTTGATGAAGTTGTTAAATATTTCTATTATTTGTTATTATGAACTGTAATTACAGAACCAAAATTAGGCCATTTGGAAACCCAATCCCAGTCACCAAGTTAGGATTTTGACTAGTTGTTGGACATTATTTGATAACAATTAATTTTTTCCAATAACTATAGTAATTGTGTAATATATGCAATGATTTACTGAATTATATTATGTAATATATGTAATGAGTTATTGTCTTATATTGTGCCTTAGATTTAGATTTAGATATTTATCTTTTAGACTAGGATTATGTTTTAATGTTATTGAAGTTTGTCAATCATGTTATTTTTATTGTAATTTAATTTATTGGAATTCAATCTGGTGCTTCTGAAAGAGATAAGTGAAGTAATATCTTTTGGTGCTTCAAATTTTTTTCTGTTTTATAAAATAAAAGAGAGAGATAGAGAGAACTTCTCCTAAGGCCTGTTGTTTGGTTTGGTTAGATGATGTCTATGGTATTGTTAATTATCATCTGGCCTCTCAACTAGAATTGCTTTGCCAATCATTTACTTTGGCAGTTTGGGATTCTTTTTTATTGATTGATTTAGGCTCTTATTTTATCAGTTCCCTCTAGTTCTGATAGCTTCTGGTGTTGCTTTTTTGGGAGGTTATGTTGTTGGGTTTGATTCAATGTTGTTTTTATAGTTTGATAAGCATTTTGAGATGTAACAGACCTAGTTTTATTCTACTATATTTTTGTATTTTGTTGTATCTTATTGCTCTGCTGCTGGGGCAACTAGTTTTAGCTCCTAGTTTCCATTTATTAATAAGATTTCTGCTTATAAAAAAAAGTTGTTATGATTTTCTACTGGTATATGAAGTTTGATTTTTTTCACTAGGTTTACTATTTGGATGGTAGTTGCTGCCATAATGAGCTCTTTTGTTGGGGCTGTTAGCTTTTGGATCTACTCTTTTTTTTCACATAAGCTACTGGATCTATTTACTCTTCAATTATGTTTGCCCCCTTTACCAATCAACAGGCAGTAGCTGCTAGAAGTTTAATAAACATTGCAACAATTTTGTATCTCAATTCTATTCGAGTAAGTTTAATAAACCTTGCAACAATTTTGTATCTCAATTTTATTTTATAGCAGTTCTTATTTTGTGTTCAATGTTTAATTAATTAGTTAAGCATGTTCAAGTACCAGTGATTGTAGCACATGTGTTTTGTGCATTCTTCAATCTTTAAGTTCTCTTTGGCATTATAAAGGTTAAAAAATTAGATCAACGGGAAAAGTTGATAACATGCATTGTATAACAAATTGGTAAGTAAGTTTGTTGTGTACATGAGATAAGAAACTAGTTAACAGCTTACATGAGAAACCATTAAAATATGGTGTGGAATTACATAAAAGACAAATTGCTTTAGTTACATGATAAATCATTAAACTAGTTAACAGTCTTTAATTTGTGGTTTGTTAAGTGGATATATTCTTTAGTTACATGTCATATGATCCGTGTTCTAATTTTGAAGGAACATAATATATAACCCAAAGTATTTATTAATATATATGCATACACTAAAAAGGAACATAATATACAATCAAAGGCCTGGGACATTGGATTTTTATTTAACCATTAAATGGCATGAATATATGCCAAAATTATATATAAGGATGGATTATTCATTGTTATCTTAATATTTCTTCTACTAATATTTTATATTTTTAGCAAACTAGTTTTGTTTTTTCTCACTTTGTTAAAACTTAAAAATGTAGAGTAAATGGAATCCTCAAAAGAAGTGTTATTAAAATCTTGAAATTAATGATCTAATTAAGATATGTTAGGAGACAAAGGCTACACTTTATTATAAGGATTTCATTTACCATTAAAAGGACCAAAGAAAAGTTGATAGGCTTTCCAGAAACTGTATGGACTAGATGGAAACATATTTTCAATCTCTCTAGACGTACTGAAGTGTCAAAGCAAAAAAAAAAAAAAAAAAGATTAACCGTTGTGGAGGATCTGATCAAAACAAAGCTTTTGGATCATACACTGATGGTTCAATTTCTATTACTGAACATATGTCACGATTAGTAAGTATATTACTATTTTTAGTTTCTTTAACATTAAATATTATGTTTATTAAATGCTGGTTATTATTAATGAACACAGATTTATTTTTAATTTTGTTATGAAAATGTGTTGCCATAAGTATGACATAGAATATTTTCTTGTTAGTGTTGAATTGAGATGATGTCATGTTATAATAGTGGATTATGTTTATGGCTTGTGTGTAAAGGAGCATATTAATTTGTCATATGTCTATGGTAGCTTGATACTGGTTATTTATTGGTCATATGCCTATGGTAGCTTATTGGATTTTGTTTGGTCATATGCCTATGGGAGCTTACTGGCTTTTTTTTTTAAAGATGAAGAAGATTTTGATTTAATTACTTATATGCCTATCGAAGCTTGCCAATTATTTAGAAAATATAAGGTAAATCGTTATTGGTCAAATGTAAAAGAAGTAGAATGGCCAGCCACCTATGCTGTAGCACCCTTAACCTATAATCTATACATATCACTTTATCCAACTCATTACACATGTTTTACTGTGCAACATAAACATATACCAACTATATAGAGAACTGTTATTCATATTTAATCCATAAGAGTGCTAAACTATTAAGACTTTAATATATATGTTAAAGTCTCTTTACAAAATATAACAATTGATTAACATCTTACAAAACAGCTGTACTTTTACAATATTTCCAACACAACGTAAAACCCTCGAAATACAAAAAGGAACCAAAATAAGACTATATACTTTATAATGTTCAAAGACTTGTGTTGGCCAACCTGCTACAGATATCAGTCCTGCGAGAAAGTCCTAGCCTTGCAACCTACATGGATGAAACACCCGTGCTAAGCTATAAAGCTTAATAGGGAACTAAATCATGATAAACGACCACTCACAGTGATCGTCAACAAGCACACAACATGCCTTAAGTATAACAATGATTTATTTCAAGAAATGAAAGAAATTGAACATTTACATTCAATTGTAGAAATCATAAAGTTCAACCGTAAGAATTTGTATTGAGTTCCAATCATCATATATGATCATACAAGTTCCAACTTCCTTTGGACTTAAATTTAACTATTTATAATATGATTATTTTATTAATCAATGTTTAATCATAAAACTATAGTTATCTATTATTAATTCCATAAACAATCTTTACAAGTGTTGAAATTATCTTACTTCTATTCTTGTATGTCTAGGATATACACACATTAGAATTATATAACAAATCAACACTTCCAATTAACATGAGATTATAATATTACTATAGGCTTACTTTATATTCCATATGTTATTCATGTTATAACATATTAGATGTATCATAAAAATAAGCCTATCAACCAAACATAACAATGATAAATCATTACCATTAATAACAAATACATGTTAAAGAATGTGTACAGGCAACAATGTGAACACATATATAAGCATAGGAAAACACATATATAATCATAGGAAAAATATTTCAAAAACAAAGGTTATTATAGTATAACTTTTATAACCCTTAGTATGAAATATATTATGCTATTATGACAATTATTGCGTTCATTCAATAAGATAATACCTTATACCCTAATATAAGTTTCTTCATAAATCATACGTTGTCATACATATAGAAATAAAGGACATATATATATATATATATATATATGTATGTATATATCAATTTTAACAATTAGCATGTATTTATGATAATAGCAGTATAGATACATATACTATTGGACATTCTTTTAGTTGTAGGTTTTATGTGCAACAAAAGGAATTTCATATGTAGAATAGTATAAAGTCAATTAAGAATTTGCATGCCTTTTTAAATTTTTCTTAACCTTTAATAATAAAGCCTGCACTATTCTAAAGAGGTGGATATCGAGTTATACGGTAGTACCCGAAGGTATTAAAACTGTTAATTGTAATGGTGGCACCCGAATGTACAAATAAGATACCCAAAGGTATTAAACGGTGATCCCTTGTAGGGATAAAATTGTATGGTAAATCGGTGGACCCAAACGGGGGTCAATCAAATAACATGGACCATTCAAGCGAACCCAAGCGGGGTTGGCTACAACCCAAACGGGGTCGTTCAAATCAACTCTAACTTTTAAACCCAAACAGGGTCACTCTAACTTTTATATTCAAGTGGACCTAAATAGGTCAAAACAAAAACAGCTACGAGGTACCCTTATAGGCATACCTATCTATCCACTTCTTAGACTCAACGCAGGCAGTAAAATCCCTTTGATTTATCTTTCTAATCATACATATATTTATGCATATATGTACAACTATATGCGGAATTTCATATACATGTTCATGTATAGACTTTATGTGAACATGATATCACAAACATGTACCAACATAAATAAGTTGTACTCTTGATCAATTCCAATGCATGTAGTTCATTCATATGTATGTGATCACGGTACTTATCATCATGCTATCTTAAATTCCAATATTCATTTATTATATACATACATACCAATATTTTCCATTACTTCAAGATATACAGTAAAGTTAACAATCATATATTTAGTTTGCATATCTTTTTACACATTTTTCTATCATACTCGTATATCACATTCATAAAAATCATAGTTATATGGAGATAAATGTACACATGTATGTTATCATTATATAATTGTGTATTTATACAATTCACTATAAAAACATGCTTTATATCATTATTCTTAAACATATTTTACATGACAAGCACAATCAATCAGCATAATTATTTCAAGTAAAATTAATCATCCATATTTACATTTCGAGATTAATGTCTAATACTATAGTTTATTAGTAAATCAAATAAATCGATATTAATTAGCTATATTCCTAAGCAAATAATTGTTTGGGCATATATATATATATATATTAATTAGCTACAATTTCAATAAATCATATAAATTATTTAGATGCAGATTTATGCTAGGTTTCTTCTATAAAGTTGTTTATATTTCTATCAAGTTTACATATAATCAAACCTCACTCAATTATGACTTAAATACAAGGAGTTATGGTTAAAATATTGGTAACTATTCAAAACTGCATATACACTCAAACAATTTATTTGTATGAATTTTATGAGTTCCTTAAAAATAGAATCAAGCCATGACTCCTTCTAATGAATTGTATATAATTGAATCTATTTTACCTTGATTTTTGAATCACCTCAATCCGAGGTCTACAACTCCAGATATGGACAAAACAAGCAGCCTGGTTCACAAAACAACACCCAGTTTTTCCTCAACATTCAAAACCACGATTTTTTTCCTATTTAATCTCTCATTAACCTAAAAAAAACTAATAAATTACTATTAAAATTAAGTAATCCAAGCATAAACATTTGTATCCACACACAGGCATGAAGAATAAGTTCCCAAACCTGATCATGCAACTCAAATCCTCTCTTCTACTCTTGTAATCTTCTTCTTCTTCTTAATAATTTACACCACTTTGTTCTTGAATGACCAACATGCAATGGAATTTCATCAAGAATACTTAAAGAGATTGTATAATAATGAAATAAATGAGAGAAATTCTGAAATTTCTCAAGCAATATACGTCCCTCTCTCTATCCACTCTAATTTTTTCTTTCTTTCAACCAAATTTAGCTTTTATAATAGAATGCAAATTCTCTTTTTGGTCCTTTAAAATCATGCATGTCACACTAAGTTCCCTCCTTTATTTGCATGTTATACAATATTCCACTCATTTTTTTCATTTCTTAAATCAACCTCTCCTTTATTTCCCTTTTTCATAATTTACCCTTCAAGTTTCATATTAACACATTGACTCTAAACTAATACTTTATACTTTAATTACACCCTTGAATATTATTAAACCAATAATAATAATTTAATTATACCCTTATAAAATTCATACCATATAATTCACACATTTATAACATAAATAATGATAACTTAATAACATTTTTACCCCAATCAATATCTTAACTCTTAATAATTCATCCAATAATGCTCAATTAGACTTTAATATCATGTAATTGCCCTTGAATTCTACTAGGATCTATTTTGGGTCCTTACATATGCTTCCTGAGGTCGTCTTACATACACATAAAGTAAATCATAACGGGAAGATTTATGTGGCTGAACGTAGTAGCGAAGTGCATGTAACTAATATGAAATTTATTAATTCTATCCTTTACAATTATTTAAAGATTCATGTTTGTAAATTATGAGTTGTTTTCTTATTTATGCTTATTAATAATTTTTCTCATTTTACAAGAAAGGTCTGAGCAACTTCGAGATGAGCGATCACAAGGGAAATCATCTATAAATGAGACCGAGTTATTTTATGAGGCTGTACAATGCAATAAAAAGAGAAGATTATATGGATTGGGCTCATATGGCCCTTATGTTAGATCCACATCAGCTCCATCATACCATCGCGAATCTAACACTACATCTCATCCTAGTGGGACATTATTGAGCAAGGAAAATGTCAAGGAAATTGTCATAAAAATAATTCAAGCATTGTTTCCTCACTTGGGGACTCAATAACTAGTTAATCAGCCTAATACTGCTACTAATGGACTTGGACATGATGATGTTGCTCCTTCAGCTGCATAAGATGTTCATCTATATAATGATTCTCCATCTGCTTACAGTGATTCTACTATCCAGTGACATCAGTAGTGCAACGTGTTTGATTATTGCTTTATTTAAATTTTATTATTGATGTTATTTTGGATGATATTTTAGAATGTCGATGTATTCTTTTTATGAGATATATTGTTTGATGATAAAATTATGTACGATTTCAATTAATTTTAATATAAACTAGATGAAATGGATATTTTATTTTGGAACATATATATATATATATATATATATATATATATATATATATATAGTGTGATCATTTTTTTGTGTATAATTAAATAATTTGTTGATTATACAGGATAAAAATTAATAAATACAAAAAATTAAATTATTTTATCATTTCAGGATGGATTCTCAACAACAAAGCTATTGATAATACGTAATAAATTAGAAATTTAAAAAATTTTAGCAACTAACATTTCGTCACTAACATTTAGAGATAGGAATTATTAACGACAAACTGTCGCAATTGACACAAAATTTATTAGCGACAAAAATTTTTATCCCTAAAAATTATTAATATATTTGTCGCGACTAATTTCAAAATTCATTTAGCAACGGTTATGTCCTTTTTTGCAACTAAATTTTTTATCGCAAAATTAGCGACTATTTTATTATTGCATCATAAATAATTTAGCGACTGACCTTTTCATGACTGTTTTTCGTCCAATCACCAAAACAAATTCACAACGAAAAATGGCCAATTAGTGATGAAATTTGTCGTCATGAATTAGCAGTTTTTTTGTAGTGCTAGTTGGCCAATTTTAAGGTATGGAAGTCTCCCATTTTTCTTATTATGTGTTTAAATTGAAATAAGTGGGTGAATGTATCGTAAATAATGTATAATTTATGTTGGAGTCAAGTAATGATGTTAAAATGCATGAAAAGGGTGATTTGTGATTTGAAAGGTGCTTAGTGAAATTCTGTCATAGGGTTCACTTGAACAAGTTTTAGTGTGTAGGACATAATTTGATATATAGATACTCATATAAAGTGATTGTAGATAGAGATGAAATTTAAGAGATAGATATAAAACTTTTTAGAAGAAATCCAAATCTAATTCTGCCTCTAAATTCCTTGTAATGTAGATTGAAGTTGAGTGATGACTACTGCCCTATCATTTGGAGCATTCTATACTTTTTTGTGAATATCTTAAGATTTAGAAGTCATAATAATCTTATTTTTAGTGATATGAAAACAATAGATATAGGGAAATAACTTTGTAA
The DNA here is from genome assembly GCA_037975025.1 of Excoecaria agallocha. NCBI lineage: Eukaryota > Viridiplantae > Streptophyta > Magnoliopsida > Malpighiales > Euphorbiaceae > Excoecaria > Excoecaria agallocha. The sequence continues at coordinate 44,614,687 of CM075812.1, read as the reverse complement.
AATACCACTTTTCCTAAAAATCATGTTTAATATGCAAAAAACCTTGCACAAGTTAGAATAGAAAAGCTGTTTGTTGAAGAATTAGGGCCTTGAATCGACCTGAGTGAGCTAATCAATTGACCCAATTGGGTTAAAGTATTCTAGACCAACTAGAACACAACCAACCGAATTGATACAACCTTGTCCCAGTTTACAACCTTGTCCCAGTTGGGTCACTCTCTTATTTTAACCTATATATGACTTTTAAACCCTAAAATTTTACCAAAAGTTACTTGAATTTTCTTGAACACTTTTAAAGTAGTTTAAGCACATATATGGGGACATAATATGTTATGAAATACATGATTGAATTTTGAGATACAATTACAAAATAAGTCTAGACATAAGAAATTATAGGCACATGATTTAGTTTATGCAATTCCTAGCTCTACATATCAATTTTATGTATGTGTAGCAATGTAACTAGACTATTATAGTATAATTGAGGATATATATATATATATATATATATCTTTCATACACTTTGGTGAATGTAAATGAATATGAATAATTGTATTGACAATGTCATATGTTACAAAATGAATGATGAGCATGTTGAATTGTATCTTAAGTGTAATTAAATATAACAATATAGTTATATTGTTGCATTTTCTATTGTGTGTACTAACTTCATGATCCTAAATGCATTAAATGTAATATTCTTGAGTGATTAAAGATTTATTGTGATTCTAAATTTCACATGGTAGTAGATAAATAGGCATACCTATAAGGGATGGTGATTGTAGCTGCTAGTGTTAGCACCGAAAGGTGTCTAGTGTATCGATACCTATTAGTATCTAGTGACTCAAGACTATTATATCTCTAGTGTTTGATACTACTCGCCAGTATCTAGTGTTTGATACTGCTCGCCAGTATCTAGTCTTTGTTCCTATTATCCACCATTAATAGGAATTTAGGAGATAAATGTGACCTAATTAATGAATAATGATAAATGATTAATAGTGTAAATGATTTAGTGCCTCATTATAATGCTAGTATTTCTTATTGACATTGTTAGTATGATTAATAAATGGTATTGAGACACTACTTAATGCATGGAACTATTATTGTAAATGTATATGTGTTGTGATATGATAAGGTATGTTGATTATTAAATGTCATTATGTAATGTATATTGGCATACTGCATCATTTATATTTGAGACTTTATCAAGAAGTCGATTGCATTATTTTGCTCCCCACTGAGCCATTACTCAGTACTTGTGTTCCTCCCATGTAGGTACATAGGTGCAGAATAGAAGTGCTGAATTTTCAAGTCAACATATGTAAACCACTAGGGGTAAAGCTTAAAAACTTATTTTGGTAAATAATCAGTTTTGTCTTGTATGGTGTTAAGGATATGTAATATGTGTAATGAACAAGAAATATAAAGATGTTATAATTTTTGAGATTGAGATTATTTATGTATCTACATGTTATGATATGGAAGTAGTATGTGGAATTAAGAAAGTAATTTTAATAATGAAAAGCCATGATTAAAGAGATAAAGAACTTTTAATTGGAATATGATTCAACAAGATGAACTTATTAGGACTCGTAGTGCTCTCATATTCCTTCTAGGGGGTATGTGTGTGTGTGTGTGTGTGTGTGTGTGTGTGTGTGTGTGTTTGTATGGAAATAACAATAATTAAACGCTTTGGCACACTAAAAATGCATAAAATTCTAATTGAATACGATTAAAAAATTTTGAAATGATTGATGATTCTGATCAATATGTGTACATGCTTTTTAAAACATATTTTCTACTTTTATAATTTTGGCCTGCTAGGGTCTAAGTAATGGGTAAATAGGCATGCCTACAAGAGTCCGTAGCTAGTTCTATGACACTTCGGTGTCTTCAATTTGGAGATTATATCTCTTCTAATTTTAATTCAATTTCGAGGCAATACATCTTCTATTTTGATACATCAGGTATCTTCTGATCGATCCCATTACCTGTGTCCTAAGACAATAATAGAGAATTCAATAATAATATATATCGATTTTGTTTTGTTTCGATTTATTATTTGTTCTTTCCTATTTAACTCTTTGTTATATTCCTGCCAAACTCTAGTAATTGTTAAGTTCTATTTCGAATTGTAATCCGAATGGCTATTAAATATGTATTCAAGCATTAAGATATATGAAATTATTATTATTATTATTATTATTATTATTATTATTATTATTATTATTATTATTGTTGTTGTTGTTGTTGTTGTTGTTGTTGTTGTTGTTGTTGTTGTTGTTGTTATTGTTGTTGTTATTGTTGTTGTTGTTATTGTTATATCTACAATATGCTTTTATTGATGCTTATTTTATTGTTATGCCTCATCATATGAATTGCTAGGTGACTGTTGTGAGTAGGCACCATCGGGTGTAGTTTTAGCTCATATTAAGCTTTATGCTTAGCATGATGGCTTTTCATCTGTACAAGTATCAAACTTGTTTAAAGTAGAGACTAGAGTCAAGACAACTGCAGTTGGTCAATTTAGAAGTTCGGATATGAATATTTAAATTATTTATTTATATACCTCATAAGTGTATTTGGTACAGACCTGTTATAAATGTTTATAAATGTAATTTATAAAGAATTCTTTCTAGATGTATCCATAATATGTATGAATTTGTTATTTTCATTTGATCAAGATAGCAGTTTAATTCTAGGTAATCTATAACTCCTATAGTGATTTGCTATTTTTGAACACCCATATATCCTGCTAAGGGGTATTAAGGTGTGACATGTTGAGCTAGACTTAACAGATAAGGGACTGAGAAAGCCTCATGAGAGGTGGAATCTAAAATCGATGAGAAAACATTTTTAGCTTGAATGTTGTTAAAAAGCTTGTAATTTGTTGTTTTTGTTCCTATTAGCCTCCATATTGAGCAGGGTACCCATATTGACATCATAATTCTCTTTCTCTTCTTGATTCTCTTGAAGGTTAGAATGCAAAGATCCTGAATTATTATACCCCTGGATAGCATAATTATCATTTTACATACTGTTGCAAGTGGTATTAGCAAACAACATGTTTTCATAAATGACAACCTTATTGGTCTTAACAAAAATAAGTTCCTGATAACTACACTTACCCTTAGCATTATTTCTCACGATACTAAGGGCTAACATAGTAGAAATAGTTCTCTAATTGTCCAATTCAAAAAGTAAATTTTTAACCTAGAACTAAGGCTTTTAACCTCTTTCTCAACAAAAAAAAAAAGCTAAGAACCACAAGCCTATACATTTTCTATTGCTATGACTTAACTGACCACCTTAACCTACATTTCTATCCATGTTCCTTCGTCCATTTTTTTGAACAACCATCTAAGGTTTGAATCTTGAACCAACTTTAGAGTTCTCATTGTAAATATTGTTTACTCCTTTCCCTTTATTAATGCTATCATTAGGAAATAAAGGAGCAATATGGACTAGTTCCTTATTGGACAATTGAGGGCATTGATCATTTAAATGACTATAATCTCCACACAAAAAGAAAAATTTATAATGACCTATATGTTCTACTTTAATTAGGTGGTCTATATTTGAATTTGAGAAGCTAGAGGCTTTGTAAGGTCCAATTATATTGCGATATGTGCAAATTTGGCACGTTTGGAAAAATAAGCATTGTAGTCAATTTTCACCATCTTTCCAATACTTGCCCCTATTTTTTTAAGCACACATTTATGATAGTAATCAAAAAAGGAAACTTGGAAAGTGAACTTAAGCCACTACTAAAGTCGGAATATCATTATCCATTGAGAAACCCAAATGCTAAGGTCGGATCATGAGATAGTGACTTATGACTGTCCAAAGTCCTCCAACCAACACATTAATATAATCATCAATCAAATCAAAATGGATTAAGAAAAGTTGTTATCTATATCTACTACTTTATGACCTCCCTTAGGAAACCAAAGGGAATCAAGTCTAGTATAGAGTAACCTATAATTGATATTTTTCCCTAATAATTGAACTACCATAGACTTCTTCCATGGTCTAGCCAATTGAGACTCCATTTTTTTGAAAAATCAAGTTTAAGGAGTCATTCCTCTAAAGAAATAGAGATATCCTTATCTGGATCTAATTCATTGTTAGTATTTCCATCACTGTCAAATGATTCATTATCCATATATCATCATCATTGAACTCCAGGTCATCACCATTGGAATTTGGCTTAGCAAAAGAGATATTATCACCAAAGTGTTTTTAAGCATTATGCACCAAGGCATATATCCCTAAAGGATAAAATCTGTAACACCTTGACTCTTAGTTACTTGAGTAATAATCGGACTGACTCGATAATAAGGTAAATAATAAATAAATGAGTACCTAAAATGTAACAAAGTATGGAAAAAATAAAGAGGAGAATAATATATATATATATGTGTGTATAATTGATTTGGGGGAAAAATATAAATAGAAAGAAAGAAGGATTGAGGGTCTAAAAAATTAGGGGACTTAAAAGGAAATTCGCCAAAACTATGTTGTTTTAGCCTTAGAGTTTCCTTTTCTCCCTTTTTGTTAGCTAAGATCGGGTTTTGTCCAATCCCACCGCCCCTCTCTTCCCTTCCCTTCCCTCCTCCCTCACATTTTGGTTCGGTCACGCCATCGTCGCTCGCCGTGCCATCATCGCTTCTTCCGCCTATCGCCGCTCACTATGCTACCATCACCTCCTTCCTTCTCCCTCTCCTTTGGGCATAACAAAGGTGTGATCCCCTACTGTCCTACCTCTTATTTCGACCTCTCATCAACCCGCCCCTTCATTTAATTGTTCCTTCTCTTTTAATGGCTAGGTAAGCACTCTTTTACTCTTAATTGTTGTTTTATGATGAAAGATTTGAAGCAGAAGTGAAAAAAATCAGATCTAGGGATTTATGGATCAAGGGAAAAACTTAATTCTTGTTAGTTAAAAGGAAATTTAGGAAAATAATTGTTTAAAATTGTTATGAATTATGAATTTGTGAATTAATTGTTAAGAATTCATGTTGGGTTATGGGTTTGTGTAGAGAAAGAAAGTAAAGTAAGTGAAAAAGGTAGAGAAAGAGGAGAAAAATGATTATTTGGAGTTTTTGAAGCTGGAAATTAAAGGAGTTATCAACAAAACAAGTAAGTGTTCAAGCAAATTTATTTTTCCTTTGAGTATGCTTTATGTATGTGAGAATTTTTGAGTTATTGTTGATTTTGTTATGGCTAAAGCTATACATATTATGTTTAAAATTAAATTAAATGAGACTATGGTTATGATTAGTTGTGAATTTAAGGATCAATAGGCATGTATTATAGATAATATATATATTAGGTATGTCCTTTAAATAGCCTATATACTTACAGAAAATTTTTACTTGAATTATAAGTGATGACATAAAACCATTTAGACTTCTAATTTTTAATGTAATGATGAGTTGCTAGTCTAAACTTGTTATTGAGGACAAGGAAAGGTGACATTGAAGGTTAAAATGATTTATTAAAAGTAAGTAAAGTATGTTTGATGTGAAAATTTCTTACAAACATAGCTAAGCATCAAATAGGAAATTTTTAAAAGAGATAAAATAAGCTAAATTATTGAAATTTGAAGATTTATCATTTGCTCTTAGTAAAAATAGATGGAAATTGGAGAAATTGGATAAAATTGGCATGCCAATTAGGGAATTAGCAGTACTGCGCCTCCATATGTAATACTGGATTAAATGGCTTCAAGAGCTCTTTTGATGTATATAATTAAATTGAGTCATGAGTAGGATGGCTCTGAGAGCTCGGTCCATATTTGCGTGTGTGTGTGTGTGTGTATATATATATACGCGCGTGTGTGTATAGAAACAAATACGTATGTTTAATAGAAAAATTATGTACGTTGACTGAAAAAATCGTTAAATAGGGGCTGGATGGTTTCAAGAACTTGGTCCCTCGGTTAAATCCCGTTTATCCAGCTCGATACAATTTCGCTAGATTTTACTTGGGACAAATACTGAAAATGAATATTAAATGTCTATTTAGGTAAATTAGAGACTGCTGATAATAAAATAATCAATTGATTATATCATTTGCTATAACATTAATTAAATATTAAGTTGGAGCAATATAAAACAAATCCAACTTTCTTAAAATAGATCTTGATTGCTTGTTAACATGAATGAAAATTTTTATGTTTGATGACTATGTAACTTTAGGTAAGTCCTAGTTATATGCATTATTTTATTGGAAAAATAGAATTGCATGAACACCACTAAGCAATATGCTTAGCGCGTGGGTTTTCTTTCCGCGCATAGTTTGAAGAAATAATTTTGAAGAAAGTAGATAAAGGATCTACATCAAAATTTGAGTCACGCCAGAGGAGTGAAAGAATTTTGAAATGGATGCACTTTGTTCTCTTTTATTACGTTTTCAACATTTTGGCATGTACACTATATTTTGGAGATGTAAATCATATATGTATATAATTATGGATAGTAATGTTGTAAATTATATTGGAAATAGTGGAAAACTAATTATGCTGTGCTTTATATAATTGTCGGATCATGAGACTTGAAATAATGAAGGGCAATGAATATTGTGTTGGGATTTGAACTGGAGATGGATGGTGGGTTAAATTTTTATGGGAGTGTTTCAAATACTTTCTTTTCAAGGAGTTTTAAAGAATTTAAGGGGATAGTCTGCCAAAATTTTTACAAATTAAATAGTATTTTGACTAAAATTTTATTTAACTTGTGTTAAAGAAGCCTAAATCCAAGTGTGACATCTAGTATTCGAGTCTTTTAACTGACCGGATATAAAGTGTTATAAAATTAATGGCTCTTCCTCATTGATCTTGCACTCCCTTTGGTTCCCCAAATTCATGGACACATCATCCTCCTCGTGTTTTTTCCAAGATCTATCATCCGGAGGTGAAGGAGGATGAACCTTTTTCCACCGTCAATAGGACCTTGCAAGCAGCTAACAAGTGGCTTCAAATTCTTGGTAAATAAGTTAATAGTAGAGTTTGAATACAAATGCAATACTAATAGAATTGCAGTCTAATTATGAATAAAAATAGCCATTCAAAATAGGATTATTTTACAGCAAAAAATAATAATAATTTTATACACATGAAGTTGAATTCAAAGTTTAAAATGTGGATGATACAATCTAGATATGATATATATACAATTTTAACATTTTATACTCTTTTTTTTCAATAAACTTTTGATAAAAAATAAAATAAAATAAGAAATTCTTAAAGAATTATTTTTTTATTAAATGGATAGAGTTGGATCAAAATATATAGGGTCATAAATGGATTGTCATGAAATGGATCACATCACATACAAGTTAAACATGTCACAAGTCAACCCATTGATTGACCCAAACAAATGGGGATATGGATCAATCCATTTATTTTATTTTTTTATGATAATAATACCAGTCTTCAATAAATGAAGATTAATAAACATTACACAAAATGAAGATCATTTTTTCTTCCAAACAAACCACAATTGCTCAGTTATAATAATACGTACTGTCCTAAAAAAATAAATAATACCTATTTTTCAATGGGTGAAAATTAATAAACATTAGACAAATTGAATATTTTATTAACAAATGAAGCAATTTCTAACAAAATTTAATGCATTATATCGGCAGTGCATGATAAAATGCATTAATTGAATAAAAATTTAATAATCTTTGCATAATAGAATGTAGTAATTCACAAAGTAATCAAAATTTATTTTTCTATTGCTTTATATTGTTGACTTAAATAAAAAGTACATATTTGTGACCAGTTTTGTAGCGGTTAAAATGGATTGATCCGTGAATTGACCTTAATCTGATTCAAAATTTTTTTAAATTATATAGATCATATCAAATTTGAAATAAATTGATTCAAAATTTTTTAAATTATATAAATCAAATCAAATTTGAAACGAATTGAATCAAAATTTAACATATCTATTTTCTATACTCTTTCACATGTGATCTTCTGTAACACCCATAACATGCTTAATACTGTTCCGGAACCCCCCATGCCGAAAATTTTTTTTTCAACCTATTTTGCCATCTTATTACCTATAATTAATTATTCACCGATGACCTATAACTATCCCATTTACTATACACTTAATAAAATTTTGACAATATAACGGCTATAAATTTGACTAGCCCCCTGAAAAACAGACAATATCCACAGCCTCTCTGAGGCACAACAATCACAAGTAATAATTATCATCATCAATCCATCTCAAACACATCCAAAAATATAATTATCTACTATCACAACCCATGTTTAACATTTACATATCCAAAGGCAAAATTCATACACATATATACATGCCAAAAGATTCATAATTCTAATACATCAGAAGAAATCCTTGAGAGAATATTCTTGCTCCTGCTCCTGAGAACCTGCGCACAGTCAAAACTATGCGCTGAGCACTTAACATGCCCAATTGTGACTAAGAATCTAAATATTTTCTATACTTATCTTAAAATAGTGCAGTTATGCAAAAATTCTCTATATTAATTCGTCAAGCAAAAATTCAAATAACATTTTTCCCTTTTTATTTAACATTATTATTTATTATCAATTTACATATTCAATTCAAACTTTTACTTTATTTCAATTTAGCACTTCTTTCTTATTAATTCTACAAATCTGGCCTTTTATACTTCTTTTTAATATTTAAACTATTAATTAAGGTACTTAACCTTAATTTTACGCTTAATTAAACATTTTTATGCAAAACTTCATTTTAGTCCTTGTTGACTATAAAACTTCCTTTTAGTACATTTTAACTATTAACTGACTGTATTATCCTTAATTAAGCGATTCTCAATTAATATACTTAACTTTTACTCTTTTGGGCAAAATTACGATTTTGCCCCTAAACTTTCTTTTTCTTTCAAAATAGTCCTTTATCACTTTTAATTAACATCTTTCACTTCTTTTTCACATTTTCTCATATTATTTTTATTATGCCCCTATTTTCGGACCCGACAGAAAATTCTAAATCGAAGACACGAGACGTTAACCCCGCAAGGCCACAATAGAGATAGAGAAATGACCCCTAAAGGCCAATTCTCATAAAACAGAGAACAGAGACAGAGAAGCCATGGTGATCAAAGATCTAATCCATAACTAGCAAGTCGCCATGACTTGCACCGCGGTACAGAGGTGTCCCTATGGCCAGCCAATTATATCCTAAGCTAGTTTTTACTGCCAGGTTATTTCTAATGGCATTACTGTATATACTTTTTACTTATACATATTACACAATTTACTCCAAAAATACCTTAATTTTTCATATAAACTTCTTACAATTTTATATGCATACTTTTTATTTTTATTTCAGCTATTTCAGCATTATATTGAATTATATCCCTATAATTCAATATTTTTCATTAAACATATTCAATGTTATGATTCTCATTTATTCATATTAAGTCCATAAATTCCTTAAAATTTTATTTACACATTATTTCACATCTACTACTCAAATTTACCCAAATTATACATAATATCTCTATAATTCTTCAATCTCATTATATACATACACCATTAATGAACTTTAAAAATTTCTAATAAATTCCATAATTCATATAAAAATTCAAGGAAGCTAAATATAACATGTATAATTAATTTGGACTACTAATTATTAATTTCATGCAAAAATCACCATTATTTGTTTAAAAGGGATTTCGGCCACCATGTCATAATCTCCCTAAAAATTATTTTTCTTTATTTTAACGATATACATAACATCAATTAAGTCTTAATTCCATTTTCCCTAAGTTAATTTCATAAATTAAGCAACTTAATAATTTTTTTCCTAAATACATAAAGGAAATAAATTCAATAAAATAGGAAATATTTAGATTTATTAGCCACATACCAAATTGACTTGTTCTAGGATGCCTAAGCTTCCTTCCCCTTGCCTTTGTCCCTTGGATTAATGTTTTCTCCTTCCAAACCTAATACAACCAACCATAAAACCTTAGATTTCATCATCTTCTTGTTCTCAAATGCAAAATCCAAGCTCATATTCATCATCTAGACCTCAAAATCTATGGAAAAACATCAAAGAATTAATTTAAAACACTAAAATTCATAACCTCCAACTTACCCTATTTTCTTTGCCCACTTGATTTTTAGCCTTCCTTTACTCAATTCACTTAATTGAGGTTACTAGGGTAAACTAGAGAGATGAAGCTTTAATTTTTATGTTGGGGATTATGAATGATTTGAAGTGGAAGAAGAAGAAAATCAAAGAGAGAAGAAAGGAAGGGTGGTCGGCCAACTTAGGAGGAGAAGATGGAGCCAGCAAAGTCTAGAGATTTCTATAGATTTTGCCTCTATTTATACCTCTCAAATGGGCCTAATTATGGGCTTAATTAATGGGCTTAACCCAAATATAAAATTAAGCACATTTTAGGTCATTTTGGGCCCAAACCAAAATCTCTATCTTCCTCACTTCAAATTACTTCAAAAATGATTCCATAAATTTTATCACATCAAAAATAGCTAGTAAACAAATTTTTGGCTCAATCGGAGTCCGTTATCGATCTAATTCAAACTTATCGGTCGGATTTGACAACTGCCAGTGTCAACGAAAAATTTCATTTTCATCACCAAAATATTCTACACAAAAATTCATATAGGCATATAAAATCTGGCAATTTTTGAATTTTTTTACTATTTTTAATTATTTATGCAAAATCAAGTCACATTCCCTACCAGGGAAATTTACGTGCTACCTTTTTCGTATTTTTGACTTTTAGAGTTCCATTTGACCTCAATTTCACTTCAAATTTCAACCCCAGACTCCCCATGACCAATACTTTTCGATGGTACAATAAAATATTTTTGACTTTCAGGTGTCCTTTCGGGTCCGAAAAATACTATTCACCATCGGGAAGTACTGTTCACGACTGATCCAGTGTTGAGGCCATTACATTTCTCCCCTATTTAAAATAAATTTCATCCTCGAAATTTACCTGAACTAAAGAGTAAGGGATACTGTTGTCTCATAGTCGACTCAGGTTCCCATGTAGCTTCTTCTATATTGTGGTGATGTCACAAGACCTTCACCAATTGTGTCTGTTTGTTCCTGAGTTGCTGGATTTCTCTAGCCAAAATTTTCACTGGTCTTTCTTCATAGCTCATATCAGCCTGAACTTGTATTTCTTTTGGTGCTATCACATGGCTCGGATCAGACATGTATCTTCAAAGCATCGACACATGGAAGACATCATGTATCTTCTCCAAAGCAGATGGCAATTTCAACCTATAGACCACGGGACCCACTCTTTGAAGTATCTTGTAGGGACCTATAAACCTAAGGCTCAACTTGCCCTTCTTGCCAAACCTCAGAACTTTCTTCCACGGAGATACTTTCAGAAAAACTTTGTCTCCGACCTGAAACTCAATATCCTTTCTCTTCAGATCTGCATAAGATTTCTGACGGTCCATTGCTTTTTTCAAGCGGCTTTTGATAATTTGAACTTTCTCTTCTGAATCACAGATTAAATCTGAGCCTAAAAGCTTCTTTTCAATTAGCTCTATCCAACATATTGGAGTACTACACTTTCTGCCATATAATGCTTCAAAAGGTGCAATTTTCAAACTAGACTGGTAGCTATTGTTATATACAAATTCAACCAAGGGCAAGTGCTTTTCCCAATTGGTGCCAAAATCAAGAACACAACATCAAAGCATATCCTCTAATATCTGAATCACTCGCTCGGACTGGCCATCAGTCTGAGGGTGAAAAGTTATGCTGATGTGAAGTCTAGTACCCAGAGCATCCTAAAAATTCTTCCAGAAATGAGATGTAAACCTGGGATCCCTGTCAGAGATAATGGATATAGGCACTCCATGCAATCTGACAATTTCACTGATATAAATCTCTGCCAGCCTGGCCAAGGAATTGTCCATCCGCACTGGCAAGAAATGAGCAGATTTAGTGAGTTGGTCAACAATTACCCAGATGGCATCATGCTTTCTCTGAGTCACAGGTAGGCCAATTACGAAATCCATAGTCACCTGATCCCATTTTCATTCCGAAATAACAAGTGGTTGAAGAAGTCCAGAAGGAACCTGGTGCTCTGCTTTCACTTGCTGACATGTTAGGCATTTTCCTATGAATTCAGTCACATCACGCTTCATACCTGGCCACCAATAGTAGACTTTCAAATCTTGATACATCTTGTTACTCCCAGGATGCATGGCATAGCTACTATGGTGTGCTTCAGTCAGAATCTCTTTCTTCAAATCTTCTTGAGTTGGCACACAAAGTCTTCCTTTATAACAAAGGCTTCCATCATCAGACAACGAATAATCACTTTCACTACTACGTTCAAGCTTATTTACAATAGCCATTAGCCGGTCATCTTCCTTTTGAGCTACTTTCACTTTATAAGCAAAGTCTGGTTTAACTCGAAGTTTAGCTACTATAGCTCCATCTGGTGCCAAACTTAAACTGGTTTTCATTACCCGAAGAGCTGCAAAGATCACTAATAATTATTTACACTTATCAATGCCTTATGTAGGTTCATAACAAAGCACTAACATTACCTGACATAAATTTTTTGCTGAGCGCATCAGCCAGCACATTTGCTTTCCCTGGATGGTAGTTGATATAGCAATCATAGTCTTTAATCAACTCCAACCAGCGTCTTTGTCTCAGATTGAGTTCTTTCTGGGTAAGTAGATATTTCAAACTCTTGTGATCTGAATAAATATAGCATTTTTCTCCATACAAGTAATGCCTCCATATCTTCAATGCAAAAACAATGGCTGCTAACTCTAAATCATGAGTAGGATAGTTTTTCTCATGAATCTTGAGTTGCCGAGAGGCATAAGCTATCACCTTGTCCTCCTACATCAGGACACAGCCCATACCATTCCTGGAAGCATCACTGTAAATCACAAAATCCTTGCCTGATTCAGGTTGAGTAAGGATTGGAGCTTTTATCAACAAAGTCTTTAACTTCTCAAAGCATTCTTGACATTGATCAGTCCAAACAAATTTAACATTTTTCTGTAGTAATCGAGTCAAAAGAACTACAATGGCGGAGAAGCCCTTAATGAACCTCTGATAATACCCAACCAAACCTAGAAAACTCCGGACTTCAGTTACATTCTTAGGTGTTTTCCACTGTAGAATTGCCTCAATCTTTGAAGGATCTACTTTGATTCCCTCTGCAGAAATTACATGGCCCAGAAAAGATACCTCATTTAGCCAGAAAGCACATTTGCTGAATTTAGCATACAACTATTTCTATCTCAGAGTTTGTAACACAATTCTCAAATGTTTATCATGATCTTCCGGTGTCTTTGAATACACTAGAATGTCATCTATGAAGACCACTACAAACTGATCCAAATAGGGGTGGAAGACTTTGTTCATCAGGTCCATAAAGGTTGCTGGTGCATTTGTAAGTCCAAATGGCATGACTAAGAACTCAAAGTGGCCATACCTGGTCCTAAAAGCAGTCTTGGGCACATCCGCTTCCTTAACCCCCATCTGGTAATACCCCCGATCTCATATCAATTTTGGAGAAGACACCTGCTCCCTTTAGCTGGTCAAATAAGTCTTCAATGCAAGGAAGGGGATACTTGTTCTTTACAGTCACTTTATTCAGCTATTAATAATCAATGCACAGTGAGAGAGTCCCATCCTTTTTCTTTACAAATAAGACAGACGCTCCCTAAGGTGAAGTGCTAGGTCTGATAAATCTCTTGTCAAGCAACTCCTGAAGCTGAATCTTTAATTCCTTTAACTCTGCAGGTGCCATTCTATAAGGAGCAATGGAAATGGGAGTAGTACCAGGAGCAATGTCAATAGAAAATTCTACCTCTCTATCAGGTGGTAAGCCTGGAAGCTCATCAGGGAATAAATCCTGGAACTCCCTGACAGTAGGTATATCAACACCTTTAAACTGTCTTTATTCGCCTCAACTGTATAACATAAATATGCTTCATAGCCTTTTCTGATCAACCTTTTTGCTGCAGTAGCAGAAATCACATCAAATAAAAAGTTAGATCTCACACATACAATCGTGATGTCATCACCATTCTGAAGCTGTAGGGTGACTCTCTTCCTTCTGCAATCAATAGTCGCTTGATGGGCGGATAGCCAATCTATCCCAAGAATCAAATCAAATTCGCGGAAGGGCAACTCGATAAGGTTTGCCAGGAAGGTATGTCCCTGGACACCGATAGGACACTGCCTATAAATCTTATTCACTACCACACTATGCCCTAGAGGATTACTCACCAAGATGTCCTGGTCCAGGTAGGCCTCTTTCATCCCTTTTCCCCGTACCAGTTCTGTGCTAATGTATGAGTGTGTGGAACCTGGAACAATCAGAGCATAAACTGAATCAGATAGCAAAATAAACTTACCCACAATCACAGGAGCATCCTCCTCTTCTCGGATCCTGACAGCATAAGTCTGTCCTCCTAATCGCCTCTGTCCCTGGGATGACTGACCAACTGGTGTAGAAGCTGAAGTATTAGGGGTTGTTCCCCTACCACAACCTCGTAGAGCTGATGACCCAGTACCAGATACTGGTGAGGTGTTAGTGTAAGCCCTAGTCCTAATACATTGTAATAAAACACTTAGTTAATAAAATGAGGCATTTGTTTTATCTTTTGTATTCCTGTGCATATCAATTGATAAAACTATCCAAGAATGTCGTTTCGGTTTAAGTTATCATGTGTGAGGCATATGGTTGTAAGACCTTGAAACAAATGAGACTTCATTCTAAACATCCCTAGCCAGTCATTGTTATGGAAATAACAATGAATTAAGACTAGTATGCTCTCTTTGATATTATGAGTTCTGTCTTACGGATCATTAGGACAAGAGTGTCAATCAGAGATCATAGATACATGTTAAAGAACATGGTATCTGGATATGATCCGCTCATGAGAACACTACATGGTACAAGTCATAAGTGTTTCTCATATGCAAGTTTTGTATCGGAGTTCTTAGACCTGAAATCTCTATAAAACTCTTTATGAATTACTGTGTACTTTGACATACAACTAACGTACTCGTAACAGAGTGACAAGTACGGGTATGATTGGGTATGCATTGATTCATGTTAGAGAGCATGAGAGAAGTGAAGGGATTACCCCTCTCATTAAGAGAGAAAATATCATCGACCACTTGATCAGTGAACTGAGAAGTGTATGGCCATACCGAGATGAAATAATGAGTAATCATTATTTATCTGAGAGTTCAGTGTCACTAGAATATCAAGAAAGGAATTAATATATATAAGGATGACTAGTTCCATGCCTTATATTAATTCTGATATTTATGGGTAAGGGACTATGCAAAATTGCATTAGGTCACTAAATGCCATATGCATTTTCATTTAATTTGGAATGCTATAATATCTTGCTAGAGAATATATATAGCCTTTGAATTAATTTATTAATTCATTACCAACATTAAATGGACCTATAGGATCGCACACAAAGCATTGGGCTTAAAATATTTAAATTGTGTATTGGGAATTAATTTGGACTTTTACTTAAAGTCAAATTAATGCATAAAATGGGTAAACAGATTTTTGCCTAAAACAGGTTTTAGGCAAATCTGTAAAAACAGTTTTTTTACCTAAAACAGCAAAACTGTCAAGGTGCGATTTTGCCTAAAACAGCAAATCTGTTAACAGTTGGTCACGAGAGAAATTTGTTGGCATGTGCTAGGTTTAATTTCAATTGATTAATTATCTATGTATAATTAAGTTAATTGAGTATTAAATCCTAATTTGTATTTAATCAAAATATAATACTTGAGAGGGAATTAAAGTAGCCAAAATTCAAACTAAAATACTAGTAGAATTCGGCAACTATCACCTTAAATAAGTAAGTTTGTTTTGATTAAATGACTAATGCCATTTGAATTTAAATTCTAATAGAATTTAAATTAAGATATATGTCTTAATTAGGAAGTGATGGAGGCTGAAATTAACACTTAATTTTTGGCACTCACACTTGACCTAAATTAAGTGATATATATTAATGAATTAAATGAATAAAAAGGTATGCCGTTTTGCTATTTTTCTCTCTTGGCCGAAATACTCAAGGGGAAAGAAATCTTTCTTGTTCTCTTATGTTCTTGGGCTGAAACAGTAACCTAAGGGAAGAACAAGATCAGATCTTGTGGCTTCAAATCATTCCCATTGCCGAATACACAATCATAGAGCTAGCACTCTTGATTTTAAGCCATCTTTGCAAGTGTGTGTGTGAGAATAGAGGGAGTGGCGTAAAGGCTGTTCCTTGGAAATGGTGGTGAAGATCTAAGGTGGACATATCCTTCTTGGTTGCTGGTCATCATCAAAATCAATTTTTAAAGACATCCAAAGTTGTAAGTTTAAAACTCTAAAATTGCATGTTTCGATTCTTGTCATGGAATTGTATGGCATGTATGATAAAAATTTTTATTTTTTCGCTGTGCTATCATCACATTCATACCATGTCATATTCCATCAGTGGTATCAGAGACTAAACATGCTTATTTTAGTGCTTTAGATGCATGAAAAAAATTAATTAAAAATCGTCATTATGAAAACATGCAAATATGAAATTTTCTGTTTTTAGTTTTTTGCATTGTTTTGATGAAAAAACGATCTTAATTGATTAGATAGGTATTATAATTAATATGACATGTTAATATATTGTCATAATATTTTTTAGGAGTTGTTAATGGTCGAATTTAATTAATAATACCTGATGGTACATGTTAATATTAAAACTAGGTGCTATTTGGCATGTTAATTGTTAGTTTAACAACTAGTTTTCAATATTAAATGTAAAAACGATTTTGGCATGTTTGTAAGTGATTTTTAAAGATTAAATATCAGGTCTAGACATATTTTAAATTTGGTTTTAATTCTGGTCCATGACAATTTAATTGATTAATTTTAAAATCACTTAAAACTATGACTAGTTTGTGTTTGTTACATGTTTAATCAACATTGTTTGTTTTGTTTTGATTAAAATGGTAAAAACACATTTAGATCAGATTGGTACAGAATATTAAATCAATATTTATGGACTTATTTAGATTATTAAATGACTCATAAAATTGATTTAAATATTTGTGCATTTTATGGCATTACATAAGCATTAAGCAACTAGTTTTTGTTGTTTGTTTGTTTTTGCATGAATGCCGTGTACTATATATGTGTTCTTCATGATTTTATATTTTTAATTCATGTTAGCACATATTATATGTATTTCTAATGTTTATGGGTTGTATGACATAAAATTAAAAATGGCAAAATTGGAAATTATACTAGAGTTGATTTATGGCACAAATCTAACTAGTTTGTGTTTTGGGCTTTTAAGAGAACTTATTCAATAAGAGGATTTAGTCCATTGGGCTTTGGCCCAGGCCCATCACGGGGTCATCTCTTAAAGGTTCAAGTACACAATTTCCATTAATGGGCTTGGCTAAATTAATTAAAATTGGACTTTGTTTTATCCATGAATGCTATGTATATTTATTTGCTAATTTGGTGTGATGAATGGATATGCATGGTGCATTCATGGGCCCTGGGTTTTGTAATTAAATATGGCCTGCGAGCCATTATATTTTGTTGTAAAAGTTTTTCATTTATTTCTTAGAATAGAATATACTTGAAGACTTTGTAAATCAAGACGAAGCCCACCGGAGTGGAGAAGCCCAACTCGAAGATTCTTATGTAATAGTATAGAATCTTAGTTGTAGGTTTTTGGGCACATGTTTGTCACGCTTTAATTTTTGCAATTATTTATATATGCATGTTATGTATGGATGACAAAGCGTATGCCATGTAAGCCGTAATAAAATTAATCCCTAAAATAGTAAGTCACAAAGTTGCCTTCCTAATTCGAAACATGTCAAGGCATCGATCATCGGTCACGTAGACTAGGAGTCCTAGATGCGCTTGATTATCTTTGTGAGGCATAGGTTGTGAATGTAGGTTGGACTTATCATGGAAAGGGATGCCCGGACCTAGGCAACTAATAAATGGGTTTGTGCTATAACATCTTAAGATGTTAGCCCATTTGATCCAAGAGTCATGTACGAGACATGATTGGAGTTTTCCTACCTAAGTAACTTAACTTATTAGGTGTACAGGCTCAGCTTGACTAATAAGTTGTTGTGAAAAGTGGATCTTGGCCCACATCAAATCACTAACGCGAATTATTTAAAGGGATATTAATTCGGTTTGTGGGATTATAATAAGACCTCATTTAATCTTGCTAAATTTTATTGTAGATTGAAAATGGCATCTTCAAACAACAATTTCTCATTGCGATCGGTCCTTGAAAAGGACAAATTGAATGGCACCAATTTCATAGACTGGTCTCGAAACTTAAGAATAGTTCTTAAGCAAGAGAAGAAGTCGTATGTTTTGGATGCACCCTTACCTGAGGAACCTGCTAGGAACGCTTCTGTGGTTCAAAAGGAAACTTTTGAGACCAAGAAAAGTGACTCTAATGATGTGACCTGTTTGATGCTAGCCACTATGGTGCCTGACTTGCAAAAGCAATTTATGGACCAAGAGGCTTATGCGATCATGGTGCACCTCAAGGAGATGTTCCAAGAGCAAGCTCGTCACGAGAGGTTCGTGACAACAAAGGCCTTAATTTCTTGCAAGATGGCTGAGGGTACTCCTGTTAGTACCCATGTACTCAAGATGAAAGGGTATCTTGATACTCTTGAGAAGCTTGAGGTACTAGTGCCAAAGGAATTGGCCACTGACTTGATCTTAAGATCATTGCCTGCTGCTTATGATCCATTTGTGATGAATTATAACATGCATGCAATGAACAAGTCAGTCACTGAGCTTCATGGGATGCTTAAGAATGCCGAAGAAAACATTCGAAATACCAATCCCGTATTAATGGTTTAAAAGGGAATTAAGAAGGGACTCGCTAAGGGAAAGGGAAAAGGAAAGGGAAAGGGAAAACCCAAGTCAGTTGGGAGTGCACCTCAGGCCCAATCCAAGCCCAAGGCGCCAAAACTCAAAGAGAGTGAGAGCACTTGCTTCCATTGCAACAAGATAGGGCATTGGAGGAAGAATTGCGCTCTCTTCAAGGAAGAACAAAAGAAGAATGGAGCCAAGGCGTCCAGTTCTGGTATTTTTGTTGTTGAAATTAACCTTTCTATTTCTACCACTTGGGTATTGGATACCAGTTGTGGTTCTCACATTTGTTCAAATGTGCAGGGGCTAAGAAATAGGCAGTTACTTGGGAAGAATGAAGTGGACCTCCGTGTGGGGAATGGAGCACGAGTTGCTGCCATGGAGATAGGCAACTATCACCTCACTTTACCTTCCGGACTTTGTATTGTTTTGAATAATTGTTATTATGTGCCTGCTATGAGCAGAAACATTATTTCAGTTTCATGTTTGGATAATGATGAATTTGATTTTGTTATTAAAAATGGCAATGCTCATATTCGTCACCAAGGCATTTCTTATGGCAATGCCATGTTGCAAAATGGCCTTTATATCCTTGATTTACAAAACAAAGAGTCCATATACAACATTAATACAAATAGGGTTAAATCAAACAAATTGAACCCTACTTACTTCTGGCATTGTCATTTAGGACATGCAACAAAAAACGTATTTCAAGACTCCACAAAACTGGAGTGCTTGGATCATTTGACTTAGAGTTTTATGACACATGTGAGCCATGTTTGCATGGGAAAATGACAAAGAGTCCTTTTAACAAGAAAGGTGAGAGGACTAATAACTTATTGGAACTGATACATACCGATGTATGTGGACCTTTAAGTACACAGGCTAGAGGTGGTTTTAGCTACTTCTTGACATTTACAGATGACTTCAGTAGATATGGCTATGTCTATCTAATAAAGTACAAGTCTGAAACTTTTGAGAAATTCAAAGAGTTTAAGAACGAAGTAGAAAACCAACTTGGCAAAAGTATAAAAACCATTTGATCAGATCGAGGTGGCGAATACTTAAGCCAAGAGTTTGACAATCATCTAAAAGAGTGTGGTATTATTTCACAGCTCACTCCTCCTGGAACAACTCAATGGAATGGTGTGTTCGAAAGGAGAAATCGAACTTTGTTGGACATGATTCGATCTGTGATGAGTCAAGCTAATCTTCCTATCTCTTTTTGGGGTTATACATTAGAAACTGATGCGTTTCTATTGAACCATACTCCAACTAAAGCAGTTAAGAAGATACCATATGAGGTATGGACTGGGAAAGAACCCAATATGTCTTTTCTCAGGATTTGGGGCTGTGAAGCACATGTTAAGAAATTAACATCTGACAAACTAGAGTCTAAATCCAGTGTCTACTTGTTTGTGGGTTATCCCAAAGAAACAAAGGGATACTACTTTTACTCACAAGCCGAGAACAAAATATTTGTTGCTCGCAAGGCTATTTTCTTGGAATGGAGTTCCTTCTCAAGAAAGACAATGGGAGTAAAATAGAACTTGAAGAAATTCAAGTGCCAAAAACTCTTGTAGAGGATAAGTTGGAAATGGGATCAAGTTCATAACAAGGTGTGGAACAAGAACCCATTGCACAAGAAGATGAGCCTTGTGTGTACAAGAAGGTTAATGGGAGCATAGTAGTATTTCTGGTCCTATATGTGGATGACATCCTTCTCATTGGAAATGACATTCCAACATTGCAAAAGATTAAGCAATGGTTGGGAAAATGTTTCTCAATGAAAGACTTAGGTGAAGCCGAGACAATACTTGGTATTCGAATCTATAGAGATAGATCGAATCGGCTTTTGGCACTAAGTCAAGAAAAGTACATAGACAAAGTACTAAAGCATTTTAGTATGGGAGACTCAAGGAAAGGGTACATACCTTTGGCTTTGGGAGTTCCTTTGACTAAAGAACAATGCCCTTAAACCAAAGAGGAAAGGGACAACATGAGTAGAACCCCATATGCATCTGCTATTGGATTTATCATGTATGCTATGTTATGTACTAGGTTGGATGTTGCTCATGCACTGAGTATAACCAGTAGGTTTCAGCAAGACCCTGGTGAGAAGCACTGGTCTGCTGTAAAAGGGATTCTGAAGTACCTGCAAAGGACTAAGGATCACTTCTTGGTGTATGGTGGTCAAAAAGAGCTCGTCATACAAGGTTATACCGATGCTGCTTTTCAGACCAGCACTCAGTATACAAGATCGCAATTTGGGTTTGTTTATGTTTTGAATGGTGGTGTTGTTAGCTAAAGAAGCTCGCAGCAAGAGACCGTTGCTGACTCAACTACATAATCTGAGTATATTGCAGCGAGTGAGGCTGCAAAGGAAGCTATTTGGATTAGAAATTTTATTTCTGGATTAGGAGTGACCCCAAACATCCTAAATCCATTAGAAATTTTCTGTGACAACAACGGGACCATCGCACAGGCCAAGGAGCCCCGGTCACACTAGAAATCCAAACACATACTCAGGAGGTACCACGTGATCAGAGAAATCATTGATCGTGGGGACATCAACGTTAGCAAGATAGCAAGTGAAGACAATGTAGTAGATCCTTTGACGAAACAGTTGCGTCCAAATCTGCACGAAGCTCATTTGAGAGCGTTCGGTCTTAGGGCTATGCCCAATTGGGACTAGTGTTAGTGGGAGATTGTTAGTGTAAGCCCTAGTCCTAATACATTGTAATAAAACACTTAGTTAATAAAATGAGGCATTTGTTTTATCTTTTGTATTCCTGTGCATATCAATTGATAAAACTATCCAAGAATGTCATTTCAGTTTAAGTTATCATGTGTGAGGCATATGGTTGTAAGACCTTGAAACAAATGAGACTTCATTCTAAACATCCCTAGTCAGTCATTGTTATGGGAATAACAATGAATTAAGACTAGTATGCTCTCTCTGATATTATGAGTTCTGTCTTACGGATCATTAGGACAAGAGTGTCAATCAGAGATCATAGATACATGTTAAAGAACATGGTATCTGGATACGATCCGCTCATGAGAACACTACATGGTACAAGTCATAAGTGTTTCTCATATGCAAGTTTTGTATCGGAGTTCTTAGACCTGAAATCTCTATGAAACTCTTTATGAATTACTATGTACTTTGAGATACACCTAACGTACTCGTAACAGAGTGACAAGTACGGGTATGATTGGGTATGCATTGATTCATGTTAGAGAGCATGAGAGAAGTGAAGGGATTACCCCTCTCATTAAGAGAGAAAATATCATCGGCCACTTGATCAGTGAAATAAGAAGTGTATCGCCATACCGAGACGAAATAATGAGTAATCATTATTTATCTGAGAGTTCAGTGACTTTGAAATATCAAGAAAGGAATTAATATATATAAGGATGACTAGTTCCATGCCATATATTAATTCTGATATTTATGGGTAAGGGACTACGCAAAATTGCATTAGATCACTAAATGCCATATGCATTTTCATTTAATTTGGAATGCTATAATATCTTGCTAGAGAATATATAAAGCCTTTGAATTAATTTATTAATTCATTGCCAACATTAAATGGACCTATAGGATCGCACACAAAGCATTTGGCTTAAAATATTTAAATTGTGTATTGGGAATTAATTTGGACTTTTATTTAAAGTCAAATTAATGCATAAAATGGGTAAACAGATTTTTGCCTAAAACAGGTTTTAGGCAAATCTATAAAAACAGTTTTTTTGCCTAAAACAGCTAGCTGTTTTAGGCAAAACTGTCAAGGTGCGATTTTGCCTAAAACAGCAAATCTGTTAAGCCACGATTTTGCCTAAAACAGCAAATCTGTGAAACAAGTTTTTTGCCTAAAACAGCAAATATGTTGAACTGTCTTTTTGCCTAAAACAACTTGTTGTTTTAGGCAAATCTGTTAACAGTTGGTCACGAGAGAAATTTGTTGGCATGTGCTAGGTTTAATTTCAATTGATTAATTATCTATGTATAATTAAGTTAATTGAGTATTAAATCCTAATTTGTATTTAATCAAAATATAATACTTGAGAGGGAATTAAAGTAGCCAAAATTCAAACTAAAATACTAGTAGAATTCGGCAACTATCACCTTAAATAAGTAAGTTTGTTTTGATTAAATGACTAATGCCATTTGAATTTAAATTCTAATAGAATTTAAATTAAGATATATCTCTTAATTAGGAAGTGATGGAGGCTGAAATTAACACTTAATTTTCGGCACTCACACTTGACCTAAATTAAGTGATATATATTAATGAATTAAATGAATAAAAAGGTATGCCGTTTTGCTATTTTTCTCTCTTGGCCGAAATACTCAAGGGGAAAGAAATCTTTCTTGTTCTCTTGTGTTCTTGGGCTGAAACAGTAACCTAAAGGAAGAACAAGATCAGATCTTGTGGCTTCAAATCATTCCCATTGCCAAATACACAATCATAGAGCTAGCACTCTTGATTTTAAGCCATCTTTGCAAGTGTGTGTGTGAGAATAAAGGGAGTGGCGTAAAGGCTGTTCCTTGGCATTGGTGGTGAAAATCTAAGGTGGACATATCCTTCTTGGTTGCTGGTCATCATCAAAATCAAGTTTTAAAGACATCCAAAGTTGTAAGTTTAAAACTCTAAAATTGCATGTTTCGATTCTTGTCATGGAATTGTATGGCATGTATGATAAAAATTTTTGTTTTTCCGCTGTGCTATCATCACATTCATACCATGTCATATTCCATCATGAGGTGGCTGGAGTAGTCTGCTGCAAAGGACAGTCTTTAATACGATGCTTTTTAGACCCACACCTGAAACAAGCTCCAGTCAACAATCTGCACTCCCCTGAATGTGACTTCCCACAATGGTCACATAACACTGGTGTCTCCCTACCACTGCCTCTGGGTGCACTAGAAGTTGTAATGGCTGTAGATTTACCACGGGAGGCACTACCCTGACCTCTACCCGCTGGTGAAAGACCCTAGGACGGCTACTGTCCCTTCTGCTTTTTACTCTGTCCCGACTTTCCACTGCTTTGTCCCTGCTTTCTTTTCTTCTGAAATCGAGACTGTCTTTCTTCTTGCTCGGCTTGAGTGGTTTCCAATTTGATAGCTGCATCTATCATAGATCTCAAATCTGGGTATTTCTGGGCCCCGATGATCTGCCTCAACTCAGTATGCAGATCCCTCTCAAACCGCTGACATAACCTTTCTTCGGTAGCCAAGCCTTCATCTAAGTAAGTGCTCAGGCGCTCAAACTCTCTGTCATACTTAGCCACTGTACGATTTTCCTGCCTCAGCCTCCAAAAAGCATCTTGCATAGCTATCTTATACTTAGATCCAATATACATTTTCTCGAACTGCTTGATGAAAAATTTCTAATTCAATCGGTCTACCGGCGAGTGTCTTCTGACCGAGTCCTACCAAATAAATGCTGGACCCTGAAGCAAAGCAATAATACCCTCCAACTTCTCCTCTTCAAAACTGTGAGTGATTTCAAATAACCTTTTTATTTTAAAAAGCACGCCTCTACAGCTGCTGGCGTTAAAAGGTCCTCGCCTGTAAAATCCTCAGCTCCTAACCTTTTTAACTACTCCAGTATAGGCCTTCTTCTATGTGGAGCAGGCTGCTGAACCTGTATTACTGATGGTGGTGCCTGAGCCTGTGCAGCCTGGAGGTGCTGCTGGATATAATCTGACATTAAATTGAGAAAGTCCAGCTGAGGAGGAAGAGGTGGAGGAGGCGCTACGGGTGGAGGTGTCAGCTGTGGTGGACCCTCCTACTACCCCATATTACTAGAGGCTTCACTCCTATTATCTCCTGACTCACGACTCGGCTCTCCAGACATCTTTTAACTATAAAACAGAAGGGAGCAATAATATATTAATTATCAAAACAACTTCTCAAAATAGCAATTGGCATGTATATAACTTCTCAAAATTAAACATTGCATCCACTCCGATCTTAGAACCGCCTAAACCTTGCTCTGATACCACAAAATGTAACACCCACAACATGCTTAACACTGTTCCGGAAGCCCGCATGTCGAAATTTTTTTTTTCAACCAATTTTGCCATCTTATTACCTATAATTAATTATTTTAATTAATTATTCGCCGATAACCTGTAACTGTCCCATTTACTACATACTTAATCAAATTTTGGCAATATAACAGCTATAAATTCGACTAGCCCCCTGAAAAACAGACAATATCCACAGCCTCTCTAAGGCACAACAATCACAAGTAATAATTATCATCATCAATCCATCTCAAACACATCCAAAAATATAATTATCTACTATCACAACCCATGTTTAACATTTACATATCCAAAAGCAAAATTCATACACATATATACATTCCAAAAGATTCATAATTCTAATACATCAGAAGAAATCCTTGAGAGAATATTCTTGCTCCTGCTCCTGAGAACCTGCGCACAGTCAAAACTATGCGCTGAGCACTTAACATGCCCAATTGTGACTAATAATCTAAATATTTTCTATACTTATCTTAAAATAGTGCAGTTATGCAAAAATTCTCTATATTAATTCGTCAAGCAAAAATTCAAATAACATTTTTTCCTTTTTATTTAACATTATTATTTATTATCAATTTACATATTCAATTCAAACTGTTACTTTATTTCAATTTAGCACTTCTTTCTTATTAATTCTACAAATCTGGCCTTTTATACTTCTTTTTAATATTTAAACTATTAATTAAGGTACTTAAACTTAATTTTACGCTTAATTAAACATTTTTATGCAAAATTTCATTTTCATCACCAAAATATTCTACACAAAAATTCATGTAGGCATGTAAAATCTGGCAATTTTTGGAGTTCTTTTACTATTTTTAATTATTTATGCAAAATCAAGTCACATTCCCTACCAGGAAAATTGACTCACTATATTTTTCGTATTTTTGACCTTTGAAGGTCCATTTGACCTCAATTTCACTTCAAATTTCAATCCCGGACTCCCCGTGACCAATACTTTCCGATGACATAATAAAATATTTTTGACTTTCGAGTGTTTTTTCGAACCTAGAATATACTATTTACCATCGATAAATATTGTTCACGACTGATCCGGTGTTGAGGCCATTACATCTTCTGCTCATATCTTTAGCTCATGACACTTGAATAAAATTTTGTAACTCTTGTATTTATCAAATTCAGTGTACAAATTTATTAGATGCAATTTTAATTTCAATAGGTGATTTTCACTCTTTTATGGGAGTATATAAGAGTGAAAAAAAGTATATAATATGTTGTTACCAATCTAAAAAAAAAAAAAACCAGAAAAATGTTATAACCCATCAGATGGGAAATTCGTATTAAAGACCAGCTGAAACCCAAGAATCAAAACGTTCTCAAATTACTGAAAAACGTTGAAAGTGAATACAATTTTACAGATTTCTATCCTACAACTTGACAGTTTTCACTTAATTATATTCACTTAATTATATACACTTCCAGAGTCTCAATTCAACTTTGCAATATGCATTTATTAACTTTGGTACAACAACAAAATTAATTAGCCTAAGCCGTATGGCTTGACTTCAAACGGAAAATTCATGTGGTTGGTTTGCATCCGCACGTACAGTTTTCCAATTCCTTGTGTAGTTTCTGCCAGATAGATAAACACAGAAAGTTAAGATTAGCGAAAGTACATCAATTTTATTGCACGTACAGCAAATACTGATTCTAGTAGATTATAAGATATACACTGGATGCATTTTAGGAATTCCAATTCCCACAGGGAGATTTTGTTTTTCCTCCTAACTTTTTTTTTTTTTTATTTCGCCACTTATTTCTGATGACGAACATTCACACACCTGAACTTCTCCTTGAAGGCCTTTGATGTGCTGCACTGCCAGATCCAACATGTCTGAATAGCTCGTTTGCTGCAGTGATGGGACAATTTAACATGTTATATACGTTATGTTTCTCATTTGGAATCGGCAAGTATAGAGCTCAGTCCCAAGCTACAACACGTAGGTGGAATTAACATACATATACTTGAATTGAGATTCTCTTCTTTTTCGTTAGAAATTATGAACTAGTTTGTTTATTCGGAGTGAGTACCTTATCCATGTTAGGAACAAGCTCTTGTAGTTTCTTCAGCCTTCCGCTTATTCTAGTTCTCCTTTCCTGTACAAGGTGATCACAACTTGCGTATATCAGAATCCTTCTATGCATATACTTGTGTGACAAGCATATGCATACAGTAAATATTCGTGAAAGCATATCCACTGCAATTAAATGCAAATTTAATTTCCCCGGCTTCATTATGCCCTTCAACAGTAAATCATGAGTTTGTCCATTTCCTGCTATGAAGCAACATTTCCTGCCAAAGAGAATGTACGAAAAAAAAAAAAAAGTCTGGTAGGCATTTTAGCTTACCATTTTGGTGCTGCAGCTACCAAAAAAACAAATTAATTAAGGAAAATTTTGGCAGAGCATCATTTGGTATAATGCAGACAAATTAACTCAAGGCGCTGCACATACAATCAGTCATAAATGGTGCTCCACATATAGAGTTAGACAACTCTCATTGAAACTGCATACTTCAACTACTATAGTAAATGGGGTTGACCACGGTTCCAAAGCCACTGGATTCAATTTAAGGAATAGTGGAATCAGAACAGAATCAGGATGGAGAAGGTTTTGAACAATTTTGGTTTATGATGATTTTAGTTTAGTTCCTGTTCCATTTTGAAACTGAAAATTTTCTATTTGATTGAAAAATTATTTAAGCAAGGAGTAGTCACATTTTTTGGAAATTTTAGGTCTCATATTATGAGACCGTGTATATATATATATATATAATACAAATAATAAATATATAATATATATATTTTATGGTTTGAAACTAAAACTGAGTTCGATTTTGGTTTGGTTCTAGTTTTGATTTTTAAAATGTCTATCTGTAACAAAGCCACCTCTTCGCAGTTTCTGTTACCGTTTGAAACTGTGAACCATCGACCACAACTTGGTTCAGGTTTTGATCCGTTCTATTTCGGTTCAGTTCTGATTTGAACCATAGAAGTGGTCAGCACTAATAATAAGCTGAAAGACATCCATGAATTAATCAAAACTTTAGCATCCGTTTGACATACTTAGTAAAGAGAAAAAAGAATCTTAGTAATTTGAACCAAAACAAGGCAGTTCCATCATACAGTCGGCCATGTGCTTTATGCAAATGCATGAATGTTAATTAAAGAAAAATCTGTTAGATGTGATAAAAGCGAAAGTGGCAGATGTTTGTCCCTACAATTGAAAACAATGAAATTAAGATGCACTTAAAACCACAAGAAAAATCAAACGGCCACTTGAAAGTGGAAAAGGAAAAGGAAGCGATGACTTTTATAATCGCATCTAACAAATCCACAGTAACCTATTTACAATATAAAATTACAAAATATAAACGAAGGATGGTGATGAAATCTACTAACCCTTTCAGCTATGCTTCGCGGGTGAGTAGCACAACCACGCTTAGCACGGATTTTGCAAGGGATAGAGTCCTCAGGAATATTTAGTAGCTTCTCCATCTCGAGACTCGTGTGTGGCAAGCTAAACTGAATGAAGCATGAATCAGAGATATACACCAGCAAAACAAAGAGAACCCAAACTTAGAGAATTTCAGACATTATCTGTTACTCATACACAATGCTAACCTCTGCTATAAATCCGTTCTACAGTAGAATTTTTCTTTACTGGGAAAAAAATAACAATAAAACAAGGATACAACTTGAGGGAAAGAAATTATCACATGGATTTAAATGCAGGGTGATTAACTACAGAGATGGGATTGCGTCAAGTTCACTGAAGTTAAGATAATTGTCTACACTAGAATTTTAACTGCTAGTTTTAGTACCTGAGTTTCTAAGCTATTAAGACAATTAAATATGTCTCCTTCAATGTTCTTCGCTCGTTTGTTTGGTGCTCCTGAAAATACATTTGAATTGGTATTGTCCCAGGATCCTATTCCAAAGCCACCAGTGGAATAAGAATGTGAAGAATTATGATGGCCATTGCTAGAGTTGATACCTTCAACGATATTCTCACTTACTTCTGATATCTGAGAAAGAGAATCTTGTCTAGTGAAGCTCAATTGAGACTTCAACCTTGATACGCCAAGGCCACTACTTGAGCCATTGTGAGAATTATATCCTCCAGTCCCCGGCGTAATTGAAAAACCTGCCGTTTGAATCAGCAAGAGAGACGAAGAATATTCAAACCAGTATAACTTATCTAAATGCTAATTCAAGAGATAACAATAAGAGATTGGAGGCAAAGCATACCAATTATAACAGCTAGCAGACATTTAGGTAATAATTTTTATTAAAAATGGAAGCTGGTCTCATCAAGATAAACTTATCGAAACTTACTGAAAGAACCGCTTATAGAAAGAATGAATTGTTCAGCAGTGTTATACCTACTCTATACCCTTATTTAATAAATTTAAGAGCATTTACACGGCTTCGCACTAAAGCCCAAATGATTTTTAGTAGATAAACGTCACAACATAAACTCATTTTATAAAAACAGTTAATAAATGAAAGCGCACAAACACAATTCTAAAAAGTAAAGCCTTTTCTTTAGTATATATTTATATATGTGAAATGAGAAGAATTTCAACCAAAAAGAAAAGTGCCGTACGGCATCTATAAATGCATAGGATCTCCTAGGTATAGGATGTAATAATGAAATACGGTTTCTTCGATAAAATATAATTAAAAAGTGCATTTAGATCCCACGAGAAATAATAATGAACAATTAAGACCAAAACAAAAATTCGCCACCATATTGAGCAACTCATTATTCTAAGAAATTCCTAATTGCATCAATAAAATATACTCAAAAGAAAATATCAAAGGGATTCTAAATACTTTGTATATAGAATAACCCTCGTGCAAATTAAACATTTCAAGTTTTTATCTTTTAAATTATCTTTTCATGAGACAGATTTGTTTCTGCGGGAGAAAATTTGAAAATGAAAAAATTCATAAATATTTGGAAGTTTTTAATTACTAGCTCAAGATTATAACACTAAATTAAATATGTTAAATTTGGTCCCATCACATGTCAATTTATCAGACTAAGCTAAGAATATTAAATTAAAAAGGTATAGCAAATTTTTTTTTTTCATAAAGAAAAGAAGACAAAAATTTGATGGATTTTGGTAATTAGGCCTTCCAAAGAAAATTTTCAGCCCATTAAGTAGATCCAACTTCCTTGTCCTATTTTTTTTCTTTTTCATATTCAATCCATCTTCCACCAAGAGGAATCTAAAATTTAATTTTAGAAGGGGCAAATTTATCATATTGTATTGCATTCCACATATCATATGAATAAAATATATAGGTCAATAAAATAGCAGGTATAGAATAAAATTTTAAGTGGGAGCAAATATGATAATACTAAAGGAACTTAATAAAAATTTATGAAGATTTAACAGCAATTTTGAGAGGGGGCCAATGGGCCACCTAGATTCGTCCTTGTCTTCCACATCGACCTAAACTATTCCCCTAAGGACTGGAAAGTCAACATCTCTCTTGATAATTTAGGCTAAAGAAATATACAATAAGCCATAGCTCGATCTACTAGACTAATAATCTCTCTTCACAGATCAGATACAACAACTTTTATTCTATTCGTACAAGTCTACCCTTACAGTAATTGTTAAAAAAGAATTAAAATAATTAGATTCATGAACTTGAACCTTTCCAGCCATAAGAACAGAAAAAATAAAAAATAAAAAAAGAGAACAACTTGCAACTAAAATAACAGCAATTCTCTGTTCCTACACGTGAGAAATGAAAAATCATGTCAATCAAAATCATCCTTATTATGAGGGCTAGTTTCGTCTTTTTCAAACAAAACAGAGAACTTAGACACTGATTTTTGTCTGCTCTTATCCACAAAACAGGCCACAGAAATACCCGATCCAGCGAATCCAGATTAGACAAACCGGAAAGAATTAAAAAATAATTAATTTCTGTTTTACACCAAATTGTCATTTTCTGAAAAAGAAAAATCACATTTATACAAAATTTAACGTATTTTTTAAAATTTATCTTTCATATATAATTAATATCATTGATATTTTTATTCTTTTACATATTTTAGTATGGTAGTTTATTGTAGTTTAAATTAAAAGGGCACAAGGTAAATTTAAATCTATTTAATATCATTATTATAAAAATTACAAAATTAATTATTATCTTACTATTAATTGTATTATAATTCATGTAAAAAAAGTAATAATTTAATAGAACAGATTTAATCTAATATTGTAAATAAATTAAAAAGCATATGCCACTTATGCACACACTTGTAATAAGATCAATCTAAATTGTTTTTTTTTTTTCCTTTTCTTTCTCTTAGACTCCTATCAAAATAAAGAAAAATAAAAAATAGTCCGGTCTGCGACAATTGATTTGTGATCCATCTAAGTATTAGAATTTTAGAAATTAAAAAAAAAATCTAAGTAACAAAACAAAATAAGTCAAAGGTCATAACTATCCCTTTCAATAGCACAAAACAAAACAATAGTTAACCAGGGACATATATGTCATTTGAACAAAGAGAATCCATTCTACGATTCTATCAAAAGATTTCATTTGCGGTATAAAATGATATCTTAAGAAACGAAATTAAGATAATAATATAAATGAATTGGAGAATTTTATCTAAAAAAATATGAACTAACTCAAATACCATCAGTTCGAAACGGACCAGAGCCAACTAACTCTAATTTATTTTATCCCGTATGAAAATCAAATAATTAATGTTACATTGGTCGGTACGCTTTTTACTCTTATGACACGATTAATCTTCTGAAGTACAAAAATACCCTTATTCCCATCGAGCAGACAAACGCATTTAGAAAGGATGAGACCGTCATTGAATTCGAACAAGCAATTTTGACAAAAAAAAAATGTGGAAAACAAAGAGAAAAGAAAAACGAACCATTTTCTGTGACGAGATTGGATAGGAAGCCAGCGGGGGAGCTCTTCTGTCTAAGCAAAGATCCCTTAATTTCATTAAATCCATAGGATCTCTGCAATGCTCCGCCGCCGCTCTTAGGCGGCTCTCTTGGGTTGGTGGAGGAGTTGACCTTGCAAGTGGACTCGGAAGTGAGAGAAGAAGAGTCGCCCGAGAAATACTGATGATTGACTAAAGAAGGCGATGGCGACGATGATCCTAAGGCAGATAATTTATGGTCAGGCCCTATAACAGAATCAACAGCTCTAGCTAAAAACGCACCTGGAGCCGAACTGAACCTTGTAAGATCAGTAGGGACCGGTGCTTTTTGCGGCGAAGAGGAGGAGGACGACGGCGACCATATGGTGGTACTGGTTTTTTCCGGCTTCGACCACGGATTGCGAGCCATTTGGCTAGAGAAAGAGAGAGAATGGAAATATTGCTTTGAGAAGGAAATGGAGGAAATATGCTAGATGAGGAAAGGTCCAAAGGGTTATTGTTGAATCACCCGGAGGTGATTTTATATTGGTACCCATTGACTCCATATGACACCCATCTTGTTTGAAAATGTGCCTTCGCTTTTCTCCCTTCTTTATTTTATTCTCCAACTTGCTTGCTATTTCTATTTTCTTATTCTTCATATTTGATTTTTCTATATTTAATTAGAAATAATGTTTCTTTTTTATTTTAATTATATAATATTTTTTTAAAATTGGAATGTGTGAAAAAAATACCGTCAAAAGTATTTAAAAAAGAGTAAAAATATCCTTAAATTAAAAATTTTAAAATATATACTCTTAAAGGTAAAAGAAAAAAGAAAAAATAAAAAAATATCCCTAAACTATAGAAAAAGGAATGTAAATACTTTCAATCAAATTTCAATAAAAAATAAAATTATTTTTAATACATTTTAGTATTTAGAATAATAAAAAATGTTTAATTTAGTTTAAATTTAGTCAAACATGTTAGAATAACAATAATAAGAAAAACAATTGTGTTTGAAAAAATAACAAAAAAAAAATATAGAGTTAATAAAGCAATTAGAAAACATAGAAAATACAAATATGACTAATAAAAAAATAATAGAAGATATAATAATACAACTAAATTCAAATGCAAAACAAATAAAAAAATTATTAAGTTTCATAGAAAACATAGAACATTTAGAATTAGTAAAATATACAATATTTAGTGAATTAAAATATGAGAACTTATAAGGTAAGTTGTTAAATAAATTAGAAAGAACAGAAAAATTAGTTAACTTTATGTCGTATAAAATGGGATATAATGAATAGTCTAAAATATGGAAGAAATAAAAAAATATACATAGATATACATATGACAAACATATCAACCAAATAAATAATAATTTAAAAATCTTAAATTAAATTTTAATAAATATGAATACTAAATCGTACAGTTTTACTAATACTTTATATGGAGAAGATAATTATGGTAGTAGAAGTCTAAGATTACCAATTAATGCATTCATGCAACCTAAAAATGAAAACATAAATGATAAAGTTGATAAAATATTTAGTATGTTAAAAGAAATAAAAGAAGAAGTCAGTAAATTAAAAATCAGAATAGAAAAAATAGAAAAAGATAAAGAAAAAATGAAGGAACCAATACAAAAAGGATTAATAATAAAAACATATATGTTAATACCAGAAAAAACCTTAAATTTATATGAAGATAATGAAATAAGTGAGGAAGAAATATTAAAATTGACAAAAGAATGAAAAACCTAAAAATGAATGTTAATCCAAGATCTATACAAGTAAAAATAAAAACATAATAAGACCAGGGAATATTAAATTTAGAAGAAGAGAAAATGATAAAGATAAATATAAATGTACAAGAATATAATAAATATAGAAGAAAATCACCAAGACAAAGAATAATAAATAGTGATTCAAAATTAATTAAGAAATCATGCATAAAACCCACATATCCTAAGGGAGTATGGTTCAATCTAGATTGTGTACATGGCATACAAAAATTTATAGATGAATGGATAAAAATGAATAATTTAGCAATGTTAACAAATGACTATAATTTAGAGAGAGCATATAACTTTTTAGTTAATACATTA
Source organism: Excoecaria agallocha (assembly GCA_037975025.1). Lineage (NCBI taxonomy): Eukaryota > Viridiplantae > Streptophyta > Magnoliopsida > Malpighiales > Euphorbiaceae > Excoecaria > Excoecaria agallocha. The sequence continues at coordinate 44,580,633 of CM075812.1, read as the reverse complement.
AAAGAAAATGTAGAATTATGGTGGAATTTAATTCCACAAGAAGTTTTATATAGATTTGAATTAACTATAAAATTCAGCAAATGACACAATAAAAGAAATTTTATATAGATTTGAAATAACTATAAAATCAGAATTTTTAGGAAATAATTGATTTAATTCTCATGAAGCTTTAAACAAATTAGGATAAGAATAATAATGGAAAATACAAATTTAAAAATATGTAATATACGTTATTTATTAAAATATACATGTGAATTTAACAAATATTATTACAATATAGTTAAAATAGAAATACTTCTACAAATACAATATGAATTACTTAGACGAACATATATAACTAAGCTATCAAAACCATGGGGGCTAATATTATATAAAGAGATACAAAACAATCATGAAATATTAAATGGAATCTTAGTAACTTATCAAGAATACATTAAAAAAAGAATAAATGAAATATGTAACCAAGCATATGAAACAAGAAAAATAAGAAGAGCAATTAAAAGTGGATTATGTTGTATAGTAATTTTTGAGCCAAGAAAATGAGGATGTTATAGCAAAAATAAAAGATATAAAAACATCTAATAAAAAAATACTACAAGCCAAGATTTAAAAAATATTATAAGAGAAAATTTAAAGCTTTTAAGAAAATTAAGTATAATAATAATAGATTTTTTAGAAAAAATAAAAGATTTAGTAAGAAAAATTTTAACAAATGTACCCATTTATATGTAAAGAAAAGGGTAATTATGCTAATGAATGTTTTAAAAAAGGAAAATAAGAAAATTATAAGGCATATAAAATTTATGAAGAATTGTTAGAATAAAATTATGATCTTATAAATATAGTAATATATCAGAAAATGAAAGTATATATGAAATAGAGCCTCAAAATAGTTCTGAAGATTTAAGTTCCAAATTAGAAACAAAAAGTGAAAAAAAAAAGTTTAGATAACGAGGAACAAGATATAATAGATAATAGCAATATATTTAGTTATAATAAATCTTTTTGACGAAAATAAATTTAGTCAATTAAATAATTATAGATTATACATAAACATAAAAGATATATTTAAAAGACAATAGTTCAATAGATTTTATAAGGCAACATATATTACTAAACATTATGAATCGGCAATAGATATATATCATATAAAAGGAAATAGAATAATACATTTAGTAAATAAAGATAAAATTAATAAGGAGTTAAAAAAAATTACTAGACAAAAATAAATACAAAAATCTATATTTAAGAGCAATTAAAATTATAATAAAAGCACATTTTAGATAGAATAGACAATCTAATACAATTATTTTGTATGGATGATAAAATATTAATTCGGTATGCTCTCTTGCAAGTAGTATCGGGAAATTTTGTATATAAAAAATTAAAATTTATATTGATACTAGATTTTTCAGTAAGTCTACAAGATAAAAATTTAGATAAAAAATTAAATTTATATTATAAGTTACATAGAATAGAAATGGCCAGTGGATCTAAAGTATTTTATGTAATGTACATAACAAAATATGCATCCACTACAAAGTCATCATAAAAAAAGTCCAAAAAGCTAAAATAAAATTATAGGTAGAAATAAGAGATATATTCTCAGATTTAGTTGAATATATACTACTAACACAAGTAACACCTACAAATTATGACTATGTTAATTGAGTTGACAATGGATCTAAATTAGAGAAATGAGAACATAGGACTTACACCTAGGATAAGACATATAGGTAACAAACTGCTAATAGCATTAGGAGAATCATGTAATGAAGCACCTATGCCTTAATTTAGAAATAAACTAATAATAATAAATGAACAAAGAAAAATATATTCACAATCTAGATAAAATTATAGATCTAAGGTTATTTGGCCGGTGGTCGGCAAGTGTATCAAATCGACAAGTAATAAAATGGGATATTTTTAAGATCCGTAAATATCGAATCCTAGAAAAAAAGATTTACACAAGCAAAAATGATTGATTGGAGTTATGTGCTTAAAAATTTACCCAATTGTTTGTGGGTTGTGTTGTAATTAGCACTATTGATAATTAACATAAGGTAAATTAAACACAAAGTATAAAAAAAATTAAGATGATAAAAGCAGAAATTGTGAAATGTATAAAATTAACGATAGCTAAAAATGTTGTTTAGGAACCTAATCCTCCTCATTCCTATGCGCAAGGTTTATTTTAACTTAACATTAATATATTTTAGATGTGGACAACCCATCTATACGCTTAATATTCCATTTCGGAGCCTACAACTTTAACTACCCAATATCCCATTTCGAAGCCTATTCGATAATCAACATAAGTATGAGTTCTAAAACCTAGGGATGAACTAATATCCCATTCTGGAGCTTACTAATCCAAAACATATTCATTTCCTCTCTTTTTCTAATTTTTACAACACATAAACCCTAGATCTAACAGCTTCCATTCTGAAAATACCATCAAAACTACAGTATATATGGAGAAAAACATAGCATACATGATATAAATATTAAACAAGCATCCATCCATCCATCAACTTGAATAAGATTAATAGCATAAATACTTATATAACAACCAGACCAAGATAAGCACAAGGGAAAAGACACATCTGAAATATATATTTGAGAAAATAAGCTCATATCCTTACATGGTTAAGGGATTCAAAGACCCCCAAACAACAAAAATAACTACTCACTACTCATAATGAAAATAATAAGGAAAAGATAAGAAAAAACTGTAAAACCCATTTTGGAAATGTAGATCTTAAGTTGTAGTAGCTTCTCCTCTTCTTCTCTAAGCTTGATCTTGATTGAAAATTGTAACTTTAATTTATAAACTAAAACTATGACTATGTATTTTGGTATAAACTATTTTGAAGATGTAAATTTCTACAAGTAAATCTATACACTACAAAAAAAAAAGGAATTAGCAACGACAAATTCCGTCGCTAATTAATGAATTTTAGTCTCTAATTAATTTTAGCGACGAAATGACAATTGGTTGCTATTTTGCTGTCAATGGCAAGTTTAGCGACTAATAGAGAACAGTTACTAACAATAGCGGCGAAAATTTCATCGCTAAGATAATAATTTTCGTCTCTAATTAAACCCTAAAATCAGTCGTTTTTACTGTAAGAAAATATTTGTGACGATATTTTTCCATCGCTATTTTTTATCGGTAATAACATTTATAAATAAAATCAGGAAATTAGCGACACAAAATACTGTCGCAAGTTATTACTAACATTTTAATTGTACTCATATTTTGCAATTTATTTATTATTATTATTATTATTATTATTATTATTATTGTAATATCCAAATTTTAATTTATATAAATAACAATACTCAAATATTAGTACATTAAAAAATATAATATCAAAAAAATACATTAAATTGTATAATATAATAAGATCACAAAATAATAAAAAAAACACATTAAAAAATGCTTACAAAAATAACAAAAAAAAATAATCCAAGTTCATACATAATTGCATCTACGAGCCTAATCATTACTTCCATTGATATTCATCCTTTATGAGTGGATCAGCTCATCGGTCGCCGGTTATCCGAATTTTGCCAATAATGCACCACTACTACCAAAGAGAAACGTATTCTTATAGCTAAAGCAATTCAAATTTATTAAATTTCACAACTAAATTTAGTAAATAATGCAAACTAGTCTACTAAATAAAATTTAATAAATTAAACCTTGAAATCTATTAGCTCGCCTAAATTACCTTGTTTGTCTCCTTTAGATTTTAGTTACATGTTCCAAAGTTCACATAGCAAGGCAAAACCAAATAAATTGTAACAAGGATAATTTCACAATACTTTAGAACTATTCTCTTTCTAAATTTTTGAACCTGCCATTTTTTTGTTATTACCCCACTCAAGGATTCATTATAAACTAACGAAAAACAGTCATGCAAGGTATTAATTCTTAAAGTCTCATACCTCACGTGATCGCCTTCATTGCTGAGATCAAGGAACCATAAATAAGTCTTATTACCCTCCTTAACATCCAATATGCAAAATGAATACTAAACCTAAAATTTACCGAAAGATAATCATTGAATTTATGAATTTATATACACATTAGACCTCAAGATTTAACATTTTAAGCGATAATTTCAGAATGACAAATGACAGTTAATATAACATATCTAAGGATTCAGTGGATTTCAGAGTTATATTTGGCTAAGAGAACAACATAGCACTATAGGAATAAAAGATAGTTTCTATAAGAACATGCATCCCAATAGACCATCCAATGAAAAAAGAGTCTTACCAGGTTAGATTCAGTATATAGGTAAAGTAGGACAAAAGAAAAGTAATATGTATGGTTATTTGGATAACGCAGTTTGTTGGCAACAACATTAAGAAAGAGGTATCGACCCTTAGTATCCAGCTCCAGTACAAGTGTTTGGTACATATCCAAAGCAGCATCTACCAATAACACAGCTAGAGGAGTAGCATTTTATGTTGATTGTGTATGAGGTGTTCTTTCTTGCAACTGCTGGATGGCCTGAACGAAAAGAAATTCAAATCAAGAAAAATATAAGGACAAACAATGAATAGCGGGAAGTTTATATTTTGATATTTCTCTTGGAGAAAAGAATGAAAGTTAAAGCCACAAGCATAGGTATTGAATATATTCTCCAAATATGACAGCATCAAGAATTTAGCATCTTAGTACAAAGCACAACTGAGTTTATATGCATTCCATACCAAGACGCCTATTATTAATGATAACTAGGGCAAAAGTCCTAATATAATAATAACCTTAGCAGGAAGTTGCTGGGATAATGAGAAGTAACTATAATTATAGGTGACAAAAATTAACCCAAAATTATCTGCATCCTAGCATAGAGTATGAGGAAGTTTATTAGAGGTACATTGTAATGAGTAATAGCAAAGGAAGCTTCACCACGCGAAAGTAGTAGTCTCTACTTCAATTCACTCAAAAATGCAAAACCCTGCTGCTTCGTCTACAAATGTTTGACACATATATGATCATGTTAGAATACATAATTCGTTATTTGTGATCTACTAGACTATAAAAGTGAACTATAAGGTTCAAATGTCAACACTTGGAATTTCAAGTTACAAAAATTAGAATATTAATTAGAAGTAATACTTGTAAATTTCTTTCAATATATATATATATATATATATATATATATATATATATATATAAATTTTTTATACTTGTGGTGGATGCAGCTATAATGCTGTAATTCTTTGTTCTTTTTTCACTTTTTGATTTATAAAAGGCTGAGTTTTGACTTCAAACAATACATTAATTTCTTACTAGTTAGTTACTACTTTTTTTTTATTTTCTCTTGAATTGTTAGTACATCAACATTTTTAACTTTATATTCAATCAACCAAGACAAAAATAGGAAAAGAAAAAACATATACTAATGTTAGTTAGCTTATTCCTTCCAATTTAACTTTTATAAAAGAACATAAAGCTTTTAAAGAAGGAAACATTACCTGTACCACCAGCCACATTAAGATGTTTCATTCCAACAAATAGACTTAGATTGGAGACTAATAAAAAAAAAGAAATTTGCCAAAAACAACATATGTCAAAGACTAATGAAAACATTACTGATCATTTGACTTTTTACTTCATCCCTTACTTCTTTAAATCTTGCAAATGAACCAAAGAGATTTTATTGATATAAACCAGTCCATTGGAAAATAAGGTAGTTTTGGTCAAGATTAAGTGCACAAATAACACCGTTTGCTGCGTATATAGAATGACGAATAAAAATGGGTAACTTCTTGATATTAGGTAAGAAGAAAAAAAGAACTTAACCACATTTCAGTTGCACTAAATATACAACATGAGGCTATTGTTTGATAGCATGTATACTGTCCAAATCATTTTAAAATTAGCTTCCATGAAAATAAGAAAGAACTTATTATTTCTCTAGCCTTCACACTAAAGTTACAAGTATATAGGTAGCATTCAGTCAATTTTCTAGCATAATTCTAAACACCATTTTATGTCCACCCAAACTGCTTTTTATGTCTAGTCAAGATGCTAGGTGGAAATCTCAAGATATTTAGATGAGGAATCAAGATGCATCCATTAGAAATTTAGAAAACCAAGTAGGGCAACTCGCTAACTCATTGACCAATAGAGCTCAAGGAATATTTCCATCAAATATAAACCAAAATTCGAAAAAGGAAGCTAAGGCAATTACTTTGCGGAGTGAAAAAGAGGTATAAGAAACTGAAATTGGTAAGAATACTTCTAAAGTGGCAAAACCAATAATAGAGGTAAGTATTTCTAAATCAAAAATTGTCGATGAAGTGCCTCTTATTGTTGAAAAGAATAAGGGTAAGGAAAAATTGGTATCTACTATGATTAATGAGTCTAAATTACCAATTTCCATCTCTAGCTAGAAAAGAAAAGCAAAATGAGCAATTAACTAGATTTTTAGACATGTTTAAAAAGTTGCATATAAATTTATCATTTACTGAAACTTTGTTACACATGCCTAAATATGCTAATTTAATGAAAAAGTTATGCTCTAACAAGAAAAAAATAGAGGGTATAGGAATGATTCAATTATCTGAAAATTGTAGTACAATCTTAATGAATAAAATCCCTGAAAAACTAGAAGATCTTGGTAGTTTCACATTACCATACGAATTAGGAGGGAATTTTGTTGGACATGCATTATGTGATTTAGGTGCTAGCATAAATCTAATACCTTATTCTATTTGCAGGAAATTGAATTTGGGAGATGTGAAAGAGACTCGAATGATGCTATAATTAGCGAATAGATCATTGAAGAGGCCTAAAGGGATTATTGAAGATTTGTTGGTCAAAGTTGGAAACTTTATATTTCCAGTTGATTTTATGGTTATGGATATGGAAGAAGATAGAAGAGTGCCTTTAATAGTTGGAAGACCATTTTTGAATATGGCAAGAGCTTTAATAGATGTTCATGGGCAAATAGTCACCCTTAGATTTAACAAGGAGGAAATGGTGTTTAATTTAAATAAAATAATGAAACATCCATCCTATGATTTTGAGGAGTCAATTTATTTTGTTGATGAAATCCAAGAGTGTATAGAAGTAAAGTAAGAGGAAATCATTTTGGATGATGAGCTAAAGGAATATCTAATGCATCCAAAGAATGTAGATGAAGTGAAGACAAGAGAAAAAGAGATAATTCAAGAATTAGAAAAAGAACATAATGAAGAATGACATATAGAGGATATATTATCCCCTCCTAAGGGAGATTCTGAACTTAAAACTCTTCATTCTCATTTAAAATATGTGTTTTTAAAGGAAAATGCAAAATCGATAATTATATCTTCTTTGTTGATAGGTTTGGAAGAGAAGATATTGATTGAAGTACTTAAAAATCATAAAGGGGCTATTGGTTGGGAAAATATCCGATTTAAAGGGTATAAGCCCCAGTTATTGTACACATCGAATACTAATAGAGAACAATTTCAAACCGGTGGTGCAACCCCAAAGGCGACTTAATCCTGCTGTGCAAAAGGTGGTGAAAAAAAAGGTACTTAAACTCGTTGATGCAAGTATTATCTATTATATCTCTGATAGTAGTTGGGTTAGTCCAGTTCAATATGTGCTTAAAAAGGGGGGAATAACTGTGATCACTAATGAAAAGGATGAACTATTCCCAACACGTACTGTGATAGGATGGTGAGTGTGTATAGATTATAAGAGATTGAATAAAGCCACTAGAAAGGATCATTTTCCTTTACCATTCATTGACCAAATGTTAGAAAGATTAGTGGGAAATAGATTCTATTACTTTTTAGATGGATATTCGGGGTATATGCAAATACCGATAGCCATGAAAGACCATATTTACATGCCCTTATGGTACATTTGCATATAAGAGGATGGCTTTTAGTCTATGTAATGCCCCCACTACATTTCAAAGATGCATGATGGCCATTTTTTATGATTTTATTGAAAAATTCATGGAGGTTTTTATGGATGATTTTACACTATATGGTCGTGATTTTGAATCATGTTTAAATAATCTTGCATTGGTTTTAGAAAGGTGTAAAGAAACTAATCTTGTTCTAAATTGGGAAAAATGCCATTTCATGGTAAGAGAGGGCATAAAATCTCTAAAAAGGAAATTGAGGTAAATAAAGCTAAAATTGATATTATTGATAAATTATCTCCTCCTATGAGTGTTAAATGTATTAGAAGTTTCCTTGGTCATACATGTTTTTGTCATTGCTTTATTAAGGATTTTTCTAAGATTGCTAAACCACTTTCCAATTTGTTGATGAAAGATACTGCATTTAACTTTGATGATGAGTGTTTGTAGGCTTTTAACTTATTGAAGCAAAAGCTAATCACAACACCAGTCATTGCATCACTTGATTGGATCCTACCATTCGAGATTATGTGTGATGCTAGTGACTATGCTATAAGAGCAGTTTTAGGCCAAAAGAAGGAAAATATCTTTTATACTATCTATTATGCAAGCCACACACTTATTGGAGCTTAAGCCATTATACCACCACGAAAAAAGAGTTGCTAGCAATTGTATTTTCGTTTGACAAATTTAGATCTTATCTTTTAGTTTCCAAAGTCACAGTATGGATGGATTATGCGGCAATAAGGCATCTTTTTGCCAAAAAGGATTCTAAAACGAGACTTATCCGCCCAGTATTGCTATTACAAGAATTTGATGTGGAGATTAAAGACAAGAAAGGAGCTAAAAAATATATGGTAGACCATCTTTCTAGGCTCAATCATGCTAATATTGAAAAGGGAAAAATTGTTGATTTATTTTCTGATGAATATATTAGTGTAATTTATGCTTGTAACTTTGTGACTCCTTGGTATGCTAATATAGCTAATTTTCTTGCAGGAGGTTACCTTCCCAAAGAGTTCACTTGGCAACAAAAGAAAAAGCTACAAGCAGATGCCAAACACTACCTTTACGATGATCCATACCTAATCAAGATTTGTTCAAATCAAGTACTTCATGTTAGTGTAAGCCCTAACCCCAATACATTGTAATAAAACACTTTAGTAAATAAATGAGGCATTTGTTTTATCTATTGTATTCCTATGCATATCAATTGATAGAACTATCCAAGAATGTTGTTTCAGTTTAAGTTATCATGTGTGAGGCACATGGTTGTAAGACCTTGAAACAATCGAGACTTCATTCTAAATATCCCTAGTCAGTCATTGTTATGGGAATAACAATGAATTAAGACTAGTATACTCTCTCTGATAAGTTGAGTTCTATCTTACGGATCATAAGGACAAGAGTGTCAATCAGAGATCATAGATACATGTTTAGAACATGGTATCTGGATTTGATCTGTTCATGAGAACACTGCATGGTACAAGTCATAAGTGTTTCTCATATGCAAGTTTTGTATCGGAGTTCTTAGACCTAAAATCTCTATAAAACTCTTTATGAATTACTGTGTACTTTGACATACACCTAACGTGCTCGTAACAGAGTGACAAGTATGGGTATGCTTAGGTATGCATTGATTCATGTTAGAGAGCATGAGAGAAGTGAAAGGATTACCCCTCTCAATAAGAGAGAAAATATCATCGGCCATTTGATCAGTGAACTGAGAAGTGTATGGCCATACCGAGATGAAATAATGAATAATCATTATTTATCTAAGAGTTCAGTGTCACTGGAATATCAAGAAAGGAATTAATATATATAAGGATGACTAGTTCCATACCTTATATTAATTCTGATATTTATGGGTAAGGGACTATACAAAATTTCATTAGGCCACTAAATGCCATTTGCATTTTCATTTAATTTGGAATGCTATAATATCTTGCTAGATTATATAAATAGCCTTTGAATTAATTCATTAATTTATTGCCAACATTAAATGGACCTATAGGAACGCATATAAAATATTGGGCTTAAAATATTTAAATAAAGTATTGGACATTAATTTGGGCTTTTAATTAAAGTCAAATTAATGTATGTAATGGGCATTATAATTACTAAATGGACCTTGATCCATTAGAGAGATAGATTCGGCCCAATAGGATTAATTTCAATTAATTAATTAATTAATTATCTTGGGTTAATTAAGTTAATTGAGTATTAAATCCTAATGACATTTAAGTCAAATTAAAACACTTAAAAAGGAGATGAAGTAACCGAAATTCTAAGATAAAAATTAAATGGAATTTCGGCACATGCTTATTTCTAAATTAAGTGATTTATCTTGATTAAATGTCTTATATTTGTTTCAAATTAATTCAAAAGAGTTTGAATCAATATATATTACTTATTTTAAGGAAGTGATTAAGAATGAATTCACTACCTAAATGGATAGGGATCTCGGCATTATCACTAAAGAAAATAAGTGATATATATTGAATGAGAAAAAATAAAAACCCTAAGGCATGAAACCCTCTCTCTCTCACTCTTGGCCGACTTTCACAAGGAGAAAGGTTTGTTCCTCATTCTCTTGTGTTCTTTGGTAGCAATAGCAATTAAAAGTAAGTACAAGATCAAATTTTGTAGCTTCAATCCTTTGCCATTACACAATACTTAAATAGAAAGCTAGCAATCTCGATTTTAAGCCGTCATTGCAATTGTGTGTGTGAACATAGAGATGAGTGGCGTAAAGGCTATTCCTTTGGCATTAGTGGTGAAGATCTAAGGCAAACAAATCCTTCTTGGTTGCTGGTCATCAAAATCAAATCTTGAAGTACATCTAAAGTTGTAAGTTTTAAAAACCATAAAATTGCATGCTTTCGATTCTAGTTTATGGAATGAGTGGTTTGTATGATCAATTTTTATTATTTTTCGCTGCATGATCATCATATAAATTCCATATCAGATTCCATCACTTCGAAGATGTGTTCCAGAGGGAGAACAAGAAGACATCATGAGATAATGTCATGGAGGGAAAGTTGGAGGCCATCATGGACCTAATCGTACGGTATAAAAGATTTTCCAATCAGGTTTTTTCTGGCCTATTCTCTTTTTGGTTGTTAAATCATTTATTGAGCTTTGTGATAAATGTCAAATAGTAGGAACTATTTCTAAAAGAGATGAAATGTCTATGAATAACTTACTCAAAGTGAAAATTTTTAATGTTTGGGGTATAGATTTTATGTCCATTTTCAAACTTATTTAGATTTGAATATATTTTAGTTTCTGGAGACTATGTGAGTAAATAGGTAGAAGCCATAGCAATTAGGACTTATGATGCCAAGGTGGTACTTGAATTTATTAGAAAATATATTTTCACCAGATTTAGAGTATCAATAGCCATTATAAGTGATGTAGGCAAGCAATTTTTCAACTATCAATTTAAAACATTGCTAAAAAAATTTGGTGTTAAGCACAAAATAACAACCCTATACCATCTTCAAGTAAATGGGCAAGTGGAAGTGTCAAATAGGGAGTTGAAATCAATTTTAGAAAAGACTGTCAATAATTTTAGGAAAGATTGGTATTATGGGTTGGATATGGCTCTTTGGGCCTATAAAACTACATTCAAGACCCTTATAGGCATGTATTCTTTTAGAATTATCTTTGGAAAATCTTGTCATTTACCGGTCAAATTGGAACATAAAGCATATTGGGCAATAAAGTTTCTTAATTTTGATTTGAGATGTGCATGAGACAAGAGAAAGCTACAGCTCAATCAACTTGATGAAATTTGGTAATGGTCATATGACAATGTAGCAATTTATAAGGAGAAAACAAAACACTAACATGATAAGCGTTTGAAATTTAAAGAATTTATTCCTGATATGATGGTGTTATTGTATAACAACAAGTTGCATTTGTTTTCAGGTAAACTGAAATCCCGATTGGTTGGGGCCTTATAAAGTTTTGTCCAATAATGAATTTGGAATGGTAACCATAAAAAGTCCAAAAGATGGCGGGGAGTACAAAGTGAATGGACATCAATTGAAGCCATACTTTGAGGGAAGAGTGGAGGTGGCTGAAGCAGTGTTGGTATTTCAAGAATAGCAATAAAGGAAAAAGTCTAGCTAAGGACTTGTTAAACTCAGAACTAAATTCTTTATCCCTTGTAGTTTACTTAATGCATTTACTTTGTTCGCTTTCATTTAGTTTTAGTGTGTGTGTTTTGTTTTCACTTTTGTTGATTGTTCTAGTTTTAGTTTTAGAAAGTGTTTTGTAAAGATAAATCAATTTTCTGAGCAAGCAAGCAAGTGGTGTAGTTTCTAATGTTTACATGTAAGTTACATGAGTGTTAGCAAAAAAAAGCAATCTTAAGGTAAGAGCATTCAGAGAGGAACATTTTTGGGATGTTTGATTGAGCATTTAAAGAATCAATTGAGAGCAAAAAAGGTTAACTAAACTAAGTGAGGTTAGGTCAGATTTATGCTAGAATGTTAAAAGAGTATTCAAGTTACTGTGATTTAGATGAGCACTTGAGCATTCGGTAGAATCATTTTTGATTCCACCAATTGATAATTGGCATGTGATTTTGTTTTAATGTTTGATCTTATGCTTTATGTTCCAGTAGGGAAGCATTTGAGAGAATCAATTTTGATTCCACTGAATGATCTTCCATGATTCCACCGAATGATGATGTTTTAAATTTTGGCTTTGTGATCTAGAGATGAACTATTCGGTAGAATGAAATTTTTATTCCACCGAATGGGACATCATCATCCCACCGAATGCCTTTTTCCTCATGTGTGCTTTTTTTTGGTTGATTTTTGGCTTTATTAGGCAGTGGAGGACCATTCGGTAGAATGAGAAACATCATCCCTCTGAATGGGTCTTCCCAATTCCACCAAATGCCCCTTAAGTAGCCCAATTGCACACACTTTCCACCAGTTGCTCCCTTTTTTCTTAGTTTTTCACTCTCATTCTCCCTCCACTCACTTAGGCATTCTATCGAATCAAGTTTACTTGTGTGATTTTCTTCTTGATTTAGTTGTTCTCCATCTTGGTCATTGCAAGTAAGTGCTTAATTGCTTTAACTTCCATCAATTTGCATTTAAATTCATGACTTACATTTGTAAAATTGGGTTGTGTTCTTCATGTGATTTCCCTTTTATTGCTTATAATTGTTCTGATTTGTGATGCTCAATGTATTTGGTGTTAAATTATATGTTGATTATCAAATTTTAGGTTGTTAGAGTTTTGAGATTTCATATAATTTTGGCTTGTGAACTTGTGCACACAACATGTTTGTTGAAATGTCTCAAAGAATAAATTCACTACTTAGGCTCAGATTTTCAATCTCATTACTTTGAAAACTCATTCTTGCATTGATACATATTAATATTGTGTCTCATTGATACATATATTTAACTATCTTTTTGCATCAATTATTTCCACGTTATCCTTTGCTCATTTATTTTACCTAATGGATTTTTCTTTGTTTGTCTCTTTTTAGTGAGTTTTAGGAAAGCAAAGAAGGATGGCATGTCTAAGAAATCAAAGAAGGATAAGGCAGCTAAAATTGCAGCACCGTCTAAGTCAACTAAGAAATCCAATGAAGCTAAAACATCAACATCTAAGAAGTCTCTTCCAGCCTATATTGATTAGGACAAAGCTGAAATGTATGAGTATTTCAAGCAAATCAAATTTGTCAAGCCTCTTTACTTGAAGGAATTTTTTCTTGATATCCTTGATGGAAATCTTTGGAATGAGGGTTACCCTCTTATTTTTGGCATTGGATGGGAATGGTTTATTGACAAACACCCAGAAGTCTATCCATTTGTTGTAATTCAGTTTTTTACTTCTTTCAAGTTGACACATGAAGATGAGCAGGATGTTGGCAGAGTGAGTTTTAAGCTAGGGAGGAAAACTTATTTACATGTTGTTCCCTATATTTGTTGCACATTTAGGTTTTTGAGAGGATGCCATAGGTGAACTACCTAATGCTACACCACAAAAGAACTAAGAATTCATTAGAGATCCTCTGCGTCCTGTTAGATATAAACCTAGCAAGCTCAAGGCTCGTGCTTTAGGAAGTCATCCTTTTTGGATTCTTTATAGGTTCTTATCTATCACTTACTTTAGTTGCCTAAGAAGCCTTGGGAACATTAAGAATGAAGAATGTATGTTGTTGAGATGTATGGTTGAAGGAATCCGAATCAACAGGGCTGTCCTTTTATGCCAGAAAATAGAGGAGATGCAGAGAATGAGCACAAAAATTAAGGCGACATCACTGGGTTGGGTTGCAACCATTATAGCTAGAACAATAAATTACATGATATGAGGACATCTCTTGGGAAACCAACTTACATGGATTATGCTATATTGGCTCAAATGAAGATATTGATTAAGAAGCCACGGAGACATTGGTCCGATAGGGCATAATATCTTTAGGAATTTACCATTGGAAGAAACAGAGATGAATAATCTGAATCAAAATCTTAGCCTGAGAATCCAGCACCCCTACCACAGGAACCTTCAAATCAAATGCAAGATTTAGCCACCCAAATAAATAATAGGATGAATAGGCTGGAGGGACATATGGATACTATCCAGGACCACATTCTTGAAGTAGAGCATAATTTGGAGGTGTTCACTACCAATTTCTGGAAGCGTTGGCCACCACCACCATTACCACAAGCAGAGTAATGATAGTTGCTATGGACAACAATATTTTGAGAGGGGGGTAGAGCTTATCTAAAGCTCAATTTTGCAGGAAGTTGAATTTATCTTCTTTCTTTTTTATTTAAGCAATTTAGTTTTTTTAGTTTGGTGTGTTTTTACTATTTTGTTAACCTTAGGATTACTGTTAATGTTTGTGTAAGCACTTTATCTTAAAACTTTAGTCTACCCCAGTTGTTCTCAAATTCTGAACATATTGAACTTTAAATTTAGAATGTACATGAGTTAAAATTCTTAGGTTAGTAGTAGAACAAGTAAGTTGTTTAATGAATTTTAGTTGGAATAGCATTTGAACTTGACATATGTTTGTTAGTTTCCAAAAATTTTGAGCACATTAGACTAGTTTTAGAACTTGAAGAAAAGCCAATGCTTTGAAATAGTTGAATAAGGAATTTTAGAACACTAGAACCTTCCTCATCACCTTTTGAAGCATAAAAATAACTCATTGCAACTTAAAAAATGATCTAGACAAATTTTCTTGTTGAGCCAAATATAGACTGTTTTTCTATCTTAATACATATTTTTAACCTTTGTTAACTCACTTTAAGCGTAAAAGGACATGCTTAATGCGTGTCACATTATTTTTTTTCTTGTTACCTCATTAAGTACCATATAACCTAAAAGCTTTTATCTTCCCTTGATAGAGTTGCCACTCTAACTTTGGATAGATAAATGGAAATATGATTGGTTCTTTATTAGGAATAGCAAGTAAATGGGATTATTAGAAGAAGTTATATTTGAAATCAAGTTTATGTATTCTTTCACCTTGAAGATCGAAAGAAAGAAAGAAAGAAAGATTGAAAATAGAAATACAATTTATGGCAAGTTCTTAAGTGTGGGGTGATTGTTACAAATGTTAGTTTTCTTCTTCTATTAAGGGAATTGCAGTCTTATTCTCAACTATTCTTAGCAAGTAAAGAATGTTCGAAAAGAGCTATAATTATGAAGTACTGATCTATTTGAGGCATTGAGTGGCTAATTCTTTTTGAATATCTTTTATCCCTTCTTTATTAACCACTACCTTAGCCCCATTACAACAATTAAAGACCTATGTGATTTTAAATTGCTTTTGAGTTGTTTAGCGGAGCTGACTTTCGGGTTTGGGTGCTAAAGGAGAGGCTTATGGTGATTCTAGAATTTCAAGTGCGAAATCATTTGTACACTTAGGTGTACATTTACTCTAAACTTGATTATTAATTTGCATTGGTGTTTTGCTTTTGAAAAGGGCTTAAAATTTTTTGGTCTTGCACATACACAAGGAAACTAGCTCATATTGTCTTGTTTAAAGCTATTCTGGTTGCAATTTTTTAAGTGCTCTTGTTAATTACTAAACTTAATTTTGAATTGCATAATTTTTAGTTAAAGTTTGATAAATTTGAGAATGTGGTTGGTTTAAGTTTGCTTGGGGGCAAGCAAAGGCTAAGTGTGGGGTATTTGATAAGTGTACATTTTATAATGTTTTCAAGTGTTTTTAGTTGGTTTATTTTGTTAGTTTTATAGTATTTTAGTTAGTCTAGTGTTTAATTTGTATAACTTGTGATGAAAGGACTTAATTGTGTTTATTTGTGTTTTTAGGTGTAAAATTAAAAGAAAAAGAAGAAGTTGAAGGACTAAAAGTGTAATTTTGCAAAACAAGAAGCAAAAGTTTAAGAAAAGCATCATTTGTAGTCCAGTAAAGGACCATTTGATGGAATCACATTTTGATTCTACCGAAGGGCTCTTTTAAAGTGAAGAAAAAAGACCATTCGGTGGAATCAAAATGTGATTCTACCAAATGGACCTTTTTTGAAGACTAAATAGGGCTATTCGGTGGAATTGGCTCTTCTACTCTTTTGAATTAGTTTTTATTGAAGTTTTAGAGGAAGTGATTTGGTGGTTTCAAGTCCTATTCTATCAGTTCAAGAAAGTTCACTTAAATAAGACATATTTTGTCAATTAAATCAGGAAATTTGCTGATGCTTGGGTTAGGAAGTTGAGGTGGAGTAAACTTCTTATTTTGCTGCCTCTACTTTGCTTATAAAAGGAAGACTCAAGTCACAAGTTAGGGGAGAGTTTTTTTTTGCATTGTTAGAGTTTGAATTTACGTTCCCTGTAATTTTCTTTTAAACTCAGTTTTTAGTTTTTAATTATGAAGTGTCAGTAGTTTTTCTTAACTTTTGCTAAGGATATTTGAATCCTTAATTTTTTGTTGTGATGACTTAATTGAGCTTTAATGTAAACTCAATTTGATTATTTCTCGGTTTTAAGCATATTCTCATCTTTGATTTTTTTGGATTAATTGTTGATTTATTGGTCTAAATAACTAATAGTTGATTTAAGCACAATTAGGGATTTGTATGTTCTTGGATTAATCTTTTGAGTCAATGCATGATTGTTTTCTATTTTGAGATAATTATGTCTTGATAATTTTTATTAATATTAAGAGAGGAGAAACCGAGAATATACTGGGATTGAATTTTCTTGGAAAAGAATTTAATGAAAGTGTAGGAAGTTAAACTGCATCTTTATGCTAAATGTTAAATTATTCTTAATAGGGAATTTAATATTTAAGAGAGATATTCTTGATTCAAGGTATCATATCTTATTCATCTAGTTTTCCATATTCCCTTGTGTTTTTAAAAATTAAAGTTATTGCAATAAAAGGTTACGGTGGATAATCCCTTATTGAAATTTGTTTTTAGATATTGATTGTTACCCTATTTTAATTACTTTTTTACTCTTGATTTATTTCAAGTCATTCATAAATTGTTTTGATTTATTATTTCAGTTTTAAATCTTCATCATAACTTTTGTGATCTCTTCTTTCTCTCTACACATAATTTTCATTCTAAAACTCAAAATCTTTTCGTACACACATAAGTTTCCATTAGGTTTGATATTTAGGGTCTTAATCTTTATTTCTCTATATTACTAGCCGATCTAGTACACTTGTTAGACACTGATCACTTAGTTATGTGAAGATGGATTAAATAGGACTCGTGGGTTAGTGTTTGAGGTTGAGGCTTGATTTCTATCTTTCCATTAGAAATTTGGTTGGTTCTTCCATCTAGGATTGTATTGATTAATGAATGGATCATTTCTCTTATACTCATACAAGGCATTCACTTCTCTTACCCCTTGGGTGTATGGCTCAATTGCCCTTGCATCACTACTTGAATTTCCTCCCTCATATACAGTTCCTTCATGGCTAATTGTTGGCACATTCTAAACTTTCAGCCCGTTAAGCTCTTTCTTCAATAATTCCAATTGAGCTTTCAACATCAACACTTCATCCACGGTGTGAACTCCTTGTCTCTTGGTTAATGCCCTTGAGCTAGACCACTGAGCCTTATTCATGTCCATTTCAATAATAAGAAAAAAGGCTTATTTCAAAATTTTGTTCATGAAGCTTCCCCTTAATGCAACATCCAATAAAGACCATGTAGTTGAGTTACACGTTGTATAGAATGTTGACATTAATAGGTGCATCACGATCTCATAATGAGGACATCTCTTTAATAACCTTCTAAACCTTTCCCAAGCTTTATGGAAGGTTTCATCATTTAATTACTAGAAATTGTAGATGCTATTCCTTATACTCGCAGTTTTGGTAGGTGGAAAAAATCTAACAAAAAATTTCTCCTGCATTTGCTCCTATGAATGGATGGTTAGCTCGGTAACATGGAAAACCAATCTTTTGCTTTCCTTATAAGAGTGAAGGGAAAAAGCTTTAACTTTATAACATCCATCGTTATACCTTATATTTGGACCGTATCACTAATCTCCAAGAAATTGTTTAGATGTTGTGCCCGATCCTCTATGTCCGATCCTTAAAATTTGTTCCTTTTAACCATGGTGATTGTTGCTGGTTTTAGCTTAAAGTATTGTTGTTAAGGAAATATTACCATTCTATGTTCCTCATTCCATCTTGGAGTGGCATAATCACGAATAGTCCTTAGTCTTAGACCATCATGATTTCCATTTTACTGTTGTTGCATTTCTCCTTTTTTTTTATCAACAAGAGGCACATCCAGATTCAATGGAATATTCATATCTTTGGGCTAATTTTGTCTCCTTTTTTAGTGCAAGGTCCTCTCAATTACAGGGTAAAAAGGTGTTAGATGATGTAGACGTAATATGTTCATGCACCAAAATGATGTAAAAAGAATAAGTGAACAAAAATAAGTAAAAGAAAAAAACATAAAAATAGTCAATCACAATTGCACTTAAGCATGCCAATGTTCCCCAACAATGGCACCAAAAACTTGGCTAGTGGTCAGTAATTGTATCGAATCGATAAGTAATAAAGTGGGGTATTTTTAAGACCCATAAGTATCGTACCCTAAGGATTAAGGTTTATGCAAGCAAAAATGATTGATTGGAGTTATATGTATAAAAACTTACCTAATTGTTTGTTAATTGTGTTGTAATTAGCACAATTGATAATTAACATAAGGTAAATTAAACACAAAGTATAAAACAATTAAGATGATAAAAGCAGAAATTGTGAAATGTATAAAATTAACAATAGCTAAAAACGTTGTTTAGGAACCTAATCTTCCCCATTCTCATATAACATAACATTAATATATTTCAAATGTGGATAACCCATCTATACCCCTAGTATCCCATTTTGGAGCCTACTGCTCTAACTATCCGATATCCCATTCCAGAGCCTATCCAATAATTAGCATAAATGCGGGTCCCAAGACCTAGGTATGAGCTAATATCCCATTTTGGAGTATACTAACAAAAAATCCATTTATTTTCCTCTTTTTTTTTTTTTTTCTGATTTTTATAACACATAAACCCTAGATCGAATAGTTAACATTTCGAAAATGCCATCAAAACTATAATATATATGAAGAAAAGTAAAGCATGCATGTTTGGTAGATCCAAATGGGATCAAACTGTTGTCTCAGATAGAGACATGGCAGTCCCAAACGGGGATAATGGTTGACACAAATGGGCCAACTGTAGACCCAAATGGGGTTAAACTCTAGCAGCTGCAACTTTATCCCTATAGGCATGCCTATCTATCCACAATTGAATTTTAATTGTAGGCAATACTGTATTCACATTCAAGTTATTTATCATATTGAGCTTTTACTATACATGTGGTATACATATAATATCATGTAAATAGATATACCATCTCTAATATATGAACATGTATTCTCGTAGCTAGTTGCTTTGACATGTAAACATATAAGCATTACATGTGATAAAAACATATAAGTATATTCATATCTAATTAAATAAATGATAATCAATATGCTTGTTCATGGGCTTATTGTCTAATCACACACACACACACACACACATATATATATAGCCCTACTTTATGGTATTATCATACCTCATAGTCATGTATATAAATCATGTACCATAGTCATGTATAAATTTATAATACTATTATTCTTACCTATAATATACCATAAGAAATATCCTTATCTTATGATCCAATTACTGTAAAAATAACATAATTACTTGTAGAACATTTATACATCAAGAATTAGCTTATAAAACATAGGATAGACAAATTTTGAGTCTGTTTTGCATCTCAAATTGGCCATACTAGATGGATAAATTAACCAAATTAACCTTATGTACAAACAAGTATTTATATCTCTAGTTTTTCATGCTTCAAATACCACTCAATTTGGACAAGAAAATTAGGAGTTATAGCCCAATAATCATAGACTGTCTAAAAATACATTTTTATCAAAAACAGTTTGTTTGACAACTTTCAAAAATTCGTAGATTAAGATATGTATAGAATTAGACTTACATAAATCATGAGAGTTGTATTCCTATAAGTATATTTTATCCATAAATTTGTCCAATATCATTTTGACCATTGTAGCATGAGTTACATCAAAATTACTACAACCTATGCATTGACAAAAAACAATAGCTCACCATATCAAAATTAGTTTTGGTTTCAACATAGAAAAATTCGTAGAGGAAAATGGGCATAAAATTTAACCAACAATCCTTCACATAAATTTTACTCTGATATGTCTAGTTTCTAGAACATTAAAAATCATCTCATTATCTTATCCACAACTTAAGATATTTGGAAATTATAGAAGGCTATTCCAATGTCAGGGTAGCAGTTAATTTTGATTTTCAACCTAAATTTAAATAAGTTTAAAGATGAATTTAGGATTGGTCTTGCTCATTGAAAACATAGATATAGGAGTCTAGTTTCCAACCCAATTTGAATTACCTAATTTGCATATCTATAACTCTAGATGTTAGTAAAACATGCTCAATAGGTCAAGTGAGCTCAAATATGAATTTTTGATATCAAAGAATTTTTCAAACATTTTGATATACATAAATTAAATTGAAAATTTTCCTATTTAGGAATTAATTGTTCACAAATTTGCCTCACAATTTATCTTCGTATTCAACTTTTAAAATGTTAATCTAGGGTTTAACATTTCTTAACCAATAAACACATTCATTTGTATACATCTAAAATTTTATTGAGTAATTTCCTAATTAAGCTTTGCTTACATCAAAATCAACCCTAATCAAGCTTGAATGTTACTAACACACCATAATCCCATACCTTGGACAAAACCCTATTACTTCACTTCAATCCTTTGCAACTTCTTTACCTTTAATCTTCTTTCTTTCTCCTTCTTCTACTACACAAAGCCAAGCATCCATGTTTTAAACCCAAAATTTCTTCTTCTTTAGAATGCATTTACACTTTAAGAAAGTAGATGAAAAAAGGAGATGAGAGATGAATCCATAACCTGACAAATCCCTATACAAAACTTCTAAATCACTTAGCATGTAATAAAATTTCCCTTGTAACTCTTAGAGATGAAATGAAGAACTTTAGAGATGAGAGATGGAAGAGAGAAAAACAATTCTCTTTATTCAAAATTCATCCTAACCAAGAACACCACCCAAATCTTGCATTTCTCTCTCCTACATGCATGAGTTTAGACATTAAAGGGGAGGAAAAGTTCCTTTTGGATCCTAAAAAAATTTGCATGTAAAAAGATATCCCCACCTTTTTATTCCTTTCTTAAATTTACCCCACATTTCGTCTTTTTATAATTTATCCAAAAAACTATATATTTTTAATTTCAATAGCAACCTTATAAAATTAATCATGCTTAAGCTTATATACATAATGTAAATAAAATTACCACTTTACCTTTTTGACCCAAAAATTGAATTTCTCCTAATTAATTAAATATTAAATATGAATATTATTATTTAATCATGAATTTCTATGAAGGTCAAAATTGGGGTCTTACAATTCTCTTCCCCTTAACAAATTTCATCCTTAAAATTCATACCTATTTTAAATAGTTGGGGATACTACTTTTTCATAACTTCCTCTGGTTCCAAAGTTACTTTTTGCATACCATGAGGTTGAAAAGTACTTTGACAAGAGGAATTTATTTATTCCTCAACTGTCTGATTTCCCTTGCTAAAATCTTTTTAGGTTCTTCATCATAAGAGAAGTCTGGCTAAACCTGAATATCTTGTACTGGTAGAACCTGAGATACATCCAAATGGTATCTTTGAAGCATCGACACATGGAACACATCATGTAGTTTGGCTAATTCTATAGGAAAAGCCAACCTGTATGCTACTAGTCCAACTCTTTAAAGTATTTCATATGGACTAATATACCTCATACTCAATTTACCTTTCTTCCAAAATCTTAACACTTTTCTCCAAGGGGAGACTTTCAAAAAAACTTTCTCACCAAATTGGTACTTAATGTCTTTTCTTTTTAAATTAGCATAGGACTTCTGTTTGTTACAAGCTTCTTTCAATCTCTACTTAATAAATTGATATTTTTCCTTTGTGTCCTTAACAAGATCAAGACCAATCATTATGCATTCAGATAACTCAGTCCAACAAATTGGAGTTCTACATTTCCTGCCATACAAAGCCTCATTTGGTGCCTTACCAATACTCATTTGATAACTATTATTATAAACAAACTCCATTAGAGCCAAATATCTATCCCAACTTCCTACGAAATCCAAGACACAACCTCTCAACATATCCTCTAAGACTTGGATAACCCTCTCAGATTGTCCATCTATTTGAGGATGGAAAGTTATACTGTATTGAAGCTATGTTCCTAATGCTTTCTGTAGGCTTTGCTAGAATCTAGATGTGAACCTTGAATCTCTATCATAAATTATAGACATCGGTATACCATGTAACTGAATCTAATTAACATAGAGTTCTACCAACTTATCCATAGGATAATATATTCGAACCGATATGAAATGAGTTATTTTAGTCAACTTATCAACTATAAGTCATATTGCATCATACTTCCTATGTGTGAGAGGCAAATATGTCACAAAATCCATGGTAATGTATTCCTATTTCCATTGTGGTATTCGAATGAGATTCAAAAATCCCGAAGGCAACTGGTGTTTTGCTTTCACTTGTTGACAAGTTAAACACTTTGAAACATAGTCTACTATATCTTTCTTCATACTAGGCCACAAATAGAACTATTTTAAATCTTGATACATCTTATTTCCACCAGGTTACATAGTGAACATTGTATTGTGAGCTTCATGCAACAACGTTCTTTTCATTTCCCTATTATTAGGAACACATAATCTATTCTAGAAGTATACACCTCCATCTTTTTTTACTGTGTACTCGTGTTGATTTCCTGTAACACCCTAATCTAATGCCTTTATCATGTATCATGTTATATCTTTCAATCACATAATAGTAGGTTATTAACCCAAAGTTGTATACATTTATAATATCAAATAACCTATTTATATAGGTATCCTACGCATCAATTAGATATTTCCCATAACTTTAGTCACTTAATTATGTATGCATAATGTCTTATTCTATAACATACTCATCATTTTCATGTTAGCATAACTGTCTTAACTTCATATATTATCCTGCATAACATTTATCCATTAATCAAGCATATTTATGACTAAGCATTCTAGCTACTATATGCATGCATGCTTTAGCATTCTTTCACTGAAATTATTACATCACTTACTTTATATTACACACACACACACACACACACACACACACACACACACACACACACACACATATATATATATACGATAGCCCTTTTGATACATATTAAACGTGCAAAAAAAATTGCACCAAAATAAAAAAGAAACCCCTACATCAACTTTTATGACCTAGGTGTTGGCTTGTCCTGATGCAGAAATCGTTCCTGAGCAAAAGCTTTCACAGCAGTACCTACACGGATTAAATAACCCGTGCTAAGCTATAAAGCTTAGTGGGGATACTAATTTTGAAAGACAACAACTCACAACGATTGACGGAATCATATAACATACAAAAGTTGATAATAACTAGAATGACATATTTAAAATAAATAAAGGACAGAATAAAATATCATAATCAATAATCAAATCTCATATTTATATTAACATGCTTGAAATTAAAGCATAACGTAGGAGGATCAGTATCAAAAGTATCCAACTATCACATATGCAATGAGAAATATAGTTAAATATATTATCTCATGTATCATGCTTTATTTATCTAAAATTTACTGTAACGCAATAACACAACCGTTTAGCCTGCTTAAGTTCTAAAGGTGGATAACGGGATCGGTGGATACCCCAAGGTATCAAATCGGTGGATATCTAAAGATATCAAAACTATGGACCCAAACAGGGCCAACTGTATGGTGGACCGGTCAAGGACCCAAATGGGGTCAAGAAACAACCCAAATGGGCTGTGCAAGATCCAGCAGGATCAACTATACTGTGGACCTAAAAAGGTCGACTGTGGCAGCTGCAATATCCCTATAGGCGCCTATCTATCCACAATTGAACTATAACTGCAGGCAAACTCTATTTAATCTTTCTTTTCATATATCATGCTTACACTTATGGTGTTCATTTTGCACATGTATAATCATATGATAGCTATATTGTTACGATGACATAACTGCATATGTAAGTTCATTTAATGATACAATTACTTTTTACCTACTATCATTAGATATCTCATGTTAGCATAATCATGATATGTTAATCAAGTGATGCATCATACCTATTCAAGTGCTCATCATTAATACTTTACAATATAGCATATCGTATATATATATATATATGTCATCA
This sequence comes from Excoecaria agallocha, assembly GCA_037975025.1. NCBI lineage: Eukaryota > Viridiplantae > Streptophyta > Magnoliopsida > Malpighiales > Euphorbiaceae > Excoecaria > Excoecaria agallocha. The sequence continues at coordinate 44,555,888 of CM075812.1, read as the reverse complement.
TGTATACAATACATAATCCCTATTGAATAGGAATATACAACATCATAATAATATACTTCATTATGTTATCATTCAGGCATCACACATGAATATAGTCATATATCGTATTTCTTGTTTTACAGTATAGGTGCACGTTCAAAAATAATGCACTCTATCATTAGAGTATGAATATGTAAGATTAATTGCATAAAACAATCATGTACACAAATTTCATCACAAATAAGTGTGAGATATTTTCATCACAAGTCCTTACCCATGTACACGCGTGAATGTATATGTATACATATAATCTTGTATTAATAGTCATATTACCTGCTCTATCCAATTCATTTTGTAACCACATAAACACATATTTAGTTCAATTAATTGAAAATCATAAGATAAAGTACATTAAAAATCTGCACAGGGCAGCCTTCTGGACTCAACTTGTGAGCCACAAATGAATTTGATAATGTCATTTTTAGACTATATGATCTTATACAATATTATTCCCCTATGTGTCTAGTTTCCATAGCATCAAAATTCACCTTAATATCTTACCTATATCTCAAGATATTTGAAAAATACTATAGGCTGTTCGTGGAACCAAAACAGTATTAGCTGTCACTTATAAAAATTCATAGCATAAAATAAAGCGGGATTTAGACCAAGATTTCTTCATCAAAAACGTACTCCTAGGTATCTCGTTTACTCAGAATTTTACAGAATAAGATTTTGACTTCTCTACTAATACTTATGCCCAAAATACCAACATCTGTTCCTTAACAGTACAAACAGATTCAACGAATTTAATGCTAATTATTTGAAATACTTAGAAATAAAATTAGGCATTACTTCCTTCATATAAAATGTGTATTTATGAGTCTATTTTGCGTAGAAATTAATTTCATGTCATTCTGATCGTTGTACGTACACATATCTCAATTATTCCCCAACCTGTTCCAGAATCCGAATTTAAAAGTTCTCCTAAATTCAATAAATCATAAAAAATATCTAGAGGCAGAATTGAAGGTAGGTTCCTTCTTCAATTTTGTAGGAAAATGTCTTATATAACTACAGAAATTTGATTTTTTACAATTAGAGGTCTCTATTACAAATTACACTAAATTTTCAGTCAATAGTTCAGAATTTTCATCTCATCTCTTCATGCACATTTAATACATTAAACTCTCTTTTAATTACTACAAATTCAATTTAATCACAACAAGTTCCAGCAACCATATTCACATGCAACAACCAAATTCACATGCATTAAGGTAGGCCTAATCCCATACCTTGGTCTAACTTTACTTTAACCAATTAATTTTCAGCAATTCCTTTCCCCTTATCCTTTCAATCTCCTCCTTCTTTAACTACAACACAAATCATCTCCAACCATTATTTCCAGCAACCAAACCCATCTGAAATCCACATAAGGAAAAGAAGAAGAAGAAGAAGAAGATAAAGAAATCCAAAATTTAAACCATACCTTTATAATCTATATCAAAATCTTCTTAAATAATTATCATGCATGAAGTTTTCTTTAAGATTTCCTTAGAGATATTGATTAAGCAAGTTTAAGGAATAAGGAAACTCTCCCTCTTCATCAACTCAGCCGACCATCACTCACCACCATCTCCATTTTCTCTTTCCATCCACTAGATTAACTTATTTATAATGCTATGGTAAATGTCCTCTTTAATCCTTCAAGATTTTGCATGTCACATTATTAACACCCATTTCTTTGCATGCCACAAATTATTCCCCACAATATAATTTATTCCTAATTCAACCCCATCATTTAACCTCTTCCTTACATTAGCCTCTCCACTATTCTTAAATTCTCAATTGACCCCATAAAATGTCATAATTACCAATTTACCCCGAACCAATAATTATACTCCAATTAAACCCTCAATTAAAATTAAATCACACTAATCAATTTATTTTCCATGCCATTAAAATAATGAAAACATAATTTATCCCTTAACCCAAATTTATATGAATTTCTCATTAAATAATTAATCTTAATCAAATAAAAACTCCTCTCAAAACATGAAATTTAATTAGGGTCATGTATGGGGTCTCACATTTCCTTCATGAGATAATTGCATAATCTGTTGCAACTTTCCATCCCCTTTTTGATCATCTATCACTAATTGCCTCATATAAGGTCTAGCCTTCAATTGAGCTATCAAAGCACCATCCGATGTAAATTTCCAACTACCATGGTGTAATATCATAGCTGCCATCATCTTATGACTTAAGGCATCTGCTATAACATTAGCTTTACCTAGATGGTAATCAACTATATAATCATAATCCTTAAATAGTTATAACCATCTTTGTTGTCTCAAGTTGAGTTCCTTTTGAGTAAGCAAATCCTTGAGACTTATGTGATCTATCTAGATTCTGCATCTTTCCCCATACAAATAATGCTACCAAATATTTAAAGCAAACACTAGTGCTGCCAACTCTAAGTCATGGGTTGGGTAGTTTTTTTCATGCAATTTCAATTGTCTAGATGCATAAGCTACTACCTTGCCATCTTGGATTAACACACCATCCAAACAAACTCTAAAAGCATCACTATACATGGCATACACTTTTCCTAAAATTGGTTGTGTCAAAATTGAAGCCTCTGTTGACATCTTCTTTAACTGGTCAAAGCTTACCTAACAATGACCAGTCTACTCAAATTGTATACCCTTTTTTAATAATTTAGTGAGTGGTGAAGCTACAACTGAAAAGCCTTTTACAAACCGACGGTAATATTCTGTTAAACCGAGAAAGCTTCTCACTTCTATCACATTTCGAGGTGGTCTCCAATTCACAATAGCCTTAATTTTGGCTAGATCCACTCTAATGCCTTCAGAAGCCACTATATGCCCAAGGAAAGATACCTCCTTAAGCCAAAAATGGCATTTGCTTAATTTAACAAATAATTGTTTCTCCCTCAGAGTCTGTAACACAATTCTCAAATGTTTAGCATGCTCTGCTTCATTTCTTGAATAGACTAGTATGTCATCTATGAAAACAACCACAAATTAGTCCAAGTTGGGTTTGAATAATCTATTCATAAGATCTGTGAAAGCAACCAATGCATTTGTTAACCCAAATGGCATTACTAGAAACTTGTAATGACCATATTGAGTTCTAAATGTAGTTTTCGGCCACATCCTTTACCTGAAGTTGATAGTACCTTGATTGCAGGTCAATCTTGGAAAACACTCCAACACCTTTCAATTGTTCATAAAAATCTTCAATTTTTTGGCAATGGATACTTGTTCTTCATTATCAGTTTATTCAGTTGATGATAACCTATGCATATTCTTATAGTCCCATATTGTTTCTTTAAAAAAAAACTAGTGCACCCCAAGGAGATGCCCTAGGCCTAATAAAGCCTTTGCCATACAATTCCTGTAATTGAACCTTTAACTCTTTTAATTTTAATAGGGCCATTCTATAAGGTGATTTAGAAATAGGAGCTATACTTGGTAGAACTTTTATGGACAATTTCACATTTCTTCTAGGTGGAAGACTAGGTAAGTCTTATAGAAATACATATGGAAATTCATTCACCATTGGTATATCCTGAAGCTTTCCTTTCTCCCTATTTGAATCAAGCACCAAAGCCAAAAATGCCTCACATCCATTTCTAAGAAATCGCCTGGCTTGCATAGCAGATATGACATTAGCCAAATGTTTAGTTCGAATACGCTGCACTATAACTTATTTCCCATCAACATCTCTAAGTGTCATTGTCTTCACCCTACAATTAACCATTACATTATGCTTTAACAACTAGTCCATACCTAGTATAACATCAAATTCTTAAAATGGTAACTCAATAAGATTAGCCAAAAATTCCTTCCCTTGGATCATAATGAGACATTCTTTGTAAACTTTGTTAACATAAACACTATGCCCCAATGGGTTGGTCACACAAATATCATATTCCAGTTTGTGTGTGTTTGACATATTAATGAGTGTATGAATATTAGAATCAAAGAGAGAGAAAATACCAGCTATAACTTTTAGAGCATCACAATCCTCTCATGCTTTCATTGCATAAGCCTGACTAGAAACATTTTAAGCCATGGGTCAATCAACTAATTTAAACATATTCTTGGACTGGGATCTATGATGATTTAATCTACCATGCCCTCTACCTCTGCCTCTACTTGAGGAGGGTGCATTAGAAGCTCCCCTGCTACCCTGCTATCTAAAACCTTGCTCTCGTTTTGATGGATAGTTAGCCATAAAGTGGTATGTACCGCCACATCTGAAACATGTGCTAGCCAATTTTTTGCACTCATCCTAGTGTGCCTAGAACAATGGGGACATTCTTGTGGCTGACCCCCACTCTGTCTCCTTAAAGCTTCTCTACCAGGTCTAGACCCTATAAATAAGTCTTATCTTTTATCCTTTTTTGCAGAACTATACCCATAATTAGCTGGCTGATTCACCTGAGCTACTTTAACTCTCTTTCCAGTGGAAAATCGACCCATGGACCGACTTTATTTCTATTCTCTTTCTATTTTAGCTACTTCATTTTTTTCTACTTTCATGGCTGTTAAAACAAGTTGATATAAATCCACCAATCGCAAAGATGTAGGTCCAATTAGCTATTCTCTAATCTGATCATCCAAGCCATCTTAAAACTGCATGCACTTAAAAGCTCCTGTCAGCATTGGGTCAGGAACATATTTACACAAACAATAGAATTTTTTCTCAAACTCAGCCACAATCATGGCTTTCTATCTTAGATTCAAGAACTGCTTTACCTTCTCTTTTTTATATGCATCAGTAACATATTTCTTTCTAAATTCAGCTTCAAAAAATTCCTATGTGAAGGGATCTGGTAACTGAGGTTGCTTCAGAACTGATTTCTACTAGTCATAAGCTGCTCCTTGGAGTAAGGACACAACACAAGACACTTTATGAGTTATTGGATAGTGAATTTCATCAAAGATCCTCTCCACCCTTTCCAACTAAAATGTAGCTTATTCTAACCGTTCTAGATTAGTGCCCAAGAATTCTTTGCACCATGCTTCCTAATTTCATATATTGAAGCTTTAGGTGTAGTCTTCCATTGTAGAATTTGGGCCCTATCTTATTAAAGGTTTAACAATGCTCCATCAGGAATGGCCATAGGAATCTCATTTTGATCAGAGGACAATGATCCTAGATTGGCAGGATTTGATCTAATTGACAAGTTGCTTTCAGCTGATTATTCGAAAGCTTCTCTAGAATCCTACATCCATTTTATATAAGAAAACATGAACTTCTACATTAGGCCAACACCATACTATATCATATTTTAGAATCCTAAATTCTTGTTGCCCAAGAAAGGCTAAACCTAGGCTTTGATATAAAAATTATAACACCCTAAGTCTATAGTTTAACTGTATCACTAAATCATACACCTTTAATCAATAAACATTATGTTATTATATGATCATGCATTCTTTGATTATACTATCATCATTATAATCATCATGCTAGTCATCATACATGTTGATTAAGGTGTTACTATAGTCATTCACATACTTTAGTTCTTATGCATTTAGATATTTATTTCACTATTCTCATGTTTTACTTACTTGTACTATAGGATGCATGTCATATGGTATGATAATTGCTTTAGTTCACACTGTCATGCATTTACTGTTCTATTTACAAAAGTGAGCATTTACAACACAACATGCTCAAACTAGATACATTCTTTACATACATATTACTATTAGTGCCAAAATTATACATGTAACACCCTTATCCTACACCTAAACTAACTAACTTTATCTTAAAAGTTTAAACATACTTTACTACATTATTGAGCCATGAATTATTAAATATAATGATCTTCTGAAGAAAACAAACCTAACATAAGTGTTGTACAATTAAAAAATTTACTTAATACTTTTGAGTCTCTTAGAATGTTCAAGATTTACATCCAATAACCTTTAGTACAATACATCATTTGACAATACATATAAAAATTATTGTAACCAAAAAGGACTCAATATCAAAAGCTATACTTTTAGACTCTCTCTCGTGTTGGCCCACCTGCTGTAGACATTAACCTTGAGATGATCTCTTAACTCAAAACCCATATGGATAAAATAACCCATGCTAAGTAATAAAGCTTAGTGGGGATACTAAATATGAAAGACAACCACTCACAGTGATCGTCAAAGATCATATAACATACATCAATTAAAACATTAAGAATGGCATGTTAGGAATAGTTATATATTAAGATATGTAATTTTAAACAACAATGTAACCTTACATTTCATTTAGTATCCTTAAATATCGACATCGATTAAACAGATCTGTACATTAATAAATATAATCCATGCATTAGAAATCAAGGTTAATCCTGTTGTTTCATATATCATATGCAATAGTTATACTATAATTAATTGTGATGTATTTATACTATAGATTAGCCTGTTTACAGGTATAATTACACTCAAAACAGTCATCAAAAATCACACTCAGCATGCTTTATATATATACATTTATTTAACATGTAATCAATGGGTTAGAAAATCTTGACAAATCTAACAACCTCATGTAGTAAACAACAAAAGCATTTGAAATGCTTAATAGTAACTTGGCATGCTTGTATTGTATATTGGTTGAGAATTCTTCATGCATTTAACTCATTTAAGCAATTTCAAACATTTGGAACCAATTATAAATAGGATACATATATCATATGTTACTTGGTAACCTCTATTTTTTAAACTTATAAAACAATACTAGCAAATCATGTTAGACATGTAATCAAGCAATATCCTTAACTCTTATAGGATGCTTGCTTTGTACTTTATACTTTAATGTCTGTATTATACTTATAGTTTAGCCTACCTAAATTCTAAAGGTGGATAATGGGAACAGTAGATACCCGAGGGTATCAAAATGGTAATCGGTATGATATCCGAGGATATCAAAATTATAGATTAATAGATTACATACTAAGATGTATAGGCAATGATAGTTTAAATGGGGTTTGTTGTAATAAATTCTTACTTAACTAAACTAATTATCTAATATAAGTTATAACTTACATATAATTAATATAAGCATTATAACTACAAGACATTAATCGATCTTATAAAAATGCAAGTAAACATATAAGTATGTAATGATTGGAGAATACAGCCTATTATCCCTACGTGCAACTCTTATTTTCAAATAAGGGAATCCATATCTAGAGTCCATAAACACTCTCACTTCATTATGGAGATAGATGAGAACCATAAAGCTTATGCCTATTCTTAAACCCCTTAAAGTGAAATCCTTGTCTCATAAGTGATTTCTAACTTTATGTAAGTTTAATTACCTTTCCACAAAAATATTCCAATTCTCATTGTGAACAAATTGATTAAAATTTTACATATATTTATCAAGCACACATTATAAATTAAGGACCCAATCAAACTAAAATCATTCATACTTAAAACAAGATAATTATATTAATAAAGATCAATTCATACTTGTAATTCTAACAAAATAAAATTAGCCTAGATACATGTTGGCAAAATAAATATATAGGGAAGAGAAACTAATGTCCAGCAAAATCTAAATAGAAAAGAGAAGAAAGAATGGTAGTAAACTCAATGCTTCTTCAAAAAAATACTTGAGTGTTTATTGACCTCTTTTGATCTCTCCTCTTCCTTGGAGTATTCTTTTTCCTCTTAATCCTTTCTAATTGTTTTGGAACTTATCTAGTAGTTTTTCTATATCCAAAATATAGTTATCTTTATTTATTTATAGAGCCAAAGGTGTCCTAATTAGTGCCTTTTGGGAAAGGGTTGCAAATTTAAAGAAGGGTTGCAATTGTTGGTTTGCATGAGGAGTTGGCACACTGGTGTCAAGTTAGAAAAGTCGGTATAGCAAGGCTCTATTATGAGTCACCACCAATGGAATGAGTTGGCATGCCTTCAACTACATTATGACCTGGTTCAACATGGCATAAGTCAGCATACCGAGTCTCTATGATGAGTCGGCTTGGCTTGTAACGAGTTAGCATGAGCTCTTAATCTTCTTTAAGGCCTTTTTCTTTAATACCTCAATGATCATCATGGCATCCACGTATACCTCCATTTCCTTATTAATTAAGTCATCTAATATCTTAGTGGCCTTCCTTTGATAGGTGGCACCTACATTTTTAAGACCAAAAGACATAACCCGATAGGTATATGTAACCCATTCGGTTATGAAAGTTGTCTTTATTCGGTCTACTATCTTGTTTAGAATTTGATTATATCCTGCATACCCATCCATAAAACTATACATTGCACAAGCAACTGCACTATCTACCAAAAAATTTATGTGAGGCAGAGGGAGATCATCCTTAGGATATGCTTTGTTTAAGTCCTTAAAATCTACACAAACCCTGACTCTTCCATCCTTCTTTGCTACATAAACCACATTTGCCAGCTGTAGACACTGTGACCTGAGGCAACCTAGATTAGGGTTACCTAATGATGAGGAAATAGAATATATTGACAAAAGGTTCATATCTCAAAACTCTAATTGTGAATTTCTCACTTTTTCTAAAACATTCTTTATGATTTTCTAAGTATTTTCAAATATATCCAAGTGCTTTAATAAATTATGCGTAATGCCCTAAATTTGGACCTTTAGTAGTGGTAAATGGTCATCTGTCACTTGAGGGACACCTGCCTGTGGGCCCCTCTTTCCTAAGTAGTCTAAACAAAGGGTATTTTAGGAAATTCTAGGTTTAGTACTTAGGGATAGCTGTCCTTAAATGAAAGACACACATCCCTAGCTTGAAATCCAGAATTCCCACATTTTTGGATTTTTAAAAATGCAACTTTTATCTCAAAATATTGGATTCCAGATTTAGGGGATCATATCTCCATATTTGGAGAGTTTTGAGTTCGAAATCAACTCAAAATCTTCCCTAGGTATAAAATCTAAGATTTAAGGTTTTGAAAAAGGGGAATCACTTTTCTTTGAGAGAGCCACCTTAAAAGAGAAGAAGAATTTATTTCTTTCTCTCTTTAACCTTGTTCTCTAGCAATTCTTGATTAAAACACACATGTAAAAGCAAATTTCATACTCTCTTTTGAGAACATAATCACAAATCGGAGTAGAGATCTAGACTATAATAATCACAAAGTTATAATATCTCCTGAGGGAACATTCTTTGCTCACTCTTACTTTCTCTCTCTATAATTTAATTTGTATAATCACATGATTCCCTGATATGTATTAACATGTCTTGATTACTATAATTCATATGATTTGAGTCCTTAACTGAGATTTGATGTGTTTTTAGACTATTAAATATATTAGAGGCATGATAGGTTCTTATATTCCTTTATTGTTATACATGTAAAGCTTTCCCTTTATTCTTTTAATTCTGCAATTATATGATTTTAGTGTTGTTTATACATGATTAGGCATTCTAACATGTTTTTAGCATGAATTGGGGGTTTAAACATTACATATCTAAGGCTAAAAATCCATTTTACATCATTTTCTATATTTTTTCCATAAAATTTGCATTTTTGGTTTTGTCCAAAGGTGATGGACAGGAAGACAACCCGACGGATGACCATCTATCACCTGACAAATAGGATGTCCTGGGCTTGTCTCTTTGTCCCATCCCTTGCTTCCTTGTGGTTATCCCTTGCTTGTTTTGGGCATCCGTGATTATATTTTAGGGCATTTGTTATATGTTTTATGTATGTTGATGTGTTTTCGCGTTATTTATTCATTTTTAATCATATTTATATAGTATTTGATGAAATTTCAATGCTGTATGGTATGATTTTATACTTGAGTGCATTCTATTTGTGTAAAATAAGTCTATGATTATTTTATTGTAATATTTAAGAATGCTAATTTTTGTATGATTTTCGAGAACTTGGTACCTTTGCTATGGAGGGTTTTATGGTTTTTTGCATGGGAAGTCGTGCTCCCAAATTGGTCACCATCTTCACTCCCTAGTTATCTCAGCTAATTACAATTTTATTTATTTATTATGGTTTTGTTTATTTATTATTTATTTTTCACTAGTTTTTGTTTATTTGATATTTCATTTTAGATGTATTAATTTTTTTTGGGTTGTAATAGTTAGTAGAAAAGAATTTTTATGCACGATAAAATAAAAAGGCATTAAAATGTTTTCTATTAAGTCAATTAGATTTTTATTCCAAAACATGGACCAATGTCCAATTTTTTTAACCCAAATTCACATAAAATAAACTTATGATTTTTTTTTTCCAAAATATGCACGAGGGAACCAATGTTCACAACTCAAATTAACTACTAGACTTATGTATGTATATTTATTTATGCTTTGATGTTGTGGGACAATTTGCTTATGTAATAATTTTTAAATAGGCTTTTGTCTAATGTATTTATTACTTTTTTATTTGAATGGGATGTTTACTTAGATTCTATCACTTGCATTGTGTGAGAGAAGATAAGGGATTAATTTTAAAACTCAATTATAAAACAACACCTAACCAAGATGTCTAATAAGAGTGATTTCTTAAATGCTAATCTTTGTTTGGGCATCAAAAGGTCAAGATTCCTTTCCTAATATTTTGTTGGGTGGCTACTCCATGACACCTACCTCTTCTGAGCCTATTAGTAGACATTTTTATGGGTTGATCACCAACAATAAATTAGGCTTGATCCCATTTTAGTGTGAAGTGGCCAATTTGTGAGTTAAAGTAAGCCTTCTCTAGTCTCGAGCCCTAAAAGCGAGCCTTTGAGAACCTAATTGAAAATGAGCAGTGGCTCTAGCTCACATCATAGTGGCAACTCCACTGGGGACTAAAAAGACCTTGCTCCGAAAAGTAGCTTAGTTAAACTTTTTACAATTGGGTTTTATTAATCAATCCTATCTCTTTTCTAAACTATATTTCTTGCATTCATCTTATAGCTTTAGAATTAAGCTAGGTATTCCCTTTTAGCCTCGATGCTCTCTTGAAGCATGCACTATGTTCACTCTATGTAAGGAAGTGTCAAGGAGATCTACCAGCCTAAGTCCAATACCAAATGGTATATGAAATGGTGACCCATCGATCATTACACTTGTGATAAGCTAGACCTATTGGTAGGGACCATGCTTGGGTAGCCTTAAAGTTTCATCACCTTTGAATTAAGCCCATGTAATGACAATAGCAACTTCCCTTAGGTTTTATAACCATAATAACTTTTGCTTGATATGTGGACCTTTATGTATTGATCAAACTTAAATAAATTAGAAGGGTAACAATCAAGGCTGCCATGCCCCAGTGGGCCTAACTCGATCTATATAAGTTAGTCAAAATATGTAATGCTCAAATCCCATATGTCTTGTAAGGACCCAATCATAACCCTAATCGGATTATTATTAATTAATGAGAACTATCATTAATTAAGGCAAAATGGAATTATTTTGCAATTATCAAGGTTAAGTCCCAAGAGGGGTAATTTGGTAATTTTAGCATGTAAATATATGAGTTAAGTTAAATTAAATTGAAGTGAATTAGAAAGTCTTGGGGTTAATTTGGAAGAAATTGGAATGATGGTGGTTTAATTATATGTAAGGGTGTAGTGGTAATTTCCCTACGGAGATATTTACCCCACTAACCACTTTACATTAGCTTATTGGAGAAGGGACTCTCGAGGGTTTTTGAGAAATTGGATCGACATTTAGGGATTGCTGGAGATGTCTCTCTCTCTCTCTCTTCCTCAGTGGTTATCGGATGAAGAAAGGGATCTAGAGTTTTGGGTGTTCTATGAAGGTAATGTTTTCCCTCTTATAGATCTCCTCTTCTTGATTTATTTTGATATTAGGGTTGTAGAGAGATGATAAGTTATTACTTGTTGACTCTATGGATAAGGAAAACAAAGAGCTAGATTAGTGGACCTTGAAGGAGGTGGAGCTCAAATGTCAGGTACGGGAATTATGTTTACTTTACTATTCATATGATTATTGTGAATATTTACTTCCTTCCTATGTGGATTTTTTTTATGAAGATATAGACTAAATCTTAGGGATTTAGATGAGTGGGAAGGGTTTTAAGGTCTAATGAATACAATTAATAAAGGTGAGGGAAGAATCTTGAATTTAAGCAGCAGATCGACATAACATAGGCTTTCACCATTCTGGTGGCCGATGCTTGATGCACGACCATATGTGATTCTCCCTTTAGCAGTGCATGACCATGAATTTCTTCCTGTCTTTGAGTGGTCACGCAAGTTCTTTAAGAAATCCATGCACAGCCATATGAAGTCCCTTGCAATTCCATTGAGAGGCTGCATGATTCCAATGTGTTTCCTCCCCACGGCCACGCATCTCTTGTCTTCACCCATGCACGGCCACGTATGAGATATTCCTCACAAATGCATGGCCACACATGGGAAGGTGCTCACTCATGCATGGCCACACATGAGATGCCTCTCTTCCATGCACGACAACCCATTTCCTATCTTTTCTTGCTTGGCCGCGTATGCCTTTTTCTCCTCTTCTTCTGCACGGCCACTTGGCCATTTGACCCATGTAAATGCACGACCACTTGACCTTTATTTCCATAAAATGCACAGTCATTTGTGCACTATTTTCATTAATTTTTCTTCTCCCAAAAATTATAGTTCATTCATAAATTGTCAACTAGTATTTTATTGCATGTGCATATGAAGATATTGATATGAACAAGGTGAAATGAGCTAGCAATAAGAAATGTTGATTATGGTTGAGTATACAACTGGTGAGTATAATGTTAATTCATTAGTAAGGAATGATTATAGTTCTAAAAGTCTTTCCAATGCTAAGGTTTAAAATAAGATATAGTTAAGTAAGACTGGCTTTGCATAACTACGGTAAAATCTCAAAGTTTATTAATATGCTAGTTAAATATTGATGGGCTCATAAATCATGAGGTCTCTTTTCTTGATAAAGACTAGAAAGACATAGTTTATAAAGACCTGGCTATCAAATGAAGTAATAACGAAAGATTTAGAATAATAACCCATTGAAGAAGGGAAGGTGTTCCCTTAAAGGATGATTTTGAGGGTTTTGTCAAGGGCACTTTGTTTTTTAATTGCTTTAAGTAAAATGTGTTTTAGTGTATAACGCGCAAAAAACTAAGTAGAGTAAGGAGAAACCTAGTAATCTTAAACTCGTATGCTAGTTGTCATGTCCTATAAAGTTAGGATATGGTATGTACTCTATCACAGTAAATGGTTTTGTCTAATATCACATGCTAATATTCTGTTGCAATGACATGATATACTATGATATAGTTTGTGGCAATTAGAGGGTAGTGGTAAGGTTGCATGTTTAAGCTAAGAAGGGGTATCATGCAATACACTTAATCATGAATGTTAGGAGTTGGTTATACTCTAAGTCATAATGGAAAACAATAATTAGCCTAGATGTAAGGGAAAACTACTTGCCTGCCTGTTTATGTCCTATGAGTTAAATGGAGAAACCAAGTCTGCAAGTAGTGTGCGACTTGCGAGATGAAATACTTTTACTTATTTTACCTGGGTATAATATGTTATATGATGAAAGAGTATTAATAAGATGTTGAAGCATGCATTATAGGGTTAAGGTAGAAAACCTGTTGTCTATGTTCTAATAGACTGTAAAAGTGAACTAAAAGATGAAAGATGCACAAGTGTCGATCTTAATTCAAAAGAGAACCTACTCACATTCTTATATGGATTATAATTGCATGAGTATTGTTTAAAGTAATTATGGGTTGAGGGGAGTTATGATGCTATGAAAGCTACTCGTGGCAAATAACAACAAGGTATGTAATTAAGAATTATTTATGAGTTATGTAAGTTTATATGGTATAATTGATTTGACCATGTTATGATGAGCAGTCTGTGTCATAAGATGAACAAATATGAGAACCCTAAATATATGAATTGCTATGATTATATATATATGGACATGCACATAATCTTACGAAGACTTTTAATTGCAAGAACTACACTTTTACAATTATTTTATTGACTTCATGCATAATGTTAGGTATGAGAAGATTAACCAATAAAAGTAATACTTTATTGTGTTTGCTTTATCATGTAAATTACTATGATATGTATGAAGGATGTTTATGCGGCTATGTGATTACATGATATGCAACCATGTATATTGGAGCCTATTGCTCAACATTGATATATGATAAGAATAATATACACTCTTTTATGAAAGGTGGCTTTAAGCTAAATGACGTACTAAGTAAAGAAGAATATGTTGAATCTAAATATGCTTAAGAATGGTAAAGCCTGAGGGTCTTAGTTTAGTGTGTGGATTAGATAGGTATGCCTAGAGGGATACATTCGTAGCTGCCATAGCTGACCCTGTTTGGGTCTTATTCCTTAATAGAACCATCGTTTGACCCCGTTTGGGTCCATAGTTTGTTCCTTGCTGGAACCATTGCTTGACCCCATTTGGGTCCATTGTTTGATATCTTTGGATATCCATAGTTCGATACCTTTGGGTATCCATTGCTTTCGTTATCCACCCTTGGAACTAGTACTTAGGCAGGCTATCAAAAATGATAAAATGTACATAACATAAAGAAAAATATGTAATGATTGCTCCATTTATATGATGTAAGCATGATGAATGGCCTATTATGGTGTTATATCCTAATTCTTGATGACTTTAAACTATTTCTATGAAATGAAATGCCATATTATGTGTTACATGACTATGATATCTCACATTTATTATGAAGAAGGTTCTCGTGTGAGTGTCGTTACGAGGTAGACTTACCAATGGGCTCTACGGTGAATAGTTTGGCTATTTGAGCCACAAGCTTACAATATTATATTAAAAGTTATACAAACCACAATATACATAATGATCTTCACGTATATGGAAATTATAATATGTTGCATATGGTATGAGGACTTGGTCCATTAATCACGATATGTGGCACTTGTTCGTTGAAATAGGCAGGCAAACCCGTTAGTATGTATATGAACATTTCACATGTATCTGCATATGTATAATTCTGATATAAACCCAAATGTAAACCATGATAGACTACGATGTGGTATGATATCTTAAATTGCAATGAAAAGATAGCATTAAGGAGTAAGTGTTTATGAAACCGAAATGAGAATTAAGTAAAGATATATGAAGAAATCAAGTATAAAAATAACTCTATGGTTGTTAAATGGCATAAACACTTCGGTGTGTATAAATTTAATATTGCATGCAAGAATTATGTACGATATGATTAATGCATTAAGTTAACATTTTGTACTATCAACAACCTGGATGCATGAATTATAGAGTATTAAGGATTAGGAAGGGTAGAAATCAAGCTAGTTTATGGAAGAAAGGAAGTAAACTTAAGATAGTAATTTGACAAGTTTCGAGATAAGATAATTTACAGAATGCTCTAGACGTTGGTAAGCAGGGTTTTATTATTAAGTTTGAGGACTTCCCCAATATGTCCATTGTAATATGATCAATATAATAGGCTCATATGTTATCCCGTGCTGTTGTGAAAATTTACATGATGAGATGAATTGTATAAAGAGGTTATGTTTATATATAGAGAGTTTTGTTCCCTGCCAAGCTTTATAGCTTAGCACAGGTTTGTTTATCCGTGTAGGTTTCAAGATAAGCTTCAGTGGACCGAGCAAGATGCAGTTGCCTTGAGGAATTCAGGATACTTGAAGGCCATTTATGTTATGAGTAATTATCGGTAAGCTTTATTATCTTATTGTGGAATGTAATAATGGCTTGTCTTATTATTATTATTATTATTATTATTATTATTATTGCCTAGTCTTTAATAGGTTATGATGATGATAATTGATGATTATCCATGGTTAAGGAATTAGGGTGTTATAGTCAGTGGTATCAGAGCCCAGGTTGAGTCTTTTCTGGGTAATAAGAAATTAAGGAATTGTTCTGGAAGATTAAAATGATATTGGTCTAGACCATGGTATTTTTTATTGGCATACATTTTGATGATTAGGTTAGGTGTTTGACTTAAGATTGATATATTGGACCAGTAGCAAGATTTTGGCAGAGATGGTGAGATGATATCTGAGATATTATCAATATATCTTGCCTCCTAGTATTGGAAGTGCTTAAATGCTTTAATGTTTTATGAATGAGGAATATCATAAGATTGATTATAAGTATGTCTAGATTATTTATTAAGATGTTTGAGGAAAAGTTTATATGATAAGAAGAGAATTTAAGTTTGCCATTGTTGAACATGCAAGATGTTAAGGTTATTAAGATATTCAGGATAAGAAATACAACGAGCATAAGAGTATATAAGAATCAGAGACAGATACAAATGATTATAGATGGATGAGTTTATTATGGATATAGAGAATGCTTATGGTTATAGTTCTTTATAGCTAAAGCTCAGTTAAGACTTGTTAGCAATAAAGATAAAGATTACATGCTTTGAATTTCAAGGATGAAATTCTTTTAAGGAGGAGTGATTTGTAAGGATCCAATCATGGCCCTAATCGGATTATTATTAATTAATGAGGATTATCGTTAATTAAGGCAAAATGGGATTATTTTGCAATTATCAAGGTTAAGTCCCAAGAGGGGTAATTTGGTAATTTCAGCATGTAAGTATATGAGTTAAGTTAAATTAAATTGAAGAAAAGGATACAATTGAAGTGAATTAGAAAGTCTTGGGGTTAATTTGGAAGAAATTAGAATGACGGGGGTTTAATTGTATGTAAGGGTGTAGTGGTAATTTCCCTAGGGAGATATTTACCCCACTAACTCCTTTACATTAGCTTATTGGAGAAAGGACTCTTGAGGGTTTTTGAGAAATGGGATCGGAATTTTGGGATTACTGGAGATGTCTCTCTCTCTCTCTTCCTTAGTGGTTATCGGATGAAGAAAGGGATCTAGGGTTTTGGGTGTTCTATGAAGGTAATGTTTTCCCTCTCATAGATCTCTTCTCTTCTTGATTTATTTTGATATTAGGGTTGTAGAGAGATGATAAGTTATTGCTTATTGACTCTATGTATAAGGAAAACAAATAGCTAGATCAGTGGACCTTGAAGGAGATGAAGCTCAAATGTCAGGTACGGGAATTATGTTTACTTTATTATTCATATGATTGTTGAGAATCTTCACTTCCTTCCTATATGGATTCTTTTTATGAAGATATAGACTAAATCTTAGGGATTTAGATGAGTGGGAAGGGTTTTAAGGTCTAATGAATACAATTAAGAAAGGTGAGGGAAGAATTTTGAATTTAAGCAGCAGATCGACATAACACAGGCTTTCACCATTCTGGTGGCTGATGCTTGATGCACGGCCACGTGTGATTCTCCCTCTAGTAGTGCACGACCATGCATTTCTTCCTGTCTTTGAGTGGCCTAGTAAGTTCTTTAGGAAATCCATGCACAGCCACGTGAAGTCCCTTGCAATTCCATTGAGGGGTCGCGTGATTCCAGCGTGTTTCCTCCCTACGGCCACACATCTCTTGTTCTTCACCCATGCACGACCATGCATGGGAAGTTCCTCACCAATGCACGACCACACATGGGAGGGTGCATGGCCACGTATGAGATGCCTCTCTTCCATACACGACAACCCATTTCCTATCTTTTCTTGCTTGGCTGCGTATGCCTTTTTCCATTTCCTCTGCACGGCCACTTAGCCATTTGACCCATGTAAATGCACGACCACTTGACCTTTATTTCCGTAAAATGTACAATCATTTGTGCACTATTTTCATTAATTTTTCTTCTCCCCAAAATTATAGTTCATTCATAAATTGCCAACTAGTATTTTATTGCCTATGCATATGAAGATATTGATATGAACAGGGTGAAATGAGCTAGCAATAAGAAATGTTGATTATGGTTGAGTATACAAGTGGTGAGTATTATGTTAATTGATTAGTAAGGAATGATTATAGTTCTAGTAAGGAATGATTATAGTTTTAAAAGTCTTTCCATTGCTAAGGTTTAAAATAAGATATATTTAAGCAAGACTGGCTTTTCATGACTATGGCTAAATCTGAAAGTTTATTAATATGCTAGTTGAATATTGATGGGCTCATAAATCATGAGGTCTCTTTTCTTGATAAATAATAGAAAGACATAGTTTATAAAGACCTGGCTATCAAATGAAGTAATAACGAAAGATTTAGAATAATAACCCATTGAAGAAGGGAAGGTGTTCCCTTAAAGGATGATTTTGAGGGTTTTGTCAAGGGCACTTTGTTTTTGAATTGCTTTAAGTAGAATGTGTTTTAGTGTATAACGCGCAAAAAACTAAGTAGAATAAGGAGCAACCTAGTAATCTTAAACTCGTATGCTAGTTGTCATGTCCTATAAAGTTGGGATATGGTATGTACTCTATCACAGTAAATGGTTTTGCCTAATATCACATGCTAATATTCTGTTGCAATGACATGATATACTACGATATAGTCTGTGGCAATTAGAGGGTAGTGGTAAGGTTGCACGTTTAAGCTAAGAAGGGGTATCATGAAATGCACTTAATCATGAATGTTAGGAGTTGGTTATACTCTAAGTCATAATGGAAAACAATAATTAGCCTAGATGTAAGGGAAAACTACTTGCCTGCCTGTTTATGTCCTATGAGTTAAATGGAGAAACCAAGTCTGCAAGTAGTGTGCGACTTGCGAGATGAAATACTTTTACTTATTTTACCTGGGTATAATATGTTATATGATGAAAGAGTATTAATAAGATGTTGAAGCATGCATGATAAGGTTAAGGTAGAAAATCTATTGTCTATGTTCTAATAGACTGTAAAAGTGAACTAAAAGATGAAAGATGCACAAGTGTCGATCTTAATTCAAAAGATAACCTACTCACACTCTTATATGGATTATAATTGCATGAGTATTGTCTAAAGTAAATATGTGTTAAGGGGAGTTGTGATGCTATGAAAGCTACTCGTGGCAAATAACAACAAGGTATGCAATTAAGAATTATTTATGAGTTATGTAAGTTTATATGGTATAATTGATTTGACCATGCTATGATGAGTATTTTGTGTCATAAGATGAACAAATATGAGAACCCCAAATGTATGAATTGTTATGATTATGTATATATGGACATACATATAATCTTAGGAAGACTTTTAATTGTATGAACTACACTTTTATAGTTATTTTATTGACTTCATGCATAATGGTAGGTATGATAAGATTAACCAAAGAAAGTAATACTTTATTATGTTTGCATTATCATGTAAATTACTATGATATATATGAAGGATGTTTATGCGGCTATGTGATTACATGATCTGCAACCATGTATATTGGAGCCTATTACTCAACATTGATATATGATAAGAATAATATGCACTCTTTTATGAAAGGTGTTTTTAAGCCAAATGACGTACTAAGTAAAGAAGAATATGGTAAATCTAAATATGCTTAAAAATGGTAAAGCCTGTAGGTCTTAGTTCGGTGTGTGGATTAGATAGGCAAGCCTAGAGGAATACGGTCGCAACTATCATAGTTGACCCTGTTTGGGTCTTGTTCCTTAATGAAACCATCGTTTAACACCATTTAGGTCCATAGTTTGTTCCTTGCTAGAACCATTGCTTGACCCCGTTTGGGTCCATTCTTTGATATCTTCGGATATCAATAGTTTGATGCCTTCGGGTATCCGTTGGTCCCATTATCCATCCTTGAAACTAGTACTTAGGCAGGCTATCAAAAATGATAATATGTACATAACATAAAGAAAAATATGTAATGATTGCTCCATTTATATGATGTAAGCATGATGAATGGCCTATTATGGTGTTATATCCTAATTTTTGATATCTTTAAACTATTTCTATGAAATGAAATTCCATATTTTATGTTACATGACTATGATATCTCACATTTTTTATGAAGAAGGTTCTCATGTGAGTGCCGTTATAAGCTAGACTCACCAATAGGCTCCACAGTGAATAGTTTTGCTATTTGAGCCACAAGCTTATAGTATTATATTAAAAGTTATACGAACCACAATATACATAATGATCTTCATGTATATGGAAATTATAGTATGTTGCATACGGTATGAGGACTTAGTCCGTTAATCATGATTTATGGTACATGTTCGTTGAAATAGGCAGGCAAACCTGTTAGTATGTATATGAACATTTCACATGTATCTGTATATGTATAATTCTGATATAAACCCAAATGCAAACCATGATAGACTATCATGTGGTATGATATCTTAAATTGCAATGATAAGATAGCATTAAGGAATAAGTGTGTATGAAACCGAAATGATAATTAAGCAAAGATATATGAAGAAATCAAGTATAACAATAACTCTATGGTTATTAAATGGCATAAGCACTTTGATGTGCATTGATTTAATATTGCATGCAGAAATTATGTAACGATATGATTAATGCATTAAGTTAACATTTTGTACTATCAACAACCTGGATGTATGAATTATGGAGTATTAAGGATTAGGAAGGGTATAAATCAAGCTAGTTTATGGAAGAATGGAAGAAAACTTAATATAGTAATTTGACAAGTTTCGAGATAAGATAATTTACAGAATGCTCTAGACATTGGTAAGCAGGGTTTTATTAATAAGTTTGAGGAGTTCCCCAATATTTCCATTGTGATACGATCAATATAATAGACTCATATGTTATCCCGTGCTGTTGTGAAAATTTACATGATGAGATGAATTGTGTAAAGAGGTTATGTTCATATATATAGAGTTTTGATCCCCGTTAATCTTTATAGCTTAGCACGGGTTTGTTTATCCATGTAGGTTTCAAGATAAGCGTCAGAGGATTGGGCAAGATGCAGTTGCCTTGAGGAATTCAGGATACCTAAAGGCCATTTATGTTATGAGTAATTATCGATAAGCTTCATTATCTTATTGTGGAATGTAATAATGGCCTATCTTATTATTATTATTATTATTGCCTAGTCTTTAATAGGTTACGATGATGATGATTGATGATTATCCATGGTTAAGGAATTAGGGTGTTACACATCTGCACTCTTAATTAGAGAGGTTGTCTGTCAGTTTTTTACCATACACTATATGAGTCCATTGGGTACCCCATTAACCTATGGGCTAAGCCCACCTAGGAAAGAGACTGCACAACCTCCTATGTGAGAGTAATAAGGTTGGAAGGCTATTGTTATACTTATGTGTGGTTGTGATTGACCTTTAACAAGATCATGCATTACATTCATGCATCATATATATTTCATGCTCATGCATCATTTGACATGCATCACTCCTAACATCTGCATCTATTATAGACTTATCTAAGTAGTCTAGAGGGTTAGACAGGTGCCTAGTCCAAAGATCTATATCCTGTTTGCTGATAACAAGTTTGGGTTCATATTTGAGTTCAAAAGTCATTTTCGAGTTAGGTTCAAGTCTGTTGTCAGAAAAGCAGTCAAAAAATAAGTTTAGACATGGAAAATGATGAATCAAATGAGACCAAAAGGGAAAATGAGACTGGGAGAGTGGCTGATGACATCACTATAAGGTTTTAATTCCTGACAAAAAGGTCGAATGTTGCTCTTGCTGGGCCATCGAAAGTGCAAGATGACTTAGATTGGAGATTAGATAGGAGGTTCTAAGATTTTAAGGAGAGACTTATGGCTATGATCAATGGGATGGTGGCTTTTGTAGTACCTAATATCATAACTTAGCCTATAGCACCAGCTCGCAAAACAACAGAGCCAATGCACATTGGGAACACTATCATAGCTGATGCTACTATGCTTTGAGACCCACCTAAAGGGGAAAGAATGCATGATCTTAAGGATAACTTTATAAAATAAGAGGAAGAAGACTATGACCCTCTAGTGATGAACAAAAAAATAAAAGGTCCAACCATTGAGCATCCAGCTTTCAAGAAAATGGAAGAAAATATTAAAGTTATGTATAGGTTATTATTTGCTGGTAGAAGGATGAACCCTGGAGATAGGGATTTGGATGGAGATGAGTCATACCCCCAAAAGTTTAAAATGCTTGATTTGCCAAGGTTTAATGGCACTTCAGATCCTTTAACACATGTCAAGCAATACACGCTAATTATAAAAGGTGCAACCTTAGAGTAAGAAATAGAAGGTGGAATACTTTTGCTTAAGCTTGATAGGGCCTGCAATAGATTGGTACCATGGCTTGGACAACTGAGCTAAAGAAAATTGGGATTTGCTAACTGAGGAATTCCTTAAGCAGTGTGATTGCAGCACAAGGATAAAGGTCAATCTAAAGAATCTTGAGTTACTCTAGCAAAAGCATGATGAGTCTTTCCATGAGTACCTCACCAGGTGGAGGAACAGGGTAATGGAGATGAAAAGAAACCTAACATAGCTAATCAAATCAGGTTATTTATTTGGGATGAAAGTCCATACTTGAGAGATGGTTTAAAAATAAAGGGTCTAAAGGACTGGGAGTCCTTGAAGGATATAGCCATAGAGGCTAAAAGAGAGTACTTAGTCAGAAAGGAAAGCACTGAGAATTGGAAAAGGAATTTCGGCAATAACAAGGCTGTTAGGAATAGTAGTGGGCAAAACAGAACTCAAAAGACCGTAGAAGTGTCTATTATTGAGGCTAGTCAGCAGTACTTCTGACCTGGGTAAATCACTATCATGGATTTTGAATAGGTTGGTTAAAGAATGGAAGCTTCAACCTCTGCCCTAAAGACCTATAAAAAGTCAGGGGTTGCCCTATCATAGGGAGGATCAGTACTATGTATGCCATCAGCACACGGGGCATCTGACTAATTATTGTTGCACTCGGAGGAACAAGAAGAAGAAGGGAGGTTACAATGTTGTGCCACCTTCGATGTATATGATTGGGTCTAGCTTACCCGAGTGGTATGTGATGAAGGACCTATATCGAAATGAGTACTTGGCCATTACTCGATCCACCCCTAAAGTAACAAAGCCAATCAAAGAAAATCGGCTAGTTTCTATGATTGATTATTGAGATACTCCTACAAAGAGTGAGGATGAAGGGACTTTGGTGTCCATTAATACCTAGAGTTCAGCCAATGAATGTGAGGAAGAGATAGAGGAAAAGAAGAAAGTTAAGGTGATCACAAGGAGTGAAATAGTGGCCCCAGAGATTAAAAGGTAGCCAGCTCCCACTGTAGTGCCTATAGAAAAAAAGATTAAGGATAATCAAATAATCAAGTAGCTGAAAAAGATACAGGCTCAGATAGGTATTTGCAACTTGTTGCGGCAATCTCCTTCACATAGATAGAAGTTAGTATATTTTTTGAGTGAGTCTACTGCTATTACCACCATCTAACCTTTTATGTTACTAGACTTGGTCAGAGGCCTTGGTGGTGATTCCAACTTCTAGATTGAATGAGAGCATGCTAAGTAAGTCTGATCTGACTATCTCTACCTACGATAACTCTAAAAGGCAAGCTGCTAGAACCTTCAAGGCTTTGGTGAAGATAGGGCTTATTAAGACTGAAGTTGAGTTTGTAGTCTTGCCTATTCCCGTGAATTTCTCTATGCTTCTTGAGAGGTCGTGGTTTTATAAACTGGGAGGAGTACCATCCACATTGTACCAGATGATTAAAGTTCCCTATAATGGTTAGGTGGTCACTATTAAAGCTGTAAGGGACAACCAAGTGTTTATTTTTAAATAGCCAAATAACCTTTCAGTGGGTTTCATGTGTTGGTTATCAAGGATGAAGAGAATAAGGATAGCTTTCCTGATAGTCTTTAGGTGATTAATATGTTTAAGAAGATGAATTTTCTCCCTAGCGCTGGTTTAGGCAAGAATTCCCAATAGCCTCAGACTGCTATACCTGTTAAGGGTCAAAAGGACAAAAGGGATTAGGCTTTATTTGTTCCAGTAAGAAGGATAAGGAGAAGAAAGTAATGAAGAGATTCCTCACATTTCCCAGAGTTTTGTGCTAGCTTCATGTGTTTGCCTTTTTGCCTTTATTATGGATAGAATGAGCCTTAAATGATAGGGGGTGAGCTGGTGCCGAAATTTGAGTTATTTAATGAAATTTTTGATTGAGAACGAGGCATCATCAAGCTAGTTGAAGGTTTGTAGGATGAGGAGATTCTCTTGCACCATTTTCTTTGGGACAAAAAAACACCAAAGAAAGTTATAATAGAGAAGTTACTTGCTACCCAACTGAAAGGCAAAGGAAAGATAAAGGCTGAGGAACCATCCAAGGCTAAACCAGAGGCTGGAGAGACATATAATGCTAATATGATTGAAGAAGACATTTTTATTGATATTGTTTTTGTTCCTAAACTTTTTTAAGAGAATAATGTTTGCTCTTTTGATTATATTAATGAGATGAACAATATTGCTTACTTGAGAGATTTTTTTTATTTCAATATGCATGATGATGATCATAAAACATTCATATTTGACATTAACTCAATAAACACAAGTTTATTTAATCTTGAAATTAAAGAAAATCTAAAAGATATTTTATTGACATTAGATATAACTCCTAAAGAGAGAAAAATTTGAGAGAATATTGAAAAAATATGAAAAAGTCTTTACCTGGACCTACGAAGACATGCCAGGAATAGATCGAGAGGTTTTTGAACATGCCATTCCAACATATCCTAGGTACAAGCCAGTCAAGAAGAAACTTAGAAGGCATAGGCTAAAATGGGCTAAGAAAGTTAAAGATGAGGTCAGTAAGCAAATAGAGGCTAAGTTTTTAGTGGAGGTCTAATACCCCATGTGGTTGGAAAACATGGTCCCTGTAGCCTATGCCAAGGATGATTTTCCTTTGCCTCACATATAGATATTTTGGTTGATAGTGCAACTGCATATAGCATGTATAGTTTTATGGACAAATTTGTGGGGTATAACCAAATTCTAAACAAAATAATGGACAAAATCAAAATGGCTTTCATAACTGAGTGGGGAACATATGCCTTCAGAGTCATGCCTTTTGGGCTTAAAAATGCAGGTGCTACCTATCATAGGATGGCAACAAAGATGTTAGATGACTTGATTCACAAAGAGGTGGAAGTATACATAGATGACGTGATATCAAGTCAATTACCTATAAAGGACATTTTAAGGCATTAGAAAAGTTTTTTTAGAAGATAAGCAAGTATAATCTTCATCTTAACCCAAAAAATGTGCATCTTTAGAGTTACTTATGGTAAGCTTTTAGGCCATGTGGTGAGCTAGAGGGGTATAAAGTAGATCCCAACAAGGTAAGAGCCATTACAGAGATGCCAGTGCAAAAAAAAAAAGAAGTTAGAGGGTTTCTAGGTAAGATCTAGTATATAAATAGGTTCATTGCCAAGTTGACTTCAATTTACGAACCCATCTTCAAGCTTCTTAGGAAGAACCAACCAGTGGTTTGGAATAAAGATTGTCAAAAGGCCTTTGATACCATTAGGGAATACTTGTTGCATCCACCAGTATTGAGATCACCCTAGATAAGTAAGCCTTTAATCTAATACTTAGTGATATAAGACAGTTCAATAAGGACTATGATGGCACAACAGGATGATTTTGGGATTGAATACGTAATATACTACCTTAGCAAGAAGTTTCTACCTTATAAGATGATAATTGTGATTTATATTTTGTTTTTACAATGTTTTTAGTATGTCTAGTGAGTTAATTTAGTAGTAATTAGGTTAAATTAATGTTTAATTTGTTAAGTTGCAATTTAAGGTCTTGATTGAGTTTATGGGTGTTTGTAGGTGTAAAATTAAAGGAAAAAGAAGAAATTGGAGGACTAAAAGGAGAATTTCACAAGTTAAGGAACAAAGAAAAAGAAAAACATTGACATTTAGTCCAAGAGAGGTCCATTCGATGGAATCACTTCTTGATTCTACCAAATGGCCCTTTTAAAGTAAAGAAAAAAGACCATTCAGTGGAATCAAAATGTGATTCTACCGAATAGACTTCTTTGAAGGGTAATTGCTAGCTATTATGTGGAATTGGCTTAACTACTCTCCCGAATGAGTTGTTAATTAAAGTTTTAGATGTTTTGATTTGGTGGTTTCAAGTTCTATTCTATCGATTCAAGAGGGTTCACTTAAATTGGAAGTTTTTCTTCATTGAAATAGGAAGTCATATGCTACTTGGATTAGGAAGATTCAAGGCACATAATTTCTTCTTGTGGCAGCTAATTCAACTATAAAAGGGCACTAAGACACCAAAGAAAGGGGAGTTAATGAGATAGAGAGTGCAAGCCTTTTTACTACTGTCATTTCTTTAGTTTTAGTTTTAATTTTCTTTAGTTAAATTTTGTATAATAGTTTAGCTTTATTTTTCTATTTTTCTTAGTTTGCAATTATATGTATTTTAATTTTTCTTTTATTTTCATCATGTTTGGTAAGTAATTTTCTTCTCTTTTGCTAAGGAAAACTTAAACCCTCAATCTTTTATTGCAATGACTTAGTTATGCTTTAATTCAATGCAAGTTTGATTATTTCATAGTTTTGAGCAAATTTTTATCTTTGATTATGTTAAGATTGGTTATTAGTTTATCAATTCAATAAATAAGAATTGATTTAAGTATAATGTATGATTTGCATGTTCTTAGATTAATTCTTTAGTTTCAATGCATGTTGTTTTTTGATTTTGAGGTAATTGTGCATTGGTAATATTGGTTAATACTGAGAGAGGGGGAACTAAGAATAAATTGAAGTTGAATTTACTTGAAAAAGAGTTTAATGAATGTTTAGGAAGTTAAAAATAAATTTTTATGCTAAGTGTTAAATTGTCCTTAAACAGGGAATTTGATATTTAAGAAAGATATTCTTGATTCCAGATATCGGGCTTTATTTATCTGGTTTTTCCATAATCGCTTGTGTTACTTTTGTTATTGAGTCATTGCAATAGAAGTTAAGATAAATAGCTCCTTTAGCAAGAGTATTTTAGTTATTGCTTTATGTTTAATTCATGTTTGTCTAATTTTAGTTTTTGTTTTAGTTAATTATTTACTTAGTTAGTTCTTAAATCAAAACATTGGGAAATAATCTCAGATTTATTTAATTCATACATATATATTATCCTTAGCAATCCATGTTCCCTTGGGTATGATATTTGGGGTCTTAATCTATGTTTTCCTATATTACTAGCCGATCTAGTACACTTACTAGATGCCGGTCATAAGACAAAGTATATAGAAGTTGAAAAGATTTGCCTAGCATGATATAAGCATCAAAGAAATCGAGACATTACTTTCATTCTTATAGAATCCAAGCAATGGCAAAGCAGAATCCTCTTAGATATTTACAAAAAGCTCTTTTGTTGTTAGGAAAGATGGAAAAGTGGTTGATTCTCATATAAGAGTTCAACATGGAATACATCACTAGGAAGACCATCAAGGGGAGAGCAGTGGTAAAATTCCTAGCAGATGAACTGTTAGATGGTAAAGGCATGATTTATAAATTCCCTGATGAAAATGTTGCAGCCATAATAGTTCAAGGATTGTAGATATACTTTAATGGAGCTGTGAATAACAAAAGAGTAGGAGTAAGAGTAATATTGAATACCCTAGAAGGAGAAAAGATGTCATTAGCTAAGAAGTTAAAGTACAAATCCATGAATAATGAAGTAAAATATGAAGCTTGCATTTATGGGTTGGAAATTGTACTAGTTGTAGGGGTAAAATCTGTATAAGTGTTTAGAGATTTATCTCTAATGGTTTACCAAGTAAAAGGCGAATGGTTAATGAAAGAAGAGCACTTGTTGCCCTATCCAAAGTGCCAAAAGATCTTAAGCAGTCAATTCAAAGTTTATAATTATGGATATATGCCTGGAGAAGAAAACCAATTAGAAAATGCCTTGGCTACCTTACTATCAATGTGGGATAATCCAAAAAAAGTAATTATGAAGCCTGTATTGATCTCGAGTTCTAATAAGCCATGCTTTGAAAAAGAGCAAATTATGGATATTGAGGTGGATGATGGGAAACCTTGGTTGTATGACATCCAGAATTACCTAAAAAAGTTAGTGTTTCTCGAAGAATCAACTAAAAAGGACTAGAGATTAATTTGCAAACTATCAACCCAGTTCATTACTGTAGGAAGAGTAATATATAAGAGATAGCTTGATGGAATTCAATTGAGATGTTTGGAAGCAAAAAGAGTAATAGAGGAAGTATATACAGGAGTGTGCAGAGTCCATATGAATGGCTTAGCCTTGGCAAAGAAGATTATGAGGCGAGATTTCCTTTTTCTCATGATGGACACCAATTGTTCTAAGTATGTTAAAGAATGCCAGTTATGCCAATAGTATACAGACGTGAGGCACTTACCCACTTTTGAATTTTGTAATCTCACATCACTAGGCCATTTGTTGCATGGGTTATAGATATCATGGGAATGATACATCCACCTGCTTTGAATAGACAGTGATTCATCATAGTGGCCATTGATTATTTTACCAAGTAGGTAGAGGCTAAATCTTTCAAAAAGGTGGATGCGAGGGACATGGCCAAGTTCATTAAGAAGAATTTGATATGCAAAAATGGCTTGCCTCATCATGTAGTGTTTGAAAATGGGTTACATTTCTTAGGTGAAAGTAGGAAAATGCTTATTAGGTATGGAGTTCAACATCATAAGTCTTCCCTTTATAGACCTTAAGCAAATAGAGCAGTTGAGGCAGCTAATAAGAATATGAAAAGAATTCTGGCCAAGATGGTATAGACTTACAAGGATTGGGCCAATAAGCTACCCTTCGCATTATGAGGTTATAGGACCACATCTAGAACTTCAATAGGGGCCATGCCATTCTCTTTGATTTATGGAATAGAAGTAGTACTGCCAATAGAGATTGAGTATTGATCTTTGAGGGTCGTTTTGGAAGCTGAGATACCAGAAGTAGAATAGGCTAGACAGAGACTATCACAGCTTAACTTGCTTGACAAGGATAGAGTGAGGGCTTACTATCACAATCAAGTCCATTAGAAGAGGCCGGCTCGTTCATTTGAGAAGAAAGTTAGGAAACAACTATTGAAAGAGGGAGATCTCATGTTTAAGTAGATAAGGCCAGGAATCACGAATATCTGAGGTAAATTTAGGCCTATATGGGAAGGACCTTTTGTACTTAAGAAGCTATTATTTAAAGGCACTGCCATTTTATCACATAGTGATTGTAATGAGTTCAAAGAACCAGTGAATGTTGACAGATTGAAAAGGTTCCATGGCTAAAAGACTAAAAAGAGAATAAATGCCCCATGGGTCATAAATTGGAAAAACTGCGGCCTTTCTAAAATTGGGCACCTCTCCAAGGTGAAAACCAAAAAAAAGGGATCCTAGGCAAAAATTAAAGGCTGAAAGAAAATAATCAATCAAGAAAACTCGAGAGGGTTGATTGATAACAGGAGTTACGATGCCTATAAAGCTTCTTTTCGAGATTGAATAATATATGCTACTAAGGTAATCTCAAATGTTGATCATATGTACTGAAATCAGAAAGAAATGTCATGCATGTATTAATAATGTAATCAAAGTATCTGAAAGTAGTATAGCCTTTTCACATGGTAAAAATGTAAAAGTTCAATAAAAAAATCTTCTATGAAAATGTCTAATCTAATATAATCTATCAGTATCACATCTCTCTCTCTATTCAGGTGCCTCATGATGTGTGTTCAACAAGTGCATTGAATTGTTAAGTAATAAAGTGGGGTATAGTCAGGACCCTTAAATATCGTATCTAAGGGATTGAGGATGTAAGTAGTGAAAATCAATTGTATGCTAAAAAATTTCCAAATTTTTGTGTGTGTGTAAGCTATCAACTAAATGGCATGTAGAAAATTTAACAATGAAATTAAACTTACAATAGATTTTTTTTTCTCTATGGAATAAACAAGTATAAAATTAACAAGTATATAAAAAAACAATATGATAAAAGTGTTGCTTAGGTTCACTCATCCTCCCTATACCCAATGTGAATTAATTTAACCTAAAGATATATATAAACAAATTTAGGATAACCTTCTTAACCCAAGAGTCCCATTTTGAAGTAAGCTACTCTAATTGCAAGGTGTCCCATTCCGAAGCAAGCCTTTACTATTAGCCTAAGTATGGGCCTAATATCCTAAGTTCAATTTGCTTTTTCATTCCAAAGCCAAATAACCCAAAGCTCATCTATTTCACTTCACACTCTAGTCTTAAAATTACAAAATCCTGCATATTAAGAGTCCCATTCCAGAGCAATCTAAAATTTATAGCATTCATGATAAAAAGAAAAGAGAAATATACATTCATAGCATTCAATTATCCAACCATAACATCCAACAATGATATATGATATACCCATTCATCAAAAGCTAGAAATTAATTCAAGATAATGAAAACTAATGAACCATCAACAGAGCAACAATGAGATAAACCATTCATACATATATATAAACTCAAAATATGTTCAATATTCACACTTAGGGAGGGGATTCAAAGGTCCCCTAAATAACTAGAGACTACTCACTACCCATTATAAAATAATAAGAGAAAGAAGGAAAGAATAAACCTAGAAATTTTGTGAAGGAAGAAAGCCCAGCTGAATCCCAAGCTTC
The DNA here is from genome assembly GCA_037975025.1 of Excoecaria agallocha. Classification (NCBI taxonomy): domain Eukaryota; kingdom Viridiplantae; phylum Streptophyta; class Magnoliopsida; order Malpighiales; family Euphorbiaceae; genus Excoecaria; species Excoecaria agallocha. The sequence goes on along the minus strand of CM075812.1, from coordinate 44,525,398 downwards.
TTCAACCTTCTTCTCTAAATCTTCAATGTAAATGAGCTCCAAGATGTGAAAAACTAAAAATTAGACTAAGTATGGTGTTTAGTCTAAGTATTTTGTTGTAAACCTACCTATTTTTAAGTATAATCTATATATCTATGTATAAAAATGAAGTAAAGAATGAAAGAAAGAAGAAAGAAAACCCTAAATCTGAAAAAGAGAAAGAAGTCTCGATTTTATAGAAAAAAATCTACTATATAAAGGCTAAAAAAGGTCACAATCAACAGAAAATTCATGTTGATTGTGACCTATTAAAAATTCCATTTTTAAATGCCATGGGTTATGGTCAGCAAGTAAAACCTATTGTGTAACATCCTAAACCTTTATTTAACTGAAACACCTTAGCCTAAAATACTAAACCCACTTAGCTGCGTTTTTAAGCATATTTTTTTTATTTTATAAAACCACTATATGGATTCTACGATAAAAATTTTACACATAACTAAGTTTCTTTAGTCAATACAAACTTCACAACTAATACTCATAGGTACAAAACATCATGGATAAATATAATACAATTCAACATCATTAGATATACTTGTGGTTCTCCTTCGTGTTGGCCATCCCACTGCAGATATAATCCCGACAAATACAATCTTTTCTGGCAACCTACACGGATAAAACACCCGTACGAAACTATAAAGCTTAGTGGGGAACAAAAACATGTGAACGACTGCTCCAAGCAATCATCGATGCATACACTCAAAATGTAGCAAATGAAATATAGAGTTATCATGAGAATACCACAATAATACTTTTAGTCATAACATGTTATATATAAGAAAACAATGAATTATCATAGCTCAATAATTCAATTAACATACATATATCAAATAATTTCTCGATATATTCCATACATTTAAACTTGTGAAACAATTTCTATGATTAAAACCAATCATGAGCACCATCAATAATACAGGTTAATTATACTTTAATGCTTACACTGTACCTATACTTTAAAAATATAACGTTTTCAATCAGCAATGTAATCCTACATACAATTTAGCATCCACAAATTTCTATTTTTCATATATATTAATCTATATACATATATATATAAGTATATGTATAAATATAATACATGCATTAGAAAAACTCATAAACATATGCCTTACTATACTGAAATATACTATGATGCAATTATACTGTAACTTAGCCTGCTTAAGTTCTAAAGGTGGATAACAGGATCGATGGATACCCGAGGTTATCAAAATGGTGGATATCCGAAGATATCAAAACTATGGATGCAAACAGGGACAATTATACGGTGGACCGGTTAAGAACCCAAATGGGTCAGCAAACAACCCAAACAGGCTATGCATGATCTAGTAGTATCAACTATACTTTAAACCTAAAAAGGTCAACGCTGGTAGCTACAATATCCCTATAGGCACTTATATATACACAGTTGAACTCTAATTTCAGGAAATACTCTGTTTAATTCTCTTTTCATATATCATGCTTAAACTTATACTATTCAATTGGCACATGAATAATCATAGGATATGTATATTGTTGTTGTGGCATAATTATGTATGTAAAGTTCATATAATGATTCAAAAAGATTTTAACATGCTATCATTAGATATCACATATTAGCATAATCATGATATGTTAATCAAGTAATGTATCATACCTATTCATGTGCTTGTCATAAAAAATGCCTCATTCTAAAAGCTTTACAATATGGCATATCATATGTACAAGCAAGGTCATATTATATCATGTCAATTATTCCTTCATGTAGTAATACTTTATAATAATTTATCTTTTATTTATTAACATTTCAATTCCATGTTCATTTATATCTCATTAGCATGCATTACTGCTATTCATAGCCAATTAGGTTGATACATTACGTACGTACGTACTTGTATATAACTGAGTGCAAGATTATCATCCACATATTCCTATAAAAGACTTTCTATAAACATGTTATCATGTACCCACATGATTATTATTATACCATACTTATGACTAGTTCAAAAGCATGTAATTTATCATATAAGTACAACAACAACAACAACTATCGTCATGCTTAAACATTCAACCACTATGCTTGTATAATACTTTTACATTTCATAAAAAGCGCATTTTTTTATTCATTATGGCAATCTTTTGTGTCTCTTTTATACATAATTACATATAATCATTTTATATATTCATTTACTTTAAACTGAGGTATCCATTTTAATAGTTGCAAATGCATGTATATATATATATATAACCATGTTATTATAATTTTAGAATTAATCTTATAATAAGATACTTTCATTTTTCTACACATTTATTATATTACGAGCTAACTCTTATTGCTCATTTTGCTTAAGAATACTTAAGATCATATTACTACAATCCATTACAACATAGTCGTTACTATAAGTAATACACGTTTTATGTGCTCAAATATTTATCATTTAGACATGCTCTTAGAGTCTAGTATTTAGCTTTATAGTAAAGTGTTCTTATACCTTATGACTTTAAATCACATATAAGTTAACTCTTCACTGCTAATCACTTATCAACAGCTATAATTTCTCTTCATAGCCAATGAGATCACAAGGATATCTAACGACATGTTAAATGTTTAGTTTTTCAACTAAGTAATTAACGATAATTATTTAATAGGAAGTTGTTGCAACCCAATACTCTAATTCAATAATAGGAATGAATCTTTATGGTAATAGAAATACTTAAACTAAATTATACAATTAGCTAATCCTCAGTTTGAAGTTTAATAAACTTTGGAAAAATTTCTCTGTATCTTTAAGAGAGGTTACTCTAAAGAAATTATTTACTTATTACTATGATGGTCCCAACTCAATTATTTTTCACGTAATTATTTCATAATATGAAAATATTGTTACTTAATTCTAGAATTCAGCAACTAGGCTTAGAATAATAAATAGGAAAACTTAACCTATTATAACAAAAGATTATTTAAAGGTTATACATAAACTATAACAATTAAGGTAAAATTCTTTGCTTTAGAAGATTTATACCTGTCAAAGTAAGGCTTCAATATTGATTATATATAATTACATTTTAATAGATTCAAGGATTTTCAAAACCAATGCACCTTGAGCTTAACTAACTAAGCACATTATAATTATGTTGTTCACAGTGTTGGTTTGAGTTTTTTTTATTTATATCCATACTATAACTATTTATTTAAATATGGTGACATGATAATATCAATACTCATTTTATTAATATTATTACATTTATCTTGTACATTTTAATCAGCCTAAATTAGTTATACACCTCGTAACAATTTCCATCATTTTTCCTTTATATGAAATAATTAATGTATTTACTATTAACAGCTTGCTGTTGCTCTCTCGAAATTAACTTGTAGCGCTGAAACCGATACGAAATTATCATTTTTTGACAAAGAGGTCTTCTTAACAATTGATTAGTAAGATCTTTACTATATACTGGAAAATTTTAAAGTCATTTAAATGTGTATCCCAGCAGTTATGACGTAGGAAGTACCTACTGCTCCACTACCCTAGCAAAAGAAAAAAAGCTATTATTTTGGGCATTTTTTAGGACTTTAGAAGAAAATTTTCATTATTGTTATTTCTATAACATTTGTAGTCACAAACGTTCCAATTCTATCTGAACTAGAATCATCAAATTTAGAGTTTAAAAACTCAACTTATGATCAAAATAGTCACTAAAGGTCAATCCGAATTTCTGGACAACACTTTTCTTAAGTTGTAAGAGGTACTGCTATAGCCTTAAAACTATTGAAAAATCTTTCTATAAGCATCAATTCCATCTTAATACAAGATTAAAAGACCTTGTTACTAGAACTGTAAGCAAAACCAATTACAATTTAAAAACATCACATGCAAACCCAATTTTTAACTCTAACCAATCTTTTAAGAAAAATCATCTAAATGCTTTATTAACAATTCATGCAAATTTAACTCCTAAATCTAGTTCCCATACCTGATTTTGTAGCTTCAAATCAATCCTTTATTCCTTAAGCATTCTTCTTCAATCCGAAACCATAGAAAGAAAATGAAGAAGATGGTTTAATTCTTACCTTAGAGCTTCCTACAATTCCCTAATTCTTAAGCTTGCCAATGATGGAGTTAAGAGAAAGTTAAATTTAAATAAAGAAGATGAAAATGACTTGCAGCCCATCATCTCATGTGAAGAACATCTACCAAAGCTTAGTGGGCAAAATTCTACTCACTCCTTGCATGTGATTCTTGCTTAAAGAACTTACCCACTAAAATCCGATTTCATACATTAACCTGATATTTATTTTCTATTACAACACTTACCCCCAAACTTATTTAATCCTAAAAGTTAACCTCAATTAATAATTATTTTAATATTTGCCTCTAAATTTATATCCCCTTTTAATTTAGCTCTCAAACTATATTTTTTTAATTATACCTTGACAAAATTCATACCATATAACTCACACATTTATCAAATAATTAATTACAACCTAATAACATTTATGCCTTGATCAATATTTTAACTATATTTTATTCCAATTATGCACACTATATATACTATAATATCAATTGACTATTGTATCCTCTTTCACATAAGACCATAAATTTATTAGATCTTTATTACTAATAATTCATTCGATAATGCTTAATTAGACTTTAATAATGTGAAATTGCCCTTTAATTCTACTATGGCCTATTTTGGATCCTTACAAATCTCTCCCCTTTTAGGAATTTCATCCTCGAAATTCATACTTGTATCATTTACTATGCATCACTATCATTCTTAGACTTCGATGTCTAACATTATAAACTTTTATTTCATACTATCTCTACCAACTTTTCCTTGATGCTTACTTTAACTTAATTCTCTTCTCTTATAACTCAATCTCCATAAGGAGCGATATTATCATACAATTACATCATTACTATACTCAATATATATCCTGTCAGTTTCCTTTATCAGTTGGGACATGTACATGTAATATGATGCTTGATTCTATGCTATGTGTGAATGATGCTTTTGTGTATGCAGTAAGATGCAAATGCATTTGCTCAGCTGCTGTATATGTTTTTGTCCCATCCTATGTATATTGTTTCATCAATTGCCCGTACTCGATAAGGAAAAACTGACAGGCATATAGAGCATTATCATCACTCCTCAACTTGATATCTCAGAACCTTCAACTATAGGTATTTTTATCAACTAAACAAAACTCCATCTCATGTATCATACTTAAATAATCACTACTTATTTTATTAACACACCTATTTCATAATCTTGTATATTTTCATATGTATATATTATGTACTATTCAATTCGGAATTAAGACCCCAAGAAAGTACTATTATACACATAGTGTATTTCTGAAAATTCAATCATATACCTTTACCCACATGTAACTATCCTTATATTTTGTTTATAAGATTCTATCAAATCATCACACTTCAATCTAACCATATCAAGACCAGGATATCTGCATTGGTTAACACTCCCAAAGCTTCCTACGATAACAACTCTAAACTCCTATAGCCTAGAAACGGCTAAACCAAGGCTCTGATACCAATTGTAATGTCCTAAACCAGTATTTAACTGAAATGCCTTAACCTGAAATATTAAACCCACTTAGCTGCATTTTTAAGCCTATTTTTTATTTTATAAAACCAACATATGGATTCTACAGTAAAACTTTTACACATAACTAAGTTTCTTTGGTCAATACAAACTTCACAACTAATACACATAGGTACAAAACATCATGGATAAACATAATACAATTCAACATCATCAATTATACTTGTGGTTCTCTTTCGTGTTGGCCATCCCACTGCAAATATAACCCTAACGAATACAATCTTTTCAAGCAACCTACATGGATAAAACACCCATGCTAAGCTATAAAGCTTAGTGGAGAACAAAAACATGTGAACGACTGCTCCCAGCAATCATTGATGCTTACACTCAAAATGCAGCAATTGAAATATAGAGTTATCATGAGAATACCACGATAATACTTTTAGTCACAACATGTTATATATATAAAAATAATGAATTATCATAGCTCAACAATTCATTTAACATACATATATCATATAATTTCTAGTTATATTCTATACATTTAAACTTGTGAAATAATTTCTATGATTAAAACCAATCATAAGCACCATCAATAATACAGGTTAATTATACTTTAATGCTTATACTATACCTATACTTTAAAAATATAACGTTTTTAATCAACAATGTAGTCCTACATTCTATTTAGCATCCATAAATTTCTATTTTTCATATATATTAATCTACATACATATATATAAGTATATGCATAAATATAATACATGCATTAGAAAAACTCATAAACATATGCCTTACTATATTGAAATAGACTATGATGTAATTATACTGTAACTTAGCCTGATTAAGTTCTAAAGGTAGATAACGGGATCGGTGGATACCCGAGGGTATCAAAACGGTGGATATCCGAAGATATCAAAACTATGGACCTAAACAGGGACAACTGTACGGTGGACCGGTCAAGAGCCCCATACAGGACAACAAACAACAAAATGGGTTGTGCATGATCTAGTAGGATCAACTATACTTGAGACCTAAAAAGGTCAACAGTGGCAGCTGCAATATCCCTATAGGCACCTATCTATCCTTATTTGAACTCTAATTGTAGGCAATACTCTATTTAATTCTCTTTTCATATATCATGCTTAAACTTATACTATTCAATTTGCATATGAATAATCATAGGATATGTATATTATTGCTATGGCACAATTATGTATGTAAAGTTCATATAATGATTCAAATAATTTTTAACATGTTATCATTAGATATCACATATTAGCATAATCATGCTTTGTTAATCAAGTAATGTATCATACCTGTTTATGTGCTTGTCATAAAACATGCCTCATTCTTAAAGCTTTACAATATGGCATATCATATGTATAAGCAAGGTCATATTATATCATGTCAATTATTCCTTCATGTAGTAATACTTTATAATAATTTATCTTCTATTTATTAACATTTTGACTCTATGTTCATTTATATCTCATTAGCATGCATTACTGCTATTCATAGCCTATTACATTGATACATTACGTACGTATGTACGTACTCGTATAAAATTGAGTGCAAGATTATCATCCACATATTCCTATAAAAGACTTTCTATAAACATGTTATCATGTACACACATGATTATTACTATACCATACTTATGACCAGTTCAAAAGCATGTAATTTATCATATAAGTACAACAACAACATCAATCGTCATGCTTAAACATTAACCTACTATGCTTGTATAATACCTTTACATTTCATAAAAAATGCATTTTTTTATTCATTATGGCAATCTTTTGTGTCTCTTTATACATAATTACATATACTCATTTTATATATTCATTTACTTTAAACTAAGGTATCCATTTCAATAGTTGCAAATGCATGCGTGTATATATATATATATATATATATATATATATATATATATATATAACCATGTTATTATAATTTTAGAATTAATCTTATAATAAGATACTTTCATTATTCTATACATTTATTACATTACAAGCTAACTCTTATTGCTTATTTTGCTTAAGAATACTTAAGTTCATATTACTACAATCCATTACAACATAGCCGTTACTATAAGTAATGCACATTTTATTTGCTCAAATATTTATCATTTAGACATACTCTTAGTGTCCAGCATTTAGCTTTATAGTAAAGTGTTTTTATACCATATGACTTTAAATCGCATATAAGTTAACTCTTCATTGCTAATCACTTATCAACAACTATAATCTCTCTTTTTTAGCCAATTAGATCACATGGATATCTAGCCACACATTAAATGTTTAGTTTTTCAACTAAGTAATTAACGATAATTATTTAATAGGAAGTTTTTGCAACCTAATACTCTAAGTCAATAATAGGAATGAAACTTTGTGGTAATGGAAATACTTAAACTAAATTATACAATTAGCTAATCCTCAGTTTGAAGTTTAATAAACTTGGGAAAAATTTCTCTGTATCGTTAAGAGGGGTTACTCTAAAGAAATTATTTACTTATTACTATGATGGTCCCAATTCAATTATTTTTCACGTAATTATTTCATAATATGACAATATTGTTACTTAATTCTTGAATTCAGCAACTAGGATTAGAATAATAAATAGGAAAACTTAAACTATTATAATAAAATATTATTTAAAGGTTATACATCAACTACAACAATTAAGGTAAAATTCTTTATCTTAGAAGATTTATACCTGTCAAACTAAGGCTTCAATATTGATTATATATAATTACATTTTAATAGATTCAAGGATTATTCAAAACCAATACAACTTGAACTTAACTAATTAAGTACATTACAATTATGTTGTTCACACTATTGGTTTGAGTTTTGTTATTTATATCCATACTATAACTATTTATTTAAATATGGTGACATGATAATATCAATACTCATTTTATTAATATTATTAAATTTATCATGTACATTTTAATCACCCTAAATTTGTTATACACCTCATAACAATTTCCATCATTTTTCCTTTATATGAAATAATTAATGTATTTACTATTAACAGCTTGCTGTTGCTCTCTCGGACTTAACTTGTAGCACTGAAACCGATATGAAAATATCTTTATTTTGACAAAGTGGTCTGCTTAACAATTAATTAGTAAGATCTTAAATATATATTGGAAAATTTTCAAGTCATTTGAACGTGTATCCCGACAGTTATGACGTAAGAAGCACCTACTGCTCCATTGCCGCAGCAATAGAAAAAAGGCTACTGTTTTGGCCATTTTTGAGTACTTTAGAGTCAAAATTTCACTACTGTTATTTCTATAACATTTGTAGGTATAGAAGTCTCGGTTCTATCCCAACTAGAATCATCAAATTCGGAGTTTAAAAACTCAACTTATGATCGCAATTGTCACTAAAGGTCAATCCGAATTTCTGGACAGCACTTTTCTTAAGTTGTAAGAGTTACTGCTATAGCCTTAAACTTTTTCTAATCTTGAAAAAATATTGAAAAAGCTTTCTATAAACATCAATTCCATCTTAATACAAGATTAAAAGAGCTTGTTCCTAGAACCATAAGCAAAACCAATTACAATTTAAAAACATCACATGCAAACCCGATTTTTAACTCTAACCAATATTTTAAGAAAAATCATCTAAATTCTTTATTAACTATTCATGCAAATTTAACTCCTAAATCTAGTGCCCGTACCTGATTTTGTAGCTTCAAATCAATCTTTTATTCCTTAAGCATTCTTCTTCCATTAGAAACGATAGAAAGAAAATGAAAAAGAAGGTTTAATTCTTACCTTAGAGCTTCCTACAATTCCCTAATTCTTAAGCTTGCCAATGATGGAGTTGAGAGAAAGTTTAACTTAAATAAAGAAGATGAAAATAACTTGTAGCCCATCATCTCATGTGAAGCACATCTATAAAAGCTTAGTGGGCAAAATTCTACTCACTCCTTGCATGTGATTCTTGCTTAAAGAATTTACCCACTAAAATCCGATTTCATACATTAACCTTATATTTATTTTCTATTACAACACTTACCCCCAAACTTATTTAATCCTAAAAATTAACCTTAATTAATAATTATTTTAACATTGGTCTCTAAATTTATATCCCCTTTTAATTTAGCTCTCAAACTATATATTTTTTTAGTTATACCGTGGCAAAATTCATATCATATAACTCACACATTTATCAAATAATTAATTACAACCTAATAACATTTATGCCCCGATCAATATTTTAACTATATTTTATTCCAATTATGCACACTATATATACTATAATATCAATTGACTATTGTATCCTCTATCACTTAAGACCAAAAATTTATTAGATCTTTACTACTAATAATTCATCCGATAATACTTAATTAGACTTTAATAATGTGAAATTGCCCTTGAATTCTACTAGGACCTATTTTGGATCCTTACATATTGACGGTGATGTAACTCTTAATTTGCTTATAGACAGGGGTCATTGTCAATACCACAAATCTATTGACTGTGACATAGATCTCCTTTGCATTTTGGATTGATAGCTTGACTACCTCATGGTCAACACCAAAAGTCTATTATCCATGAGGTCCTTCTTTTCTCAGTTCTGTACTGAGGAGCTTCGTAGGTCACAGTAAACACCCATAAATGAACAAACGCACTATTAACCGTGACACTCTTTAAAATGGTGCATTTTGACAGAAAGCATAGGTCACGGTCTATAGGTAAAACCTACTGACCGTGTGGTACCTACAAAAATTACAATTAAGCACAAAATTCCATCAAAAGCTCTCCAAAACTCTTAAAAGCTAAGATTAACTAAATTTAGATAGAATTTATTAAACTAAAGTAAAAAAATAAAGCAAAAGACACTGAAACTATATTGAAAAGGGACTAAAAATAGACATTGAATTGGAGTTATCACCTCAGGTGAGAAACTCTATTGTTGATAACTGGACTGGTGACCCACTACTTGTATGAGTCAAAGGTGGTGAATTCACAAGCACTAATTGTAGAAATAGAGGCCCTCAGGGAAAGTTGAGTCTAAATCATCCGATAATACTCTATCAAAAGTGAGAAATAAGAATGCCACCCAAAAAGCCTAAAGTACAGCTAACAATATCCTACTAATCCCCAAACTGAAGAGCACAATAGGCAGCGACAGAAAAAGCGGCTCAATAAAGTTCACACAGGGGGACACATCTCGAAGCTCCACTTAGCCCATAGAAGTGATAGGTAACTAGGAGCACCTAAATCTGATGTTAGCATCTATCGAATGGCCTAGCCAATCAACTATATCTCAGACTGATTGAAGCTCACACTATAGATGCCAAAATGTGATATAGCTCTTGGGATAAATGCATGTGGCTCTAACTAGGAGAAAAAACTCTGACAATAACTGCAGCTTCTCACAAAGCCATACCTAAAAAAAGCCATTGGGGTGAGTTGGATTCATCTCAGGCAAAAATAAGTCATAAAAACGCATGAAATTTTGAAAGGATGCTTATTTTAACAAGAAAAGGTAGTATGAAAACCCACAAAGGGCTTACGACCTTTAAAAATAAGGACTTACCTGAAGAAGCATGGGGCTACTTATAAAGAAGGAAGGAGAGCCACACTCAGTAGGAGAGATATGGTGAAAGGAATCCAAGCCATTAATGGTCTCGGCCACGATCAGGGGAAATGGGTTGTGCCCTCAAAGTATACGGTCATGGGATCACCAGCACGCACCAATAGGCATCGAGCAAGATAACAAAGTAGTACCACATTAAAATGAAAGGTAGGTATTTCATCAAAGTCAGTTAGGACATCGGTTAGTGGCTCAAATAGGAATGTCTTCCCGTAAGGTACTAAATCCCTAGCCTCGGAAGAAAGGATGCCAATGGCACGGGCCACCTCTCTATGATAGCTGATAGTAGGATAGGGCAAGTATGGTTGAGTATCGAGCTTAAACCTAACACCAACTAGTGCAGCAAAATCCTCTAGTAAGGGATATAACTCTTGGTGTGTGAACCTAAATACATGAAGTCTCAAGTCCCAATGTTGAAGAGTAGTAGTCAACAAGTGCCTATATGAAGACGTAATCCTCAAAAACCTCAAACTCGAGTAGGGAGCAAAAAAAAGGTCCTCCCATGTTTTTGAGTCATCTAGTAGTTAGTGCAATTTTATAAATGATTGAAAGAAAAGAAAGGAAAAAAGAGAAAGAAGAATACATAATGGAAGCTTCTAGGAAAGTGAAAAGTCAAAGGCATAAAAACCAAAAAAACTAAAGCACTATTTATAGAAAGTGGTGAGCCACGGCCGTACCACACAATGAGCGAACCATGGGCTACCCATCTATCACCTCTGAAAGGACAAAAGTCACTCATTTGCATGTCCCATGCATTGCACATAAACATTATTGCATTTCCCTTTATTTTCATTTTGTAGGTAATCTGAAAGCTCGATGACATGAATATTCAACCATAAAAGGTTTAAATCCAAAAAAATCATTTATTTTGAAAGGCATGACAAATTTCAGGGGGTATTTTATACTTTTAGATACTCATGTGTGTTAAAAAGCAATTAAAACATGTAAATATTATAAAATAATACTGTAGCTCATAAAAAGGGTGTAAATAATGTTTTACATTAGTTTTAGATGGATAGAGGTAAAAAAAATCAATGAAAACGGTCAAAAAATGACAAAAACTAAGTTAAAATTAGGAAATTAGACTTAATTTAAGGTTGGAAGGCATTTCAGTCATTTTTCCTTGAGGGATTGGATGTCTCTCGGTCCCATCCGTCGCTAACCCATCCTTCACTAAATTTTCAGAATAAATTGGTCTTCTTTTTCCTTTTTTCTTGCAAACCTCCATACTTTCCCACTTTCAAGCCTAGTCTCCAATTTTTAAGAGTTTTTCTCTCATTTTTCATCCTTTTTTTGAGCCGTTCGCACCGACAAACTCTTGGGAGCAAGGCGCACTTCAATGAGCATCATTTTTCTGCTATTTTTTCATTTTTCTTTTGTCTTCTACAAGTAAGTGTTATTTAATTCTTTTCTTTATTTTCTTTGATTTTACTTTTTTTTCTTAGATAGAACATAGTTTAGGCTGTAAAACTTTAGTTTTACGCATGATGGATGCGAGCACCTGTTATTTTATTTGTATATTTATTTTTATTATTTAAAATTCAATAATGCCTTATAGTTTAAATTATGTAAGTTTAATCATCAAACCTTTTTTGCATGACACTATAGATAATTAAAAGCCTTATGTATGAGCATGTAAACTTGTAATTTTCTTCTTTTTAGCAATAATATGTATATGACCTTGGTGTTTTTAGAAGCATTTTTGCATCATAGTTGTGATTGTACCAAGTGTTAATATCTTAGATTTGCATTAGTTGGTGGTCATTGATGGCCTGTGTTTTTTTTCTCTTTATATACACGAGGAAGTCTCATTCCTAGACGAAATGGTGCCAAAATTTTGTCAAAATTTTTCGTAAAATGTAAATTATTTCAATAACTTGAATTTGTGTTGTTTGGTGGTCATGAAAGCCTATGGCTTTTGTTTAGATTTAAATGAGTTTCTTGTGTAGGGGCACTCTCATCCCTAGCCTAAGTGCTGTCAAAATTTATTTTTCTTGAAAAGTGTGAAATGTTAAGATATTAATAATTGTATTGTTTGATGGCCTTAAAGGTTTGTGTGTTGTTTAAGCTCTTTTTTTATGTGGGAGGCAGTCTTATCCCTAGCCGAAATGCTGTCAAAATCCTTGTAAAGCATGTAACATGTCTTCTATCTCTTTTTTTTTTTGCATAATTGTTAAAATGTGTCAAACACTCCTAATGTAGATTAGTAATAAATATTTAAATCAATATGATATCAAGATTCTTATAAATTCTAACATTTTGACTTGCTTGCAATTCAAGTTAGCCTCAAACTAACATATAATATTTCTCATAGGATGCCTCATAAGACTGCACATCCATAGCTGCCTCGACTAGTACCAGATTACATCACACCCATGTAGGCTAGGAGATATCGGGCCCTATTGCAAATCCAGTATAGATTGAGCAGATTCATGTCCAGGCAGTTCCTCTAAGACTTTGGACTACTACAAGAGGTTGATTGGCTCTTAGCTAGGGCAAGCTAGACAAACTTCTTCACCCCAGCTTATAGGACATATCCAAATGTCACCAAAGAGGTCCTTACCACTATAGAGTACAGAGGATACCAATGCTTAAATACACAAGAGAGGGTCGTACAATTTTGGGCCTTAGGCATGAACTACAATATTACGAGGCATAAGTTCGATGAGGCTATGGGCCTCCCAAGTGAGCTGGGTATAATTACACCACCCAGGCAGATGGATAGGTATAGATGGGTAGCGATGACACTCCCAAGAGTCTTCTACCGCTTGGATACGACGAAGAGCACCATGTTGGCTCTTCAAATCTATAGATACCTCCAGAGAGTTCTATCCATTAATAACTGGGATGCATGTGGAGTCTAGGTAACATTACTTCTGTGAATGTTACTAGTCTATAGGATATACAGGAGGGGTAGAACATAGACATCACACATGAGATAATTGTAGCATTGGTCAAGGCGGGCATATCGCTAGGGACCTAAGTATGCGTGGGAGGTGTTATCACAAAATTACTGATATCTCTAGGGTTAGATAAGAATCGATTTGGTGACCCCATTCTAAAGGGCATTCATATTGAATTACAGGCGATAATCACGATGAGTATGGTAGAGCCCATAGAGGGGTGTGAGGGTCAGTATAGTTTGATTACTATGCTAGAGACCCAACAGAGGTGTGCCTCGATCTAATAGTGCCAAAGGCACCAGTAGAGGGGGATGACTAGGGTTAGCCACTTGAGCCACAAGTACTGGCAGAGCCACAGGCACCTCCAGCATAGTCACCTCAGCATGAGGACCATGTGGAGCAAGCAGATGGGCTATAGGAGCCACAAGGGGCAAGCATGGACTTCAATTATGAGTTTGATATGCATATCAATATACATGACCTCTTAGGTGGCTTACCGCAAACACCAATACGCCTCCGATCTCCTATCAGACATCAAAGTTTGCTATCCATGAGGAGGTTCCCTCCTTATAGATGTCCAGGAACATCGACTTCTTCAGCTCCTTTACCTTCTAGGCAACCGAGGGCCTCTACATCAATAGCCCCTTTGCCTTATATTCCACCATTACTAGAATAGGAACCTTTAGTCCCTCCATCAGATGATACTTCCAACAGACTAGCAGCACTAAAGGAGGCCATTAGATGCCAGGAGCAGACATTACAAGCAGTGCTTATGACAGTACATTCTCTACAATATTACCTATGGTTGTACAAACCTTACAAACAAAGGTACAAGCTTTCAGAGTATACATGGTGTGTGCAGGCCAAAAGTTTGATGAGTCCTTACAGGTAATGGATGGATCCCTCACTCAGATAAGATAGCAAGGCAACCACATCGAGGGTGAGGTTCCTAAAGGCAAATAGGCTGTAGTAGAGACAAATGAGCAACTAAGGAGGTACATCGGGGATGTAAGGGTTGACCTGATGAGATACTTAGACCACCATTATAGAGCCGTTCTTAAGGTAGGATAGGGGTCAAAGAGGTAAGTAGGGGTGATAGCACAGATCATGTAACCCTTGATAATGGCACTACCTTGCTTCAGATTTGTATTCGAGCAGGCAGGAGAGCATCCACCAGTAGCACTTTAGGCTATATCTCTAGCTAGACCATTAGCTCCCAGACCTCCATCAGGGCCAACTAATCGCAAAGCACCAAGGCTGCCTTAGTATGCTATATTGTATTTAGGGAGTAGTTATTTTGTTCAAAAAGTTTTGATAAAACATGTGTCTATTTAATTTGAGTATACATATTTTATATTTATGATTTCTTTCATTTATGCTTGGCACTTAGAGTTGAATAAAAAAAGAGATGAAACTGACAATAAAGTGTATAAGTAAAATGGCAAGGTATAATAACAAGTAAAAGAGAAATAGAAAGAAAGAAAAAGAGAAACAAAAGAAAAAGTACAAAAGACCAGATTCAACAAACAATGCACTAGCATTTAATACTTTTCACATCAGGTACTCAAAACCCTACTCGGGGGCATATATTCACTCCTTCAACAACAAGGAATAAAGGCACCTATTTCCACCACAAAGAGTTACCTGAACAGGGGTTCATTCACTATAAACTAGAGCAATCTTCACCCTTCATCGGAGCATGAAATTTTTCGACCTAAACATAGGAACTCACAAGGCTGATATTGACAACAAATAACTATTGGAAAAGAGGCTATGGTGACATAGTAATTGGGAAGCATGCCAGTATGGTTTCCAGCATTTCAGTGACTCCTCACAGATGCATATTTGCCAAAATGGTCTCTAGCACCTTAATGACTTCTCACAAACACATATTTTTTAGAAATATCTCCAGTGAATAGATGCTTATGTGTTAGAAATCTCCTAAGTGGAACATTGCTTTAAGAGAGAAGCACTCATACCTCATAGAAGCAATGAGCCAATAGGTACGTTAAAAGTTAACACCAGTCAAATATTACTCTAATCACCTCACTTAATGTTGCAGGTTGACTCTAATCTCATTCAAGTATAACAAATCATTCTAATTCTGCATACCCTAGGAACTAATGAGATGCATCCAAACTACCTGATTTTGAATGCCCCAAGCACTAATCATGGAAACCTTTTTTCTTGTCTTAATCCTGCATACCCTAAGCGCTAATTAGACAAGTGAAGACACAACCTTCAATGAAGTTGGTTGCAATTTGTCTCAATTTTGCATGCCCCAAGCACTAATCAAATGCATTCAAATAACCTGATTCTACATGCCTTAGGCGCTAATCAAAGTTAATCAATTTGTCCCAGTTTTGCAAGCCCTAGGTGTTAACTAGAATGTTAAATTAGGATTAACACATCAAAAAACTGATGTTAAATATCCAAATCAAGGTTAACACATCGACAAGCTGATGTTAACTACCTAAATCAAGGTTAATATGTAAATAAGCTAATGATAACTACCGAGCCAAGAGACTCACTACCTTAAAAGCTACGTGTTTTAATCAACCAAGAGATTCACTACCTCAGGTACCCATCTTTTTCCATTTCACTTAGAATTTTGGCTCACTCAGGCACTATTGCACTAGTTCCCTAAAATTGTGTGTAGCTGTAGACACCGTGACCCAAGGAAACCTAGATTAGGGTTACCCAATGATGAAGAAATAGCATATTACTAATAAAAGGTTCAGATCTCGATACTTTGATCGTGAATTTCACACTTTTTCTCAAAGATTATTTACGATTTTCCAAGTATTTTCAAATATTTCCAAGTGCTTAAACAAATTGTGCATAATGCCCTAAATTTGGACTTCAATAGTGGTAGACAACCATCTATCACTTAAGGGATGCCTATCTGTGGGCCCCTCTCTCATAAGTAGTTTAAATGAAGGTATTTTAGGAAATTTTAGGTTTAGTGCTAAAGGACAGCCACCCTTAATGATGGACACCCATCCTTAGCTTGAAACCCAAAATTCCCACATTTTTGGATTTTTGAAATGGCAGTTTTTATCTCAAAAGATTAGATTCTGGATTTCGGGGATTTTATCTCTAAATTTGGAGAGTTTTGAGTTGGAATTCAACTTAAACTCTTTTCTAGGTATAAAATCTAAGATTTAGGGTTTTGAAAAGGGGGAATCACTTTTCTTTAAGAAAGCCACCTTAGAGGAGAAAAATAATTAATTTATTTCTCTCTCTAACCTTTTGCTTTAGCAATGCTTGATTGAAACACATACACGCAAGCAAATTTCATACTTTTTTTAAGAGCAATAATCACAAATTAGAGTGGAGATCTAGACTACAATAATCATATAGTCAGAATATCTCCTGAGGGTAATATTATGAGCTCACTCTTACTTTCTCTCTCTATAATTTAATTTGCATAATCATATGATTCCTTGATATGTATTAACATGTCTTAATTATGGTAATTCATATAATATGCATGCTTAATTGAGATGTGATATGTTTTTGGATTATTTAATAAACTAGAGGTATGATAGGTTCTTTGATTCCTCCATTATTGCATATGTGAAGCTTTCTTTCTATTTTTTTAATTCTGTAATTATATCATTTTAGTGTTGTTTATACATGATTAGACGTTCTAACATGTTCTTAGCATGATTTAAGGCATAAACATTGCATATTTAAGGCTAGAAATCCATTTTACATGATTTTTTTTTATTTTTCCAAAAATATTACATTTTTGGTTCTGTCCAGATGTGACAAACGAGAAGACGACCCGATAAACGGGATGTCCTAAGCTTGTCTCCTAATCTCATCCCTCACTTTCTTATGGCCATCCCTCGCTTGTTTTAGGATTTTGTTAGTATATTTTAAGGCATTTTCTATATGTTTTATGTATCTTCGATGCCTATATAACCACCAGACAAATCTTTTCCACTTCTATATACTTCACCTCAAAAGGGAGAAACTACTTACTGAGGTAGTATACTGTATACTCAATTCCAAAGTCATCCTCTTGAGCCACTACTGAACTATCCTCTATGGTCAAATACAAAATTAGAGGTTTACTTGTTTGAGAAAGTCTTAATACTGGTGCATGTAGTAGATATTCCCTGATGGTATCAAATGCCTTTTGACGATTCTTATTCCAGACCACTGGCTAATCCTTCTTAAGTAGCTTGAATATCGCCTTGCAAATTGATGTCAACTTAGCTATGAACCTACTTATGTACTGAATTCTTCCTAAAAACCCTCTAACTTCATTTTCCTTCTGAGGTATTGGCATTTCTCTGATGGCTCTCACTTTGTTAGGATCTACTTTTATACCGCTTTGGTTTACCATGTGCCCTAAAAGCTTACTTTAGGTGACCCCAAAAATACACTTCTTCATATTATGGTTAAAGTTATACTTATCAATTCTCTAGAAGAACTTTTTTAGTGCCTCAAAATGACATTCTCGAGTAACTGACTTGATCATTATGTCATCCACATATACCTCCACTTTCTTATGAATTAAGTCATCTAATATCTTAGTTTTTATCCTATGATAGGTAACACCTGCATTTTTAAGCACAAAAGGCATAACTCGATAGGCATGTGTACCCTATTGATCATAAAAGTTATTTTAATTTTGTCTACTACCTTGTTTAGAATCTGATTATATCTTGCATACCCCCCCCCCCATAAAATTGTACATGGCATAAGCTGCAACACTATTTATCAAAACATCTATGTGAGGTAAAGGGAAATCATCCTTAGGACATGCTTTGATCAATTCCCTATAATCTACACATACCCTGACTCTTCCATCCTTCTTTGCTATGGGAACCACATTTGCTAGCCAAATAGGATATTGAACTTTCACCAAGAACTTAGCCTCTATCTGCTTTTTAACTTCATCTTTAACCTTTTTAGCCCATTCTAGTCTAAACCTCCTAAGCTTTTATTTGACTGGCTTATACCCTGGATATATTGGGATGGTATGTTCAGCAATTTCTCAATCTATTCTCGGCCTGTCTTCATATGTCCAAGCGAAGACTTTTTAATATTTTTTCAGTATTCTCTCGATTTTTTCTCTCTCGTTAGGAGTTATATCTAATGGGAATAAAATTTCTTTTGAATTTTCTTTGGTTTTGAGATTAAATGAACAATTGTTTATTGAGTTAATGTCAAATATGAATGGTTCATGTGTTAGTCTAAGCCCTAGCCCCAATACATTGTAATAAAACACTTTAGTTAATAAATGAGGCATTTGTTTTATCTATTGTATTCCTGTGCATATCAATTGATAGAACTATTTAAGAATGTTGTTTCAGTTTAAGTTATCATGTGTGAGGCACATAGTTGTAAGACCTTAAAACAATAGAGACTTCATTCTAAATATCCCTAGTCAGTTATTGTTATGGGAATAACAATGAATTAAGA
Organism: Excoecaria agallocha; assembly: GCA_037975025.1. Classification (NCBI taxonomy): domain Eukaryota; kingdom Viridiplantae; phylum Streptophyta; class Magnoliopsida; order Malpighiales; family Euphorbiaceae; genus Excoecaria; species Excoecaria agallocha. The sequence goes on along the minus strand of CM075812.1, from coordinate 44,505,852 downwards.
CTAGTATGCTCTCTCTGATAAGTTGAGTTCTGTCGTACGGATCATAAGGACAAGAGTGTCAATCAGAGATCATAGATACATGTTTAGAACATGGTATCTGGATTCGATTCGTTCATGAGAACACTATATGGTACAAGTCATAAGTGTTTCTCATATACAACTTTTGCATCGGAGTTCTTAGACCTAAAATCTATATGAAACTCTTTATGAATTACTGTGTACTTTGACATACACCTAACATGCTCGTAACGGAGTGACAAGTATGGGTATGCTTGGGTATGCATTGATTCATGTTAGAGAGCATGGGAGAAGTGAAGGGATTACCCCTCTCAATAAGAGAGAAAATATCATCGGCCACTTGATAAGTGAACTAAGAAGTGTATGGCCATACCAAGATGAAATAATGAGTAATCATTATTTATCTGAGTGTTCAGTGTCACTGGAATATCAAGAAAGGAATTATTATATATAAGGATGACTAGTTCCTTGCCTTATATTAATTCTGATATTTATGGATAAGGGACTATGAAAAATTGCATTAGGTCACAAAATGCCATATGCATTTTCATTTAATTTGGAATGTTATAATATCTTGCTAGAGAATATTTATAGCATTTGAATTAATTCATTAATTCATTGCCAACATTAAATGGACCTATAGGATCGCACACAAAGCATTGGGCTTAAAATATTTAAATAAAGTATTAGGCATTAATTTGGACTTTTAATTAAATTCAAATTAATGTATGTAATGGGTATTAAAATTGCTATTGGACCTTGGTCCATGAGAGAGAGAAATAGAGCCCACAAGGTTTAATTTCAATTAATTAATTATCTTGTATTAATTTAATTAATTGAGTATTAAAGCCTAAAAGAATTTTAATCAAATTAAATCACTTAAATGAAAATTGAAGTGACTGAAATTCCAAGATAAATATCAAGAAATTTCAGCACATGTATAAGTTTTAAATTAAGTGATTTATTAGATTAAAATGTCTTAGATTTATTTCAAATTAATTCAAAAGAGTTTGAATTAATATATGTCACTTGATTTTAGGAAGTGATTAAGGCTAAATTAACTATCATGAGGTAGTGGATTATAGAATTAACACTTAAAAATAAATGACATATATATATTGATTGAGAAAAAATAAAACCCTAGTGGTGGTGGTGTGAAAACTCTCTCTCTCTCACACAAAATTCTCTTGGCCGAATTCACAAGGAGAAAGGATTTTTCCTTATTCTCTTGTGTTCTTAGGTAGCAATAGCAACTAAAAGAAGTGCAAGATCAAATATTGTAGCTTCAATCCATTGCCATTACACAATACTTAAATAGAGAGCTAGCAATCTCGATTTTAAGCTTTGCTTGCAATTGTGTGTATGAACATAGAGAGGAGTGGCGTAAAGGCTGTTCCTTTGGCATTGGTGGTGAAGATCTAAGGCTGACATATCCTTCTTGGTTGCTGGTCATCATCAAAATCAAATCTTGAAGTGCATCTAAAGTTGTAAGTTTTAAAACCCTAAAATTGCATGTTTCAATTCTTGTTATGGAATTGTATGGGATGTATGATCGAATTTTATCATTTTTCCGCTGCATGATTATCATGTACATACCATGTCATTTTCCATCATCATGATCATGATTATACATATTGAAATCAGAATAAACATCACACAAGTAAGCAAAATTATTCATCTTATTAATATAATTAAAAAAGCAATCAATGTTATATCAAAAAGCTCAGGAATATAAACGATATCATTAAAAGTATCTTCTTTAGCCTTGTCAATATTAGATGTCTCTCTAGCCTCAGCCTCTGGTGGATTCTCAACCTTAACCTTCCCTTTACCTTTCAACTGAACTACAAGTAGCTTTTTCTGTTAAAATCTCCTCAGGCACTTCTTTGTCCCAAACTAAATGGTGCAAGAGAATCTCTTCATCCTAAAAACCCTCACCTGGCTTGATAATCCCTTGATCCCAATCGAAGACATAATTGATTAGCTCAAATCTTGGCTCTAACTCATTCTTTATCAGCAGAGGTTCATTCTTACCACAGTAAAGGCAAATACCTGAAGCTGACATAAAGCTATGAGAATGTGGGGAATCCCTTTCACTGCTTCTTTCCCTTTATCCTTTTGACTGTAACCTGTAAAGCCTAATCCCTTTTTATCTTTCTGACCCTAAGCAGCTATAGTGGTTTTAGGCCCTTAAGAGTTTTTGCCTAACCTAACACCTGGCAAGAAGTTCATCTTCTTTATCATGTTAACTACTTAAGGGTAGTTAACATAGTTACTCTCACATTTTTCTTCACTAATGGTAGACATATGGAACCCACTAAAAGGCTATTTAGCTATCTCAGGTGCAGACACCTAATTTTCCTTTGCAGCTTTAATAGTAACCACCTAACCATCATAGGGGATCTTGATCATCTGATGCAACGTGGAAGGCACTCCACCCAACTTGTGAAACCACAGTCTTTCTAGCAGCACAGAGAAATTAAATAGAATAGGCAGTACCACAAACTCGGCTTTTATTTCAATAGGTCTTGTCTTTATTTAAGCCTTAAAGGTCCCAGCCGCTTACCTCTTAGAATTGTCTTAAGCAGAGATGGCCAAGTCAAACTTACTCAACATACTCTCATTTAACACAAAAGCTGAAACTGCCACTAAAGTAAAAAAACATCAGTGGAAGAACCATCATGTATCATCAAACAAGCCGTGTGTTTTCCATTCACCTGGGCCTTGATGTATAAAAGGCGATTATGATTCCTCCCTTCAGAATGCATGTTAGCATCAGAGTACAAAACATTCTCTCTTATTCCTCCTTCAACTAAATCCAACAACTCAGAAGGTGAGATGGTAGTGGTGATAGTAGATTCACTCAGGGCTTTGACTAGCTTCTGTTTGTGTGAAGGAACCTACCTCAGCAAGTCCCAAATGGAAATCTATGCATTTGTTTTCTTTAACTACTTAATTATATGATCTTTCTTGATTTCCTTTTCTATTGGCACTACGGTAGGAGTTGGCTGCCTTTCAACCTCTGGGGCTGCTCTCTCACTTCTAATGATCACTTAACTTTCTTCTCTTCCTTTACTTCCTCTTCACTTTCACTAGCTAAACTCCAAATGTCAACAAGCACCAAAGCCCCTTCATCCTTACTATTTGTAGGGGTATCCCAATAATCAAACATGGAAACTGGTCGATTTTCTTTAATTGGCTCTATTACTTTAGGGGTGGAACGTGTAACGACCACGTACTCATTCCCATATAGGTCTCTCACGACATACCATTCAAGTAGACTAGACCTGATCATGAACATCAGAGGCTACACAACATTGTAACCTCCCTTCTTCTTTTTATCCCTCTTTTTAGGATCTGAAATCTGCTTGCTATCTATCAAATCCTGAATTTTATTCCTTAGGAAGCGACAATAATCGACCAGGTGCCCAGGATACTGATGGTATGCATAGTATTTATCCTTCCTATGATGAGGCAATCTTTAACTCTTTACAGGCCTTAGAGGCAGTGGTTGAAACTTCCCTTCTTTGACTAATCTATCCAATACCCAAGATAGTGACTTACCTAGATTAGAATAGTGCCTTTGACTAGCTTCTGTAGCAGACACCTCTGCAATCTTTCCTATTTTGTTTGACCCACTACTGTTCCCCACTACTTTATTATTATAGAAGTTCTTCTTGGCATTTTCATTACTTGCTCTTCTGACTAGGTATTCTCCCTCAGCTTTTATGGCTTTTCTAGCTAGGTATTCTCCCTTATCTTTTATGGCTATATCCTTCAATGACTCCCAGTCCTTTAGACTCTTTATCTTCACACCATCCCTTAAGTATTCCTAATGAATAACCTAATCTAATCAGCTATGCCAGGCTTCCTCTTCATCTCCATCACCCTATTCATTTACCTAGTGAGGTACTCATAAAATGATTCATCATATGTTTGGTGATATAGTTCAAAGTGCTTCAAGGTAACCTCTATCCTAGTACTGCAGTCATATTGCTTAAGGAATTCTTCAATCAATAAATCTCAGTCTTTCTTAGCATGTCCGTCTAGCCCATAATTCCAATCTATTTTTGGTCCAATCAAACTCACATAAAAATACTCCACCTTCTATTTCTTTGTCAAAGTGGTTCCATTCATGATCAGCATGTACTGTTTGATATATGTCGAAGGATCTAAAGTGCCATCAACCTTGGCAAATCAAGCATCTTAAATCTCTATAGTAATGGCTCATCTCCATCCAAATCCCTATCTTTAGGGTTCATTCCCCTACCAACTGATAGCAATCTAGACATTGCTTCAATCTTCTTCTCCATCTTCTTGAAAGCCAGATGGAGATACCTACTTCTCATATTCATCACCAGAGGGATATATTCTTTATCTTCCTTCTCTATGAAACCATCTTCAGGATCAAGCCTCTTTTCTCTCTTTGGTGGGTCTCAAAGTATAGCAACACCGGCTATGGCAGCATTCCTAACATACATTAGCTCCGCTATTTTGCAAGCGGGTGCTACAGGTCAAGTTAGAACACTTGGTGCTACAGCAGCCACCATTCCACAAATTATGGCCATAAACCTTTCTTCAAAATCTTAAAGCCTTCTATGCAATCTCTGGTCTAAATCATCCCACACTATTGAAGTCCTAGCATGGGTAACATCTAGCCTTTCCCTCAAGAATGGAAACTTGTTATTGTCTCATTACTCTCTCGATCTCATTCACCCTTTTACTCTCATTCAATCCTTCATTTTCCATGTCCAAACTTGTTTCTCGACTGCTTTCTGATAATTGATTTGATCCCAACTAAGAATTGACCTCTAAAACCTAAATCCAAACCTGAACTTGATCTCAATAGCCTAACTATAGATCTTTAGACCATGCAACCATCTAATCCTCTAGACCACCTCGATGAGTCTATGATGGCTATAAAAATCAAATGTTAGGAGTGATACATGGTAAATGATGTATGCGTATGGTATATACATGATGCATATGTGTTATGAATGTTTTCGTTAGGCATTAATCACAATCACATACAAGCATAACAATAGCCTTCCAACCTTATTATTCCTACACAGGAGGTTATGTGGTCTCTTTTTTAAGTGGGCTTAGCCCATGGGTCAATAGGGTACCTAATGGACACGTATGGTGCATGGCAAAAAGTCGATAATATAACCTCTCTAATTGAAAACACAAGTATACGGATTTTGGCCATTATGTATTTTGACTAACTCACACAAATCAAATTATGCCTACTAGGGCATGGCAGCCTTTGACTGGGCTATTGTCATTACATGGGCTTGAGTTAAAGGTGATGAAACTTTAGGGCTGCCTAAAAATAGTCCCTACTAATAGGTCTAGCTCATCATGAGTATAACGATTGATGGGTCACCATTTTATATACCATTTGGTACTAGATTGGGGCTAGTTGGTCTTTGTGACACCTCCCTATATTAAGCAAACAAAGGGCATGCTTCAGTGACCTAACTTAATTCTAAAACTCTAAGATGAATGTAAGAAATATAGTTTAGAAAAGAGATAGGATTAATAATAGAACCTAATTATAAAGAACTTAAATAAGATAAATTTTAGATCAATCTCTCTTTTTTCCTAATGGAGTTTCCACTGTGATATGCAATAAAGCCATTTCTAGATTTTGGGTTTGCTCTTGGAGGCCCATTTTTAGGGTCCGACACTGGAGAAGGCTCACTTTCACTCATAAATTGGATATTTCATAATAAAAAAGGATCAAGCCCAAATTATCATTGAAAGTCAACCCATGAAGGTGTCTACTAATAGGCCCAAAATAGGTAGGTCTCATAAAGTCGCCACCTAACAGAATATTAGGAAATGAATCTCGACCTTTTGATGCCCAAACAAAGATTGGCATTTGGGACATCACTCTTATTAAGCAAATTGGATAGGTGTTTGTTTTATAATTGAGCTTTATACTTAATCCCTTCTCCTCTCCCACAAAATTCAACAGCGTAAAAATTAAATAAACATCCCCATCAATCATGAAAATTAATAAATAAATAAATAAGTAAATAAATCAACTACTTAAACTTATTACAGAAGCAAATCATCCAACAATAAGAGTAAAGTAATACATATATATAAATTGGGGTATTTATTTCAAATTGGGAACATTGGTTCCCTCATGCATATTTTGAAGGAAAACCCAATTAATTAATAGAAAATATTTCAAGTGCCTTTTCCTTTTAACGTGCACAAAAAAACCCTTTTTTACTAACTATTACATCCCCAAAAGAAAACACATCCAAAAATACCAAATAAATAAAGAAAACACAAAACAAATAATAATTGAATAAAACTAAGATATGAAATAAAGTGATGAAAAGAGTGGCTAAAAGAGATAATTGGATAGGGAGCATGATTCCCAATGCAAAAAAACCTCATATAATCTTCCAAGGCAAAAGAAATTTACATACTCAAAAAAACAACAAAAAGATAAATAAATTAGTATTTCATAAATATAATACAAAAAACCATTCAATTAATTACATAGTAAAGAATTAAATTATACACAGGATTGAAATAGATAGAATAATGCATGGATATCATAGAGGTCAAATAAAATACATAAACTACGTAAAATACATGAAAAATATAACAAAAATATCCAAATAAAGCCACTGATGCCCAAAATAGGCGAGGGATGTTAGAGAGTATGCCCTAGAGCCCATGTAATAGGGATGTTTTTCATATGTATGAAATTTATATTCTTAATAAAAGGCATCATTCATTTATTAATGCTGTGTTTGAATACATGAGTTTGTAAATCTTAAATTAATAAATGAAGTCCTAGATATTATAAACACAGTGCAAAGGTAATCATGAAGGTGTTCATGATGTGAGATGTCTATTGCATGCAAATATGTTAATATCTAAATATCCCTAGTCATAGAATTAACAAGATAGGACATTGTTAATTTGGACAGACTAGCACATGTTATGCTTCTTGAATGGTTCAAGCAATGGTTCTCATAATTGTGATTATGGATGATAATCAAAGCTAACATGCGGATGCTTGTTAGAGGAACAAGTTCATTGGAGACCTACAAAGAGAATCCTCATATGGATATTAAATCTATGTCAGAGAGGAATCTCTTCATAGCAGTTGTGCAAGTATCCTTAGACTTGAGATCACCAAAGTTATCTTAAGTAGCAAGTGGTATACTTTGACTCCATAACTGATTACTTCCAACTGGGAGTGAACATAGTTAGGAGATTGGGTATATCATGACCTACTTGAACATAGTTGAGTGATTGACAAAGGATTCTCCATCCCAGATTTAACAAGGAAAGTTATCTCGCATGATTCTATAATTGCCTTGTTCAGAGAATCTCTGGCCAGAGTAATATGCCGAGATGGATGGAGGTCCATGAAGGGCATTTTAGGAACAATGGTTAAATTAATAGAACATACATAATTAGATTTATATGAGTTGACAGAAATCCATACTCAGAATGTAATTGAGATAAGAGTGGTAAAAGGAGTAATTGCACGGTAACTGTTTCTATGGAAGGGTACAGTCAAACCACGTGACTTTCCTGACATTTGGGTAGTCATGATGCCTAGCTAGAGGCCAATCATGACTTGTATAATGATGTATCAAAATATCAATAGAGATTGATAAAATGATTTAAAGGAGTTTAAATCATGTGAGTTTTGAATAGAACTCACAATTACATATTATACTGCTAACATAGACAGGAACCCAATAGGTCACACACATATAGAGAAAAGGGTAAAGTGGTAAAATGACAAGAATAATAATATTTGATATTATTATAAAGGTAGAGAGGAGAATATGATAATAATTAATTAAAGAGTTTAATTAATTATGATCAAATAAAATTGTCCGCAGAACTTTTGAGAAATGTTCTGTAAATTGGACCTAAATGAAATAATGTATTTCATGATTAATTATTATTGTCTTATAAGTGTTATAAGACTACTATAAGTGTTATAGGACCGATATAATAATTATTAGGATCATTAGAGAAATTATAAAGGGCCAAAGGAATGAAGAAGTTGGAGGAAGCCCTCCAGAAGAGGGCTACACGCCAACTCCATACAGAAGGGCTTAGAGGGCTCTTTCTTGGACCAAATTAATTTATATATGTTACATAAGTGTTATGGAACTCACATATTTAATTTGGTTGGATTTGGAATCCATTTGGGTATTTAAATCCAATTAGATGTACAAAGGGCCTAGTTTGTGGATTTTGTGCATGGTCTTTTATGAAAAGATTTAATTTGGATTTAATTAAGCCAAAATGATTATAATTAATTCCAGAAGCCCAATTAATAATTCTCCAGCAATTTTAAAGAGCCCAATCTCATTAAGGAGTTGGAATTTTAACCTAACTATAAAAGGCCAACTAATGAGAATTAGGTTTAAGTGATTAAAACAAAAGGAAAGTCTTTTCTCTTAATCTCTCTCCCTTTTTGCGCCACTTTCATTGCTAGCCTCTTAGATATCGGCTACTCCTTGTATTACACCAATTTGTTGGTTTAATTTACTCCTCTCTAATGTGGATTACTCATTGGAGGTGTTCGATTTTGGACACTGTGGTTTGCGACAACCCAGTGCGAAGTAAAATCAACTGTTCAACAAAAATCAAAGGTGATTTTTCTTATTCTCATATAGTTATATTGTGTATTCATGGCAAGATCAGATCTAATGGTTAAAAAAATTTTAAAATTTCGCTCATGTATGTGATGCATGTAACCGTTAAATTCCAACAAGGGATGCCTAAGGCTAAGTGAAGGATGGGATGAGGAGAAGGCTCATGACTTTTTGTCTATCAAAGGTTGAGTCATCTTCCCATCCATCACTCATTGGACAAAGTGTAATGCAGAACCTTATAACTAAAATCATGTAAAAATCATACAAAATATATTTTGACCCTACACATGTGATTATTAGGTCCTAAATCCTACCAATACAATGTTCTAACATCAAATCATGTATAGGATTTAATGAAAACATATTAGGACATAGAATTACATGATAAAGGAAAAAAGCTTAAAATTACAACAATAGAGGAATCTTAATTCTAATCATGCCTTTACATGCTCTTTGATCCAGATTTACACCACATCTCAATTTATACATACATATTACTCAAAGATAGCATTTAAATATGTTTATTTTAGCCAAAGCATCATATACATGTATGTCAATTCTAGAGAGAGAAAGTATAAAAGGAGCCTAAAATATTACCATCAGGAGATATTCTAACTTTGAAATTCTTGTAGTCTAGATCTCCACTCTGGTTTGTGATTCTTATTTTTCAAAAAAAATTCAATGAAATTTATGTGTGTTTGTGTGCTTGTATCAAAGAGATTATTAGAGCAGTAAAATCTTAGACAGAGAAAAAATTTGGTTTTTTGTCTTCTCTAAAGCTTTTTGACTCTCTGTAAATATGATTCCTTTACTAGAAAACCTTAGGCTTATAGATTTTATACTTAGGTTAGAGTTAGAGTTAGATTTTAACTCCAACTTCCCAAATCTAGAGAAAAATTCCCCCTAAATTCAGATAAAATCCTTTTTTAAGAGCTATCCCTTTTTTGAATTCCAAAAATGTTGGAATTCTAGAAAACGAGCCATAGATGGGCACCCCTTAATGAGAGGCAGTCGTCCCTCAATCCAGGAGCCCTAAACTTCCTAAAATACCCCTAATTTGGCCTATGTATGAGAGAGGGAGCCACAGATGGGTGCCCTTTAAATGATAAACGGGTGTCTGACATCATTAAAGGCCTAAATCATGGTTTTATGCATCTATTGTTAAAACACTTGGAAAACATTTAGAAAATCATAAAAATATTTGAGAAAGTGTAAGAAATTCACAATCGGAGCTTTACAATCTGAACTTGCTATCAGTAGCATACTATTTTTTCATCATTGAATAACCCTATTCTAGGCTACCTTAGGTCATAGTGTTTGCAGCTGCCCCCAATTTTGGGGAGTTGGTGCACTAGTGCTAAAATTCACAGTAAAAGGAAAAAGATGTGTACCTTAGGTAGCGAATCTATTGGTTTATTAAAGCACATACCTTCTGAGGTAGTGAGTCTCTTGATTTGATAGTTATCATCAACTTGTTGACGCATTAACCCTAGTTCGGGTAGTTAACATTAGCTTGTCGATGTTTTAACCCTAGATTGATTGTCCGATTAGCACCTAAGGAATGTAGAATTGGGATGAGTTGACTACATCTGATTAGTACTTGAGGCATTCAGAATCATGTAGTTTTAATGTGTCTTATTAGTGCCTGAGGCATATAGAAATGTGATAACTTGATTGGATATGATTAGTGCTTGGGGTATGCAGAATCAAAATTTTTGAATGCATATGATTAACACCTGGGGCCTGCAGAATCAAGATGAATTTATTGGATCTGGTTAATGCTTAGAGCATATAGAATCAGGTTGTTTGAATGTGCCTGAGGCATGTAAAATCGAGGCAACTTGATTGGAACTTCGAGTTGGTTGATACTTCTGGTGGGTTCACTATCCCCTCTTGAAGAAATGTTTTACTAGGGAGGTTTTTGGTAAATATGTGATTGTGAAGAGTCATTAAGATGCTGGAAGCCATTCTGGAAAATATGCATCTGTGGGGAGCCATTAAGATGTTGGAAACCTTTGATGCACATATGCATCTGTAAAGAGTCATTGAGATGCTTGGAGCCTTTTTGGCACACTTCCTAATGACTAAGTCACCACTCTACAAATTGGCACTAATGCAAGGAAAACCACCATCATCAAAGTTGTCACCTTGTGTCTTTTTGAACTTACAATATCATTAGACTTTTGCCTCTTGTCCAATAGTTCCTTGCTATGCGTATCTTTTTATCTTCGCCTGTTCAAATAACTTCTTGTAATGAGGACAAGTGTTTATATTCCTTGTCATTGAATACGTACATATATGCCCCCTAGTAGGGGTTTTAAGTACCTATTGTGAAAAGGATTCGATATTAGTGCTCTATTTATGAAGTTTAGCCTTGTTATGGTATATTAATTACAAGTCTTCTTATTAACTTAATTGCATTTTTTTATTCATCATTATTATTATTATCATTTTTTCAACCCTGATAAATAAAAAAAAATGAAGCATAATAATTTCAAGCATTATAAATATGAATAAAATGAAGCATAATATGAACGCATAATTTTAAATACAAGTTCTATTTTTATATACATAAAAAAGTTTTAAACTCCCTGAACACAAAATAAATATGTTGCAAAAGCCCTGGTCCTTTACGGCAAGTGGGTCCAGATAAGGGTCTGAATGCTAAAGGTCTAGGAGGTCTAATAGGTGCCATAGCCTATGGAATCGCTGGTGGCTAATCATCATTTTTTTAGAATATAAATTGGAACCTAGGCAGTGCTACTGTCAAGGGCTGTAGGACTTGTACTATCACCTATATTAGTCGCTCTAACACTTGTACTATCACCTCTATTAGTCGCTCTAACCCTTGGCCAATCACAGTGATGGCCTTAGAATGTTGGTCAAGATATTGTATCAGGTCACCTCTTAGGTATCTAATATACCTCCTCAGCTGCTCATTTGTCTCTATCACAGCTTGTCTGCCCCTATAGATCTCAGTTTTAATGCAAGTGTCCTGCTTTTTAATATGGGTTAGAGACTTATCGACTACCTATAAGGTCACATTGAACCTCTATCCTACAACTAAAAAATCAGCTCTAATATCCAACACCTCTATCCATAGAGACTGCACTATCACTGGTAACGTATGTAGGGACTGCACTGCTGTGAGTATCATCTGTAATGTCTGCTTCTGATGTCTACTGGCATCCTTCAATGCTACCAACCTCTTAAGAATATCATTAGATAGAGGAGTTAAGGGTGAATGTGCTGAAGGCGATGCCTTTGGACATATTAGTGATGGTGGAACAGATGGTGAAGGAGCTAAAGACATGGATACCCCTAGATGTCCATAAGGAGAGACCCTCTCTAACCTCCTAAACAGTGATCACTGATGTCTGATGGGTGATCTAACATAAGCTGGCAGCTGTAGCGACCTATCCAAAAGGTCCTGTAGGTCTATCTACATGTCAAACTCGTAGTCTAAATCTACTCCTGCCTGCTAGTGCCCATGTGGCTTATGCAACTCATACAACTCCTCTGCTTGATCCTTTTACTATGGTAGTTATGCTAGAGGTACCTATGGTGCTGCTGGTGCCTCCTGTGGTGGCTGACTTTTCTCATCCCCCTCAGTGGGTGCATTTGGCATTATAGGGTCTAGTAGCTTATACTCCCCCTTCTACTCCTCTATAGGCTCCACCATCTTTATGGTGATCACTGCCTATAAATCAATATGTATGTCCTTTGGGATGAGATCACCAAATCTGGCCATAATGACAGTAGCAAGAAGGTGATAATGCCTCCTATATAGATCTGTGTGGTGGATTGGGTGCGTACTTTGACTACTGATGCAATGATCTCATGGGCAATGTTTATATGCCTCTGCTCCTATATACCCCAAAGGCTAGTGATGCCAATGGAGTTAATTAACCCTAGACTCCCTGTGTATCCCAAGTAAGAAGTGGGCAGCACCCTCTGAATATACCTATAAACTAGGGTGGCTAGCATAGTGCTCTTCGTTATATCTAACTGATATATCACCCTCGATAGTGTCATTGCCCTCCATTTAGCTCAATTAGTGATCTTGAGGGGTGTAACCACATTTGGCCCAATCAAAGGACCTATATCCTATGCAAACCTGTGGCATGTTAGGCTATAAGGGATGCCTAGTGCCCTAAACTAGATCAACTCCTTTGTATTCAATCTCTAGTAGCCACCATACTGCAGTGCAGCTAGGACTTCTCTGTTGACATTAGGATAAGTCTCGAAGGCTAGAGCATAGAACTCCATCCATCTCGCTCTGGCTAGGAACCTATCAACCTCCTTCAGCAGTCTAAAATCCTACAAGAACTACCTAGACATAAAACAACTTGATCTAAAATAGACTCATAAAAGGGCTCAATATCTAGCGGCCTGCTCGAGTGTCATGTACACAAGTGTAAGATGAAGCAGGGCTACATGTGTGGTTCTATAAGGCATCCTATAAAAGAAGATTACATGTTAGTTTTCATAGTTAACTTGGGTAGCAAGTAAACTAAATATGTAAAAAATTTATCAGAATTTTAGCAGCATTTTGACTAAGAGGTAAATAACCAACCTGCATAGAAATGTGCACTAGGTGCCACAACCAAAAACAACATCCTAAGCCCATTGTTAGGCATTTTATCAAACATGTATGACAACAATATATATTTCACATTTTATGAGAATTTTAACAAAAATTCGGCAGCATTCCAACTAGGAATGTGACTGCCTCCTATACAAAAAAGATAATTCAAACAACACATAGGCCATCATGATTGCCAAACAACACAGTTCATAAAAAGCTAAGAGCATTATTGGGTGCTCTAGTAAGCAAGCATGACAAACGAGAGATAACATTTATTTTACACTTTACGATAATTTTTAATGAAATATCGATAGTATTCCTAATAGGAATGTGACTGGCTCATGCATAAAAAGACAATTTAAACCACACATAGGCCATCATGGTTGTTGAGCAACACAGTCTATACTATTAACAGAAAAATAAAATTTGAATGGGGTTATTTGGTGCAATTAAAATTCTTACTACAACATGCTTTTGAGGACATAAAATACATAAAAGTTATCTATATTACTTTTAAAAGAGAAGAATTATAGGTTTACATACTCATATACAAGGTTCTCTTTTATCTATAGTGTCATGTAAAAAGGGTTTTGTAACTTGCACTACTATCTTTGAAGGCATTATATATTTCTAAAATACAAGATAGGGTAAACTACCCTACTACTAAGGCTAAAGACATAAAGAAGTAATTAAAAGAAATGACTGAATTAAATAATATAAAATAAATAAATAAATAAATAAATGAAGGGTACTTACTTGTGAAAGATGAAAGAAGAAAATAAAATACGATACAAATGTATGACTACCTAAAGTGCGCTTTGCTCCCAAGAGGCTTTAGGTGCAGACAGGTCAGAGAATAGATGAAAAACAAAGAAGAAAAGCAAGAAAAATCGAAGGACAAAGCTTGAAATCGAAAAAAATAGAGGTTGCCAAAAAATGAAGAAGAAAATACTTTATATTCAAATTTTTTAGTAAGGGACGGGAAGCCCGTCCTTCACTAGAGACAGACGGGACTATGGCACATCCTATCCCTCACAGTCCAATAAACATTTTACCCTTTTCTCAATTTTAACTTTATTTTTCCATTTTAACCCCATATTTTCCTTCATTTTTAACCCTTTTCTTCCTTTTTTGACCTCTTTTCACCTAAAAAATACTTAAGAATATTTATTTACATCTTCATCACATATTTTTTACATTATTTTCACTACTTTCATGTGTTAATTATTTTTTGTTATATGTATCCAAAAGTCCAAAATACCCATTAAAATTCATCATGTCTCTCGAGTTACATGACTTTTCGTGTCCAAAATTTCCATAGTCATTTATCTAGACCATCAAACTTTTGGATTCTCTACAAAAATGAAAACAAGAGAAAATGCAATAATATGTATGTGTAATGCATAGGACATGCAAAAGAATACATTATCGTCTTCCAAAGGTGATAGACAGGCTACTCATGGCTCGCTCCTTCTGAGGGATGGGCATTTGTCATCACTTTGTATAAATAGTGCCCAAAATTTTCTTGGTCTTTGTCCTTTTGACTTCCCTCCTCTCAAGGAATCTTCTGTTAAGCATTTTCTCTCTCTTCCTTTTTCTTTTTTTTCCTTTTCTAGTCCATTTTTAGTTATTTATTTTTTGCTTATTATCTCTGCACTTATACTACTTATAAATTACCATTATCAAGGCTTATAGACTTGCAAAATTACATCAGCTATTGGATGACCCTAAAACCTTGGAGGACTTCCCCTTTTTGCTCCGTACTCCATTCTGAGGTTTCTAAAAAGAACATCTCTAGATAGAAATATATTGCTTGCTGATGCCTATTCAGCAAGTATACTAAATCATCAAATAATAAAATGGAGTACAATTAGGACCCCCGAATATTGTACCCAAGGGATTGAGGATACAATAACTGAAAATCAATTGAATGTTAAAGAATTTCCAAATTTGTGTGTGTGTGAGCTATCAACTAGATGGTATGCAGAAAATGTAAATATAATAGTTAATTATAAATTTGGAATTAATTCTAAATATAAACTAATAGTAATTTTTCTATAGTCAGGGCAATTAACAATTTAATAAGAATGAAAATTTACAATTACAAACGTTGTTCAAGTTCACTCATCTTCCCCTTACCCAATGTGAATTAAATTAATCCTAAAATTATATATATATATATATATATATATATATATATATATATATATATATTCGAGATAACCCTCTTAACCCAAGCGTCCAATTTCGGAGCAAGCTATTCTAAACATAGGATGTCCCATTTTGGAGTCAGTGTTATACTTAGCTTAAGCATGGGTCTAACATCTTAGGTTCGGTTGCTTTCCCATTTTGGAGCAAAACAACCCAAAACCCATTCATTTCACTCCCTAATCTAGTTCAAATCCACAAAATCTTGCAACTTAAAGAGCCCCATTCCAAAGCAGTCTAAAAATCACAGCATTTATGATAAAAGAACATAAGATTAAGCATTTAGGGCATTCAACCATTCAACCACAACATCCCAACAAAGATATATGATAAAAGCATTCATCCAAAGCTAAAAGTTTACTAAAAATGATGAAACCCCATGAAATATCCATGAAGTAAAAGTGTAATAAACCATTCATCTATATATAAATATTCAAAATATGTTAAATTTTCACATTTGGATAAGGCATTCAAAGATCCCACAAACAATTAGAGACTAATAACTGTCCAATACAAAATAAAAAGAGAAAAGGAGATAATAAACCTAGAAATTCATAGAGGAAGAAAACCCAACTGAATCCCAAGCTCTTTCAACTTTTTTCTCTAAAGCTTCAATGTAAATAAGCTCTAAGATGTGAAAAACTGAGAATCTAAGCTAAGTATAGTGTTTAATCTAAGGATTTTTTTGTAAATCTATCTATTTTGAAGTATAAACTATATATCTATATATAAAAATGAAGTAAAGAATGAAAGAAAGAAGAAAGAAAAACCCTAGATCTGAAAAAGAGGAGAACTCTCGATTCTGCAAAAAAATCTGCTATATAAAGGCTAAAAAAGGTCACAGTCAATAGGAAATTCATGCTAACCATGACCTATTAAAAATCTCCTTTTTAACTGCCATAAGTCATGATAAACACTAAAAAATCCGTTGACCGTGACATAGCTCTCCTTTGCATTTTGGACTAATGGCTTGACTACCTTACGATCAACACCAAAAATCTATTAATCGTGAGGTCCTTCTTTTTTCGGTTCTGTGCTGAGGAGATTCCTAGGTCATAGTAAACACCACTATAAGAATAATTGCATTATTGACCATGACACTCTTTGAAACGGTGTGTTTTGATAGAAAGCATAGGTCACGGTTAATAAGTAGAACTTGTTGATTATGGGTACCTATAAAATTTACAATTAAGCACAAAATTCCATCAAAAGCTCTCTAAAACTGATAAAATCTAGGATTAACTGAAATTAGATGGAATTTATTAAATTAAAGCAAAAATAAAGCAAAAGACACTTAAAAGACATTGAAACTATACTGAAAAAATAGTAAAAACAGAGACTAAATTGGAGTTATCAAAATACCCCACACTTAGACTTTGCTTGCCCTTAAGCAAATGAATCATCCACAATCTTGAAAACTTAAACTCTAATTCAAAACAAGAAATTTTAGAGAAGCCTGAATAACACACAGCAGAAGACACTTAAAATGAAAAATATTCAATCAAAATGACTCAACTAATCTATATCAAACAATTTCTTTTGTGTGTGTGCTAGGCCAAAACAAGTTTATCATTTTTCATAACCAAAACTACCAGCTACTCCAGCAATTGAGCAAAAATGAAGATTATAATAGTTTCATGCTTAAAATTTGGAACAGCTATAGGCCTCTCCTATAGCACCTAAACCACGAGTGTCATATCCAATAAATAACTCAAAGCAAAATAGGATCACTAGGTCTTACATTAAGGTTGTAATGGGGCTAAGGTATTGGCTCCAAGAAAAGGATAAAGTTACCAAATTAGAATCAGCCACACTACCACCTGACTTTCTGAACATCAATAACTTTTCCTTCTAAGTTCCTGCTCTTACTAGCAAAATTAACATATAAATCCCAAAAGGCATTAGCTAGACTCACAATTGTTGAGGAAGAATGAACTTAAATTTTGTCTCTTAGACTAGCTCAACATTTAATACCTACCCTTAATTGCTAAGTACCCCAAACTTATTTATTACCGTAATAATTAAAATTTCTATAGCATAACCTTTATATGTTTATGGTTTCTTTTTCAAATAAGGTCACAGTCAATAGGTAAAACCTGCTAACTGTGAGGTACCTACAACTCTTAAAGCTTTAAAATTAGCAAAGCCTTAAGATCATTAAATCATAGCTCTCACTACCCCATTTTCCACAAATTTAACACTCTTGATTGATCAAGAACAACTCAATTTTCATTACTCAAGATGCACAATACTACCCCACCTAGAATGGCCAATTTTAAAACAGGGAAGATAAACAGTAATTAAGTTAAATGGTTAAATTTATAAGTGTAATCAAGGAAAATTTAAGTAGTATGCTTTCATCATACCAATTCAGCTCAAGGGGGCTATCAATGGTAATCATGAATCATAAGGTAGATAAAAGTCATTTCAAAGTGACGACCAAAAAAGGCTGCCTAGGTCATGTCCTAATTATGCCTGAGTTGAATGTTTATTTCAAAGGGTGATGAGAAAGGTTCTAGCTGTTCCATAATTCCATCACTCAACTGCTATCACTCATTGATTTTTCTTACAATTTTTCACAAAAATAGGCTAACGTGCTTATTGAATTGGAAATTGGATGATATAAAACTAATTGAGATTGAATTAAGGGAAAATTTTTGCTAAATAATTCTACTACTCCCTAGCTACCTAAAGCTCTCAAAACTAATAGTTCACAATTTAGAGTTCAAATTGATTCCATCAAGATTAACTGGGCAAACTCAAACTAATTGTAATTGGCAATTAACAACTAAGCAACATAGATACCTTATTTAAAATTTTGACTTAAAGGTAAAAATAAATGTTAAAGCAAAATAAAACTATTAAAGGTAAAGCATAAAAGATAACTAAAAGCAGAAAATGAAATTGAACTAAGATAAACTACTTTAAATTAAAACTAAAGAAAACTCAAAATGCAACAATTTTACTAAAACATAAATGTACTTAAACAACTGATAAAATATTCAAACTTAAAAACAGAAATAGACTAAAACAAGGAGTTTGTGGCTTAAGGATTTCACTAATTTCGAGCATTTGAAATCCAATCTTTTTCTTCCCAAAATTTTGCATAAAAATCTTTATGGCCTTTACAAAAATTTACCTTTAGCAGTGGTTAACACTAATTCTTCACAAAACAAAATTCCTTCACAAAATTCATCAAGTTCTAACTACTATCCACAAAAATAATCAATGTTTAATTCTCAAAAATAAGCTCCTACCCTACACCTCAAAAGTTGTTGTCCTTAGCAACTTTCATAAAATCATCAAAAAAATTGGAAAGTGAGGTAGGCAACTGTGAGGACCCAAAATAGGCCCTAGTAGAATTCAAGGGCAATTACATGTTATTAAAGTCTAATTAAGCATTATTGGATGAATTATTAGTAGTTAAGATCTAATGAATTCATGGTTTTATGTGATAGAGCATACAATAGTCAATTGATATTATAGTATATAATGTGCATATTTGGAATAAAATATAGTTAAGATATTGATTGGAACATAAATGTTATTAAGTTGTAATTAATTATGTGATAAATGTGTGAATTATATGGTATGAATTTTATAAGGGTATAATGTAAAAAAATTAATAGTTTGAGGGCTAAATTAAAAGAGGATATAAATTTAGAGGCCAATGTTAAAGTAATGATTAATTGGGGTTGATTTCAAAGAAAAAGAATATAAGGGGTTGAAATTGTGATGAAATAGTTAGTGGAAGAGGATGTTTGACATCGAAAATGTTTGAGGACCTGAAGGAGACTTAACCTCCAACTTTACACTTTGGATCATTCCATGTTGGAGAGATGAAGACCACTTTTAGGGTATAAAAAGGGGGAAGGACGAATTTTAAAGAAAGAATATAGTTTTTCCATTATCTCTCTCATCTCTCCCTAAAGAAATAACTCTATCTCTCTCAATTCTCTTAAGGAATTTCTTATGCATGTGGATGGACCTAAGATTTTTAAAAGGGGTTTGTAAAGGTAAGGGATTTGGTGTTCATCTCATTCTTTCTTTTTCTTTCTTAAAGAAAAAATGCATGTTAATAAAAAGAAATAAAAATTTGTATTTAATGCATGAGTGCATAGATATATGTAGAAGAAGAAGAATGTAGAAAGAACAAAGGAAAAAGACTTGCAAAAGATTGAAGTCAAAAGGGAAATTCGACCAAGGTATAGGATTAAGGTTCTCATACTCACATGTAGATAATTAGAGTTGATTTATGATTTAAATATGTGATAGTAAGCATAATTGAAAAGAGAAATACTTTTAGAAAGTGCTATAACAAGTGAAGACATGAAAACCTTATAAATTAATTGCTGTAATTTTAGCATAAATTGAGTTAGAAAACTCTAATTAAGACCATTCCAATTTATAATACAACATAAGAAATATTTCTACAAATTTGTAGAAGGGACCTAGCACTAAAATTGCCTTTAAGTCATCCAAATATGAAACTAAAATTCATGTTAGCTGTTGATTTCAGTTTTGGAATAACTTATTCAAATTATGATGTATTTTCATGTACAGTGGTTGGATTGCTATGATGTTAAATTCTATGAAAAAATAGACTTCTAAATATACATTTCATATGACAAAAGCAATGCTTAATTTTATTTCAAAGAATGTCAAATTTTAGCATGAAATTCGTAGAAACTGTTTTCACTATTATGAAACAGATTTTGGTATTTTAGACATAAATCTCGGTAGAGGAGTCAAAATGCTATGATATAAAATTTTGGGTAAACTAGATACCTAGTATCAAAATTTCAATGAAGTGAAGTTGGTCTAATTCTGTCCTTATTTTATTCTATGAATTTTATAAGTGGTAACAAAATTTATTTTTGATTTTATGAATAGTCTATGATATTTCTTGAATATCTTGAGTTATAGATGTGATATTGAGATGAATTTTAATTATTTGGAAACTTGACACATAGGGGATTAAGTTTTTATGAGGTCACTTGGGCTAAAAATGATGTTTCCCAAATTAAAAATGGCACACAATTTGTGTAGAATTTTGGAGGAAGAATTTTTAATGTATTTTATATTATTGTTTAAATGTTGTTATTTTAAATGGATGCCTACATGGAAGCACATTGAATTATATATGGCATATAATATGATTGTTGATAAAGTTTTATATATAATCATATATGTACATAAGTAAAGATTGTTGATAATGCTATAAAAATATTCATATATGATCAAACTTAAGTACATGCTTGTTATATGCAATTATGCTTACATGTATATATTATATTGATAGAGTAAATGTTTATTTGAACATGCACTTATACTATGAAGTTAAGAAATGTTTAAATAAGAAAAATGAAAGTTTATAATATATGGCTATCATATGATTACATTTATGTAATGTGTGTGTGTGTGTGTATGTACACACACATATAGATAATCATTATATGTGTGTAATACAATGTTAATGCAAATAATAATGTACATATAAAGTGTATGTTTAAGAATATTGGATAGTATTTCTTTGTAAAATGAAACATGTTATATAACAAATATATGAACTATTATACTTATTATTTAGTTGAGATAACATGTACATACTTACATATATTATGTGTATGAATTATTATGCTAAAGCATATGAGATCAAGGAGATATATTCATGTACAATTACTTGAATGTCATATAAGATTTTATGTGAAAGAATTACATGTTTTAAAGCAAGTTTCAAGTATTGTAAGGTATTACTCACAAGTTGTGCATGTTATGACATATATATAAAATTACGCATGAACATGAATATATATTTGTATGTTACCTATAAGTATATGATAATGAAAAAGTAAAGCATGGAATGAAGAGGCTTAATCATGAACATGATATAGTGTTATAGAAAATCATTCATGTACATATATATATGATTACGATTATCCTACTCATAGTTTTAAATAGATTTATACAACTATGTGTGTGTGTGTGTATATATATATATATAGGCATTATTGAAAAGAGATTACATGCCTTGAAGTGATTTCAAGTAGGGAATAGTAATACTCAATTGAATGTATAATCACATGTTTAAAGAAAGTATTACATGAACACGGATATGATTACCTTGGACATTATTACACATGAGTTTTCCTATATACATATGTATGTGATTTAACAAATTAAAGCAAAATATGGAAAATAAAGTAAAGAGATATATATATAACCGCATGTAAAATGATTGATTGAAATGATAGTGTATATCTTTATATGAATATTTACCCAAGAAATTGATTTAGAAATGTTAAAGCATGGTAAATGAAAGTTATATGAACAAAGTATTTGCCTACTATTTGAGTTCAACTATGGAGAGATAAGTGCCTATAGGGATATTGCGGCTGCTACCGTTGATCTCATTTGGGTCTAAATTATAGTTGATCCCATTTGGATCATATACAACCCATTTGGGTTGTTAGCTGACCCCATTTGGATCTGCTTGATTGGTCTACCGTACAGTTGGCCTCGTTTTGGTTTATATTTTTTATATCCTTCGATATCTTACCTATTATCATTTTGATACCCTCGGGTATCTATCGTTCCCGTTATCCACCTTTAGAACTTAAGCAGGCTAAATTAAAGTATGAATACATTATAGTTATTACAATATGATGATTAAATATGGTATATGGAATATATATATATATATATAGAAGACTACATTGTAAATACAAGTACTTGGCAAATTAGAATCACTTAGTCACGTTAGACCAATAAGCCATGCATATGAACTCGGTTGATATTAATGTGTTATCACTAATCTAATTGAGGAATACATTATCTTTTGTAGGCAAATGCTTCTTGCAAGATTAAATATATATGTTACCTTCCTAAGCAACAATGTATAGCCTGTGGAAAAACATAAATGTAGAGGGAAAGAGCATTATGTTGTTGCATGTATGAAAATCCTTGTGATGGCTTCAATATGTTTCCTACGTTTAAGAATGCATGAAATATGAAATTGTATTTATACAATGTGTTGTTTTGCTATAGTATTTATAAGTAAAGGTATATCACCACAAATACATGTTAATTATTGAGCATTGTGTGAATGAGATGAGAGGTAGATATGACTCATTATATGACCATAATAAATCAATTAAAAACATATAACTTGTGAATTTGATTTATATAAAGCCAAAAATGCAAGAGATATCTATAAGTATGTATGTTTGGTGATACCTTTCAATTGTTATGTTTTCTTATATGATTTTTTTATAGTTGCTCATTTATTGATTTCTGTTGGAAAATGATATGCAACATCTTATATATATGTAGATGATTTATGAACTTATAAGTGGTAAACTTTATATAATGTTGTTATTAATTGGTATTGATGCAATAGATTGTGTTTCACCCTTAAAAAGGCATAAACATTTAATGGTATCTAATAATGCATAAGATCTAATTTATTAACTTAAAGTTCTAGGATCTATAGTATCCTTTCTATGAAATATAGAATCATATTGCCATGCTTTTAAGATTGATATTGTATATAGGAAAAACTTAAGGATTGTAATGGATTTATATATATAAAGAAGTCCTAAAAGTAAGCTTGATGTGAAAACTTTAAGTGTTAAATGAATATTTATAAGAGTAAGATTGATAAGTAAATGAACTGTTAATAGGAAATTGGTAATGTTTATAAGTTTAACATGTATAATCTAGTACCTAGAAAACAATTTGTGAATATGTTTATAAATGATTAGTTAATGTGCTTAATGATATGCTTATATGTGTTTGTATTTTGATGACTTTTAAAAGAGGTCGTCTTCATGATTTATGTTCCCCACTAAGCTTTATAGCTTAGCATAAGTGTTTCATTCGTGTAGGCTGTTGAGGTGATATCTATAGCAGGATGGCCAATTCAAGTCGAAGAGAAAGACTAGTGTGTACTTTTATTTTGGACTCTTTGTATATAATATAGTTTTTTGTGGTATTGGAAATATGGTATGTATAGATGTTTATCATTTGTTTTATGTAAAGAGATTCTAATATATATTGTAAAGTTTTCATAGTATAGTACTCTTATGGATTAAGTATGAATATATGTTCTCTGGATAGTTAGTTTATGTTTAAGCTGCACTATAAAACTTGTGTATTGAGAAGGATAAAGTGATATGTATGGGTTAAAGGATAAGGGTTCTATAGCAACTCCCTGTAATCAAAGTTCAAATAGGGGAGAAGCTGGTGGTGCAACTATGTCGATTATGGACATTAAGGTGGCTAGGGCTATGATGATCTGCTCGTGCTGCAGCTTGAATTTGTCTTGATTCGTAGCTAGGGTATCCATTCTCTCTATCAAGGCAGTGTACTGGGCAGAAGAGAGTGTGATAGCTCCTTGGTTTGGGCTAGGTGAAAGGTTGCTCAAACTCCTTGCCATTTTTCTCATGTATTCATCTCGATCTGTAAGTTTGATGCCATGTTCTGTAGTTAGATCCTCAACAAGTACCTTTATATTTTTAAGCAATTTCTGGTCAATATAAGCTACTGCAGGGAGGGCATCATCTTTATTCAAGGTGGTCAAAGCCCTTAGTAACCATGGTCACCCAACCTCCCAAAGATATCTTCTTCAATTTGGTGGGTTACTGTTATATCTCTTCTAGTTTATTCCACCAATGGTATGCACCATTGATAGGAAAGCTTCTTGCCGTATAGGCTAAAAATAACACTTCTGGTAAGTTCACCTGCCCTTCAGACTGCACATGAGACATAAGAGATAAAGAAAAAAATCTGTGCAAAATTCTAAATGCATGATCCCTTAGGTGGTGGGATTTGGTCATTTTTGAAATGTATGGACCTTTACCTTGGGGTTATTTGATCTCTACTTATGCTATGTTCTTATCATAGTCAAGGTATGCAAAGGGACCATCAATAGGAAATCCCAAAGACTCAGAAAACTCTGCAAAGGTCCTTTCATAATATTTTCCCTCTAACCAAAAAGTGACCATGTTAGGAAACTCTTCATGTCCAAAATGGCACTTGACAATAGCCATAAAATCTCTTGTCAACTTGGGATAAACTAGCTCCCTGCACTCAAAAAACTTCTCCCAACTAATTATTGTAATGTATTTGTCCACCTCTTCTTAAATCCCTAACTTTTGCAGCAGGCTTGAATCCAACTAGGCTGAAGGCAAGTACTCATAATTAGATAGAATTTTATAGGATGTCTAGGCATTCTCAAGCACCTAACTTGATACTTTAGGCTCCCTTGATCTTTTTTTTTCTGCCTCTGGATAGGTGCTGGTGGAGGTGGTTGGTTGGGTTTTACTTGGTCACTAAATGGTAGAGGCTATTTGGAGAGGGGCTAAATGGCTTGAGCTTGTGATTATGAAGAACCCTGAGTGTGAGATCGTTTTGCTACCACTAGCAATAACAAAAACAAAACAAAGTTAAACCTTCCCAATGTCTCAAAAGAAAGCACAATAATCACATCCAAAAGAATTGGAAAAGCAATGCTTAGCATTATTGGAGCTAGACATGGAATGAATAGTATAGACACAAACAAGGCATGCAATTGCAGTTGCAAAATGGACATAAGTCTCAAAATGAGTGGGAGCTAAGCAATAAAACATGGATTGACAATCAAGCAAATAATTGAACATATATTAAGGCATCACTACATCATTCAAAATGAGAGATCTAAATAAAATTGTAAATCAAAGAAACAAGAATCCCTACATCAGACCAATTATTCAATGTGTCTACAACAATCAAGAAAAACATTTTCTATAGAAACATTGCAATTCAGAAACATGGTTGAATAAGAGAATCATGAAGTTCTAAAAATTCCCACAATGTTGTCTCATGTAGCTAACAATGGCAATTTAAACAGCTCAAACAAAGCACAACACTTAAGCAAAAACTGCACCTATGTTCGAATTTGTAGACAGAGAATAAGTTTAAAGATCAAATGCAAAATTCATACCCTATCAAAAATACTTCTAACAAAAAACTAAATCCTAGCTCAAAATCTGGAGTAATTCAGCATCATAACACAAACAATAGTGGATATTTAAGCACTATGACCACAAGAAAGGGACAGTTAAAAGCAAACAAGCCTACAAAACAAGAGATCCAAGGACAAGCATGCCTCTCAATTCGTACAGTTCACATTAGGCAGTACTAAAAGCTCACAAGGTTTGGCATGAGCAAAATGGAAACTGTGGTTAAAATTTTAAGAAAGCTATCAAAGAACAATTTAAATGGTTAAAAAGTTCCAATTCTCATGCTTAACTTATGATTGATATGACACCATAACATATAAAAACAAATGAACAAAAGAATAGGTGCTCTTGTCCAATTGAATCCTTAGGAACTACAAGTTTCTTCTGAGTACCGAGATCAACAAAGGAATAGGTCTTGCATTGAAGTCTCAAGTTTAGTCAAGGCATAGTAAAGTGAGAAAAACTAGCAACAACAATGTGCAATCAAGGGATCACAGTGCCTCCAAACATTTATAAAATACAAGCTAACAATAACCGTGGGTTCAATTAGGTTCCAACTTGCATATGACTCATTTTTCAGAAAAACATGCTTCAATGAACAATGATAAATAGAAATGAGCAAGGGTTGATAGTAGCAAAACATGGACATTCCTACTATGATTGGATATGAAAATGCAAAAATTGGATGTATAGCACATAAGTAAGTTGCATCAAGGTACGTGGCACTCAACAATGATAATTGAGTAATCCTTTGGAAACCATTAGCCCACAGGTTGAATTGCTTTAGTCTATATACCTTGATACAAGACAATGAAATTGCACAAAGATTATAATGCATACTCAAACACTATCCTAATAAAACTTACTAGCAAAGTTGCAACAAAATCATACATGGCTGAATGTGAAACATCGAAACATAAGGTACTTGGTGCAACACCTATAAAACAATGCCAACAATCAATGCATCCAAAGTTAAATTTCCTCAAAGTCTTAACAAAAGCATAATAAAGAGCTTTCGAATTCTTGTCATCCCCAATTTAAGTTGGCAACCCAAAGTGATTAACCTATGGTAAAACAACTAACTACTAAGAATTTCAACCTATCCCTTCAAACTCAAAGAACAACTGAGAAAAGAATGATTTCAAGAGTGCTTAGTGAGCAGAAGCAATTGATAAAGGAACACGATGTAATGAATTATGAATTGATCAAAATTTTGGTAGCAAGTTATTAACAAAACTTCTTCAAGTGTGGGTAGGTGCTCTGTGTAAGGGATTAACAGCCATTAACAAATTTCCTCAACAAGAATAGATAGGACTATGCAACACAATGAAAACATCCAAGGAAAAACTTAGAATTGAAGTTGAAAACCAATGATAGCATGCGATTTCATGAGGGATCAACATGCACTCACTCATCAATCAAATATGAGGTCAATAGCATGGGCAATGTAGCCCTTAAGCACTTATGAACAATTGAGCAAAATCTCCAAAAAGAATGGAATAAGTGCAAGCAAGCATGACAATTCAAGTGAATCTAACATAAGTGTCCATCTCAGTTCATGCAAAGCATAAAGGCAACAATAGAGGTTTAAACAATGTTGGCATGCCTAGACAAAGGTAATATTTTGCATTAAAGTCCTAAAGCTAAATAAGGCACAATAAGCTCAAAATAACTACTAGCAATAGGCCATAACTCAATAAATAGGGGATTCAATAAGTTCCAACCTGCATTCAATTCATGACCTCAAAACAAATATGCTTTTAGTGAAAATGGAAATGGATTCATCAAAAATTCCCTAGTTGTAATGGTTCACACATTAAACAAAATCCAATAGTTTATGATCTTACCTACTAAGATAGCCAGGAAAATGGAAATGGATTCATCACAGATTACAAAATAAACAAGCATCATGGCATTGAGCAATCACACAGTGAAAACCTAAGATGTTAATAACTATTCATTTGAAAATGCTTTAACAAACCATTCAAGACTATGATATTGCCCAAAACAAACATGATGCACACTAACAACTCATATACATGCCCATTCCAACAATGCTTTTCATTAAATTAACCATTTCTAGCACAAAATAAAGCATCACAAAGTCTCAATGTCTGATAAAATGCTATCGAGAAACTATAATCCCCATCAATGTCTCAATTTGTTTTCCAAAAGTAGAGAAAAAAAAAGTAAAGTTTTTGTAAAGACTTGCAAAATAAATGAAAAAGAAAGAAGAGAAAAAAAATGAAAGATAGAAACACTTAGTCGAAACACAGTGAGTCACATCACAAGCTTACAAGAGTTAAGAATCAAAATTCCCCAAAATGTTATCAACAATCAACAAAGCTTAAAACATAAATTTAAAATAAATGAAAGAAAAAGGGGTTTAGAGATGTACCTATCAAATGCTCCTCATCATCCCAAAATGACTAATGAAACATTAAACAACTAACACTAAAAGACTACTAAAAACACTGTAAAAACAACACCGAACTTAAAAAAAAAATTGACATGAAAATTAAAAAAATCCAAAACCAACAAGAAAGAGATAGATTTTTGAAAAGGATGATTCTTTTAAAAAAACTAAGTGAACATAAAAACAAAAAAAAAAGAAATTAGGAAAACAAGAACAAAATAAAGTATACAACTTAGAAAACAATGACAAAAAAAACAAATTAAAAACAAAATAACAAACGGCAAGGTAAATGAATACTAAAATAGACAACTAAAATCATAAGAAAAAAATTAAGATAAAAGGAAATTAAAGGGGATTTCGACACTTACTTGTTTGGCAGCTTAGGTATGCAAAAAACTAACTACAACAAAAGCAAGACAAAACAAGAACACAAAAAAACAAAAAAAATAAAGAAAATACTAAATTGGTTAGCAAAGAAGATTGAAAAAGAAAAGAAAAGAAAATAGATAGTATTGAAGATGAAAATAAACAAGCAAACAAATAACAAATAAAGAAAAAGAAAGAAAGAAAAGAAGAAAGAGAATGAAGAGAACACACAAGAATAGAGATGAGAGAGCGAGAAATGGGGGAGAAAAAGGAGAAAACAACCCATGAAAATCAAAAAGAAAAGAAAAATAAAAAGAAAACAAATAATCAAATAAAGAAAAACAAAAAGAAAAAATAAAAGAGAAGAAGATAGTTACCAGTTAAAGGAGTGACAACGGCAGCTATGAAGAGAAAGAGAGAGAGAGAGAGAGAGGAAGATGGGGAAAATGAAAAGAAAGAATGAAAGGAAAAAGAAAAACCAAGAAACCCTATGAAAAAGGAAGACTAAAAGGGGAAAATGGTAGTGTTTTAAGGCTAGGGTTTAAAAAAATTTCAAATAGGGTCATGGTCAACAAGTAAAACCTGCTAACTGTGAGATAATGCAAGTTTTGGTTATAGAATAAAAAGGGGGTAGGGTCACGGTAAATAGCTAAAGAGTGTTAACTGTGACTCTTGAATTTCGCTGAAAGGTCACGGTTAATAGGTAAAACCTGTTGACCATGAGATACTTTGCAATTTGCTACTGGACTAAAAAAAGGTAGGGTCACGATAAACATACAAAGAGTATTAATCATAACACAATATGCTTCGAGATCAAGAAGCAAAGATTGACCTATGTCACGATCAACAAAGAAAACCTGCTGACCATGATCACCTAAATACTTCACCAAAAACTTATTTTTCTCTCATCTCTTCCTAGTCATTAAACATAGTCTTTTACTCTACTTCAATAGGCTAAAACACAAATGGGATGATTTAAATTCACATTCCTTTGAACCACACTCTTAAGCACAACAACTATAAAAACAAACTAAAATGAAACATTATTAAGAATAAGGGTTAAGAAATAGTTCTGGAATTACCAAGTCCACAGTTGGACTTTTAAATACCGTCAAGGGTCCGTGAAGGTGACAATCACTGAAGCACCATCAAATGTTGATTTAAAATACAGCTTCACGTGATGTCCATTCACCTTGAACTCTTTCTTATCCCTCGAGTGCCTTAGTGTCACCACTTTAAATTTATCAGCTCCCACAACTTCAAAAGGTCCCTTCCATCTTGATTTCAATTTCCCAAGAAATAATCTCAACCTGCTATCATAGAGAAGTACCTTCATCCCAGGCACAAACTCCTTACTCATTATCTTCCAATCAAGCCATTTCTTTGTGTTGTCTTTGTACTTCGTGGCATGGTTATATGTGATAAGTGTGAATTATATATAGTTTTTAATATGTTTTAAGCATTTTTATTTAGTTAATTTGGTGTTATCTTGGTTAAAGTAGAGATATATTTTTAATTTGGTTGTTTTAAAGGTTAATTCACAGTTTTGGTTGTTTTCTAGGTTTAAATTGCTAAAAAGGGCTTAAATTGTTAAAATGGCAAAGATTAGGGCCAAAACTGCAAATATGAGAAATTGATGCGAGAAAGTGAACGACCAGTCCAGAAGGTTTTCACGTGACCACGTGAATTTTATGAAGAGAACCACACGTAGCCACGTGAAGGGTTATATTTAGGAAGCATGGCCACATGAAATGATGAAGAAATTTAACCCATGGCCACATGAATGACAAGTGAATGAAAACATATGAAGGACATGTGACCACATGTGAAGCAAAGAAGAACCACACGTGACCACGTGTGAAGAACAACTAGAGGGACACGTGACCACGTGTGGATTTATACATGAAAAAACGTGGCCACGTGCTGAAGTCTACCATTTGACGAAGGATTTTCTCGAGCTTCCTGTTTTAGCAGAGTTCACTTCCTATTTAATTTTTGGAGTTTAATAAGGATTCTACTATGACTTTGGCCTATAAATAGCAGTATAAAACACCAGAGAAAGCATCCAATCTTAGAATTAATCACATTATTTTCTTAGTTTATTTTACGTTGTTTTTGTTTTCACTATTTTTCTTCAAAGCTTTGTTTTAATTTTAAGTATGTCTTGTGAGTAATTTTCTCTAACTTTTGCTAAAGGATACTTGAATCCTTAATTTGTATTGTTATGACTTAATTTTGATCTTTAGTTTAATACAAGTTGATTATTTCTTAGTTCTTAAACATAGTCTTATCTTTAATCAATTTTAAATTGATTGTTAAGTTGATTAAGCATTGGTTAATTAATTGGTTTAAGTTGATTATTGATTTGCATGTTCTTAGGTTGATTTATTTAGTTTAATGCATGATTATAATCTGAATAAGCTATAATTTTTTGTTAATTTAAGTAAATTGAGATTGATAAAAGTGTAACTAAGAATAAGTGGAAGTTAAATCTCTTGAAAAAGGCTTTAATAGACATCTAGGAGAATTAATTCAGGTATTTATGCTAAGTGTTGAGTTTATCTGAATAAGAAAATTTTGATGCTTGGAATGATAATCTTGAATAAAGTTATCTAGGTTTATTCATCTGAATTCTCCATAATCACTTGTGTGTTTACTTTTTGATTAAGTCATAATAATATTGGTTAAGGTTGATAATTCTTTAGTGAAAGTTGCTTTTAATATTGATTTTTTTTACCTCATTCAATTTACTTGCTTTTATTTTTATGTATTTTAACTCTTTTAATTGTTTTATTTTAGTTTTAAAATACTTCTTTTTGTTTTAATCTTCAATCATCACAACTTTGGGATTTCTCTTCTTTTTTTTACACACAAAAAAATTGGTTTTGAAATTAAAATAGCACATACAAACACAAGTTTCCCTTGGGTTAGATATTTTGGGTCATAATTATATTTCCCTATATGTTTTTAGAAGTTAATGACACTTTGCAAATTCCTAATGTTTCGACTGATGCAATTAGGTTGAAACTCTTTCCATTCACCGTCATAGGAAAATCTAGGGATTGGCTACAAATGTTACCAAATCTATCCATCCATTCTTGACAGCAAATGCAAGAAAAATTCTTGTGCAAATTCTTCCCTCCTACTAAGACTGCCCTCATTAGAAAACAAATTAGTGATTTTCAACAATTTTATGAGGAGCCATTCCATGAAGCATAGGAAAGATTTAGAAAACTTTTAAAAAGCTATCATCATCATGAGTTTCCTATTTATCAACTAATGCACATTTTCTATGCAGGTGCCAACCCATCAACAAGATCTTTGTTGGATGCAGCCTTAAATGGTAGTTTTATGAACAAAATATCGGAAGATGCATTTTTGCTTCTTGATGAGCTGGCTACCAATGATGCTTAATGGGCAACCACTAGAGCAACTCAAAAGAAATAGGGAGTTCATAATATTGATGAAGTAGCTATGTTAAAAGCTCAATTGGAATTAATGGAAAAGAAGCATTTAAAAGAAATAAATGAACTTAAAGCTAAAAATATTTCTATGTTATCTAATGAAGTTGATGCTTATGCAAGAATTCCAGGACATTCGGAAGTGAAGACTAATGAAGGATTGGTAGAAGAAGTAAATGCCTTGAACCCATATAACAACACTTACAACCCGGGATGGAGAAACCATCCAAAATTTTCATAGAGGGAAGGCAATCAAGGTTCTTCTTCTAACTCTAATCTTAAACCTCAGTCTAACCATAATCAACCTCCCAATAACCATCTTCCATACCAAAATCAATCTCCACCACATTATCCAAATCAATATCCATCACAATCATACCACCAACCACCCGATTTTCAAAAACCTTAACCTCCCCCTCCTCAAGAAAAGAAATCCAACATAGAAGTAATGATTGCAAACTTCATGGCCTCCCAAAATTCAATTTTTGCTAGTTAAGATGCTAGATGGAGATCACAAGACATTTGGATGAGGAACCAAGAAGCTTCCATTAGGAATCTAGAAAACCAAATAGGGCAACTTGCTAGTTCATTGTCAAACCGGACTCAAGGGACATTTCCATCTAATGTGGACAGAAATCCAAAAGAGAAAGCCAAAGCAATCACCTTAAGGAGTGAGAAGGAGTTAGAAAAAGCTGAAATTAGTAAGAATTCTTCCTCAAGGGTGGAACCAACAACGGAGGTAAGTATTTCTAAATTAGAAAATGTTGAAAAAGTGCCTCCTGCAGTTGAGAAGGGTAAAGGTAAAGAAAAACTTATTTCTACTGTTCTTGATGAATCTCAATTACCTTTTCCTGTTCTAGCTAAAAAAGAAAGACAAAATGAGCAACTAAGTAGATTTTTAGACATGTTTAAAAAGCTACATATAAATTTACCATTTACTGAAGCTTTATTACACATGCCTAAATATGCTAAATTTATGAAGGATTTATGCACTAATAAGAAAAAGCTAGAAGGAATAGGAATGGTTTAATTATCTGATAATTATAGTGCTATTTTGACCAATAAAATTCCTGAAAAACTAGAAGATCTTGGTAGTTTTATATTGCCTTGTGAACTAGGAGGTAATTTTGTTGGGCATGCTTTATGTGATTTAGGTGCTAGTATTAATTTGATGCCTTATTTGATTTGCAGGAAATTGAATTTAGGTGACCTAAAGGAGACCCGAATGACACTTTAATTGGCGGATAGATCGATGAAGAAACTAAAGGGAATTATTGAGGATCTGTTGGTAAAAGTCAAAAATTTCATATTTTCGATTGATTTTGTGGTCATGGACATGAAGGAAGATATGAAGGTGCCATTAATAGTGGGTAGGCCATTCTTGAATATGGCAAGGCCTTAATTGATGTTCATGGACAAATGGTCACTTTGAGATTCAACGAGGAGAAAATGATTTTTCAATGTCAATAAAATTTTAAAACATCCCTCGTATGAATTTGAAGAGTCCATTTATTTTGTTGATGAAATTCAAGAATGTGTCAACATAAAACAAGAGGAAATCATCCTCAATGATAAGCTTCAAAGTTGCTTAATGCATCCCAAGGAAATGGAAGAGTTGGAAGCAAAGGAGATAAAGTTGGTACAAAATCTGGAAAAAGAGAACAGTGAACATGATGAAACGGAGGATGAACCATCCCCTCCTAAGGGAGATTCTAAACTTAAAATACTTTTATCTCATTTAAAATATGTATTTTTAAATGATAATGCTGAGCCAATAATTATTTCATCTTTATTAACAGGGTTGGAAGAAGAAATGCTCATTGAAATCCTCAAAAAGCACAAAGGAGCAATTGATTGGGCAACATCCTACTTGAAAGGGATTAGTTCCAGCTATTGCACACATCGTATACCCATGAAGGATAATTTTAAGCCGGTAGTGCAACCTCAACGAAGGCTCAATGAACTCGATGAAATTCAACAATGGTTATATGAAAATGTAAGGACCCAATCATGGCCTTAACCGGATTACAGTAAAGTGATGAGAATTATGGTTAATTAGGGCCAATATTGAATTATTTTGCATTGTTAAGGTTGAATCCCATTAGGGGTATTTTGGTAATTTCAGCATGAATGTAAATTTGTGTATGGTTAAAATTAAGAGTAAAGAGGGATATAATTGAAGTAAATTAGAAATAGGAGTGTTAAATGTTATTAAATATAAGTTTTTAAGGGTTAAGATGTATAAGGGCAATTTTGGAATTGGATTTTGGATATTGATCCCACTACCTAATTAAGAACTTCCTAGGGAAGTCACCAAAAGGGAGGGGAGAATGAGGGGATCAACACTTCTTGGAGAGAGATAGCTCTCTCTCTCTCTCTCTCTTTCTCTCTACTGGCTATGGTATGGAGCTAGGGTTGGTGTGGAAGATTAAAGGTAATGTCTTCAATTAAAGACCTCTTTTTCCTCTTCTTTTCTTCATTTATGATTTCTGGTTATTAGGGATTACAAGATCCTCTTATTGTCTCTATGTGTAAGGAAAAAGGAGAGAATTAGATAGATCAAAGATAGAAGAAAGAATAAAGAGCTAGATCAGTGGACTTCCTGAGGAAATGAAGCTGGTATTGAGGCATGAGAACCCTAGATCTATGGTTATATGATGATTTTTCTATGTTATTGCATGTGTCCCCTTAGATGAATTGAAGGTTATGTTTTTAGTGTTTTAGATGAACAAAGAATAAGTTAATCTAAGTATTTGAGGTGATTTTTGGGATTTAAAATCATTAGAAATGGAAATTGGGATTTTTAATCAAGACTGTCGTAGTCCCTGCGTGGCCACATGAGTGTCTTTAGTTTCCCAGGCATGGCCATGTGAATGTCCTTGGCTTCCCAGGCGTGGCCATGTGATCTTCCTTGGTTTCCCAGGCATGGCCACGTGATTTTCCTTAGTTTCCCAAGCGTGGCCATGTGTCTCCTTTGGTGTTTCTTACGTGGCAACGTGATTCTCTTTGGAATTCTATGCATGTCCATGTGATGGCTTGCTCTTTCTCTTTGTGTGGTCACGTGAATGGTTGCCTTTCTCTTTGTGTGGCCACGTGCATGGCTTACTCCTCCTTCTGCTTGGCCATGCATTTGGCTTTTGTTCTTCTTGAGTGGCCGTGTATGCCTCCTTCTTTGGCATGGCCACACACATGTTTTCTTTTAATGGTTCTATTATACACTCTAAGCTATAAATTCCTTATGAATCATGAATCCCGTATTATAAAATATAATTGAAGAGAATTAAATGAACCATAACCAATGTATATGATGATTATATTTACTATAATGAGGGCTAGGAAGCTATATGATTTGTAATGAAGCAATTGAATGGCAAGTCATTCCAAAGCAATACGAAATAATATAGGAAGACGTTGATCTCATATGTGAACACTTTCTCCAATTGTGTGACACAAAATGCATACATATAATACACGGGATATATTGAATATGCGATGATTAAATTGAGTATAACGAAGCAGGGAAATGGTTATGAAGAACCACACAGGTACATTCTTTTTAAATGAATATGTTTTAGGTGTTAGATCATACGTTCATGGTTTATGTTTATAAGCATGTTTTCAAGAACTATCATGATCGGTATAAGCTTAATTAATGTGACATTTTAAAATCATGATGCTACTTCATGATCTTATGTTCAATGATATGTATTGCATTGGGTTTTAAAATATTAATTCCGAGCTAGTATTGCATGATACTTTGTTGTTATTATGTTAAAGCATACTAATGCAAGTATAAGCAGGTGATATGTATTCTTGAATATCAGGGCTTTAAGCTAGTATTGCTATGAGTTGAATATTATGTATTCAATTATGGAAAACGGCTTTAAGTAAATGTTATATTAAACAAGAAGAATTTGATGAATGAAAGATGTTCTTAAAGTGATAAGCCTGCGGGTCTTAGTTCAGTTGTGGATTAGATAGGCATGCCTAGAGGATTTAGCAACTGCCATAGTTGACCCCATTTGGGTCTTGTTCCTTATGGAACCGTCATTTGACCCCGTTTGGGTCTATTGTTTGCTCCTTGCTGGAACCATTATCGACCCCGTTTGGGTCTATTGCTTTGTTCCTTTATGGAACCACAGTTCGGCCCTTTGGGTCCACTATTTAATACCTTTGGTATCCATTGTTCCCATTATCCACCCTTTGAACTAGCACTTAGGCAGGCTATTAAAAGTTAAAAGATTATGCAATGTAATATTAAATAAAGATGCATGTACATATATATATATATACATATATATAGCAATTGCTTTACCTATGTAATGTAAACATGATAAATGGCTTACTATATTGCTTGATTAAATTCCTTTTTGGCTATAATGGTTTCAATGAAATGTAGTTCTTTATTTTGTATTGTATAATTAGTATTGTATGACATATATGAAGTAATGACTCTTAAAATATCTCATCTAGATGTTATATATTAGATATGAACTCCTTTTGTGCTTGAATTGAACACTTAAGGGTTATCATACATAATCATTGTGATAAGAAGTATACAGTGGAAGTTGTGCTACCAATTGCTATAAGGTTTAGACTATTATAAGAAAAATATTCATGTTTAAAAGATTGCAGATTCTTTTTGGTATAAAAAGGGTGAAATCTTTTAATATTGTATGCATATATGCTTTCATTAACTTTAAATGGTGTATTGATTTTATGATATTCTATTAGAGTTTATCCTTGGAATTAGTTTCCCCACTAAGCCTTATAGCTTAGCAAGGGTTTGTTATCTGTGTAGGTATTGGTTAAGCTCTAGTGGATCGATAACCGGTGGCTAGTTAGCCTTTGAGGAGAAGATCCGACTGAGTGCAGTTGCTTGAGGATTTCATTATGTATTTGGCATTATGTTAGGCCTTTTAATTATAAGTTGGTTTTAAGTTATTGTGGCATGTAATAATTATGTCCTGTGCTGTTTATTATTATTCATGCCTTATCTTGCTAGGTTATGATGATGATCATGATGATTGATGTTATGAATGGTTAGATGATTAGGGTGTTATAGACAATGCAACACTTTATAAAGAAAAGACCAAACGAAAGTTAAAATCAAAGTGGCTCGGACCATACCAAGTAATGTCAAGCAATAATTTTGGCGTAGTGACGATCAAAAGCTTAAAAGATGGTCGTGATTATACAATAAATGGGCATCGGCTCAAACCGTATCAACTCGGACAACAAGAGGTTGTTGAGGCAACCATGGTTCTTCACAATACCTAATAAACGGTTTGAATAGTCTAGCTGAAGGCTCTGAAACTTAGAACTTCTACTTATTCTCTCTTTTATTGTTACAATTTATTTTAGTGTGATTCTATGTTTTAGTTGTTTTAAGTTTGGTGTGTTGTTATTTGTCTATTTCGGTTCATGAATTAGGGAATTAACTAGGCTTTAAATTTTGGAAAGATGTAATTAAAATGGCAAAAATTCATAAAGTGCATTATTTTCATAAAACAGTTGATACACAGGATAAGGCTCACACGTAATCATGTAACATGTATTGTACCACACGTGGCCACGCATGACTATAGTAAAGACACACACGTGACCACATGTGGTTTCTCCTTTGCCATCACGTGGCCACGTCTAAACTCACTGAATCCCTCGCACACCCATACGTGACCACACACACACCCACTTGTTGTCCCATATAACACTCCCACACCTCTTTTCTTCTTCTCCTTTATTTTATTTTGCTCTCGCACACACCATTTCAATCTTGAGCTACAAATTGGTTTGGTTCTCATTTGAAAGTAAGTATTCACAGTCCTTACTCCTTCATTTATGTTTTCATATCCTCCATTGCTATGATTTGTTGCCATTATTACATATGCATCCATCACTATGATTTGTTGCCATTGTTACTTATGCATGTGTAATTTTGAGGATATTTTGTACTTAACATTATGGTTTCATGCAAGGAAGACTAGATACATTACGAAATACGGTGATGAAAGGTAATAGGACTATTAAGCAATTTATTCACCAGCTTTGGCAGCGGTATCCTCCGCCTTCGCCTCCACCTGAATAGTTCTTCATTTGCTGTGGACAGCAAAGTTTTAAGGAGGGGGTAGCTTCCTTTTAAGGAGATTATCTTCTACCTTTCCTTTTCTTTTTCATGAATCGGTTTTGTGTGTTTTATGTTTTGTTTTCTATTATTTTGTTTTGTTTATGTTTTGTTTGCCTTTTTAAGTTTGTAAAACATAATGAAGACTTATGTAGTTCATTTTTTCATTTAGTTTGCATGAGAACTTAGTTTGCCCTGGTTGCCTTCAAAACTTTGAACAAATTGAACTTGGATATAGGAATATGCATGTTTAGAGCCTTTGCTTAGCAAGAGAACAAATATTTTGTTTAATAAATCTTTGGATAGTTTAATCTTCAGCTTGATAAATATTTGTTAGTTTCCAAATCTTTGAAAGCACTTAGACCAGTTTTTAACTTAGAAAAAAACCAATACAATAAAGTAGTGAAGTAAGGAAATTTAGAGAACTATAACTTTCCTCATCACCCTTCGAAGCATATGAGCAACTCAAACAACTTAAAAAATGATCTAGGCAAAAATATTTTCTGGATAAACTTCCTTAAAAATTTTTTAACCTACTTTGATAAAAGTATCCTTTGAAAAGCCAAATTGAGCCTAAAAGGGTATGCTTAATGCGTACCATTAATATTTTCTTATTACACTCAATGTTTTATCATATAACCTAAAAAGCCTTTATCTCACCATATGGAATTGGCCACTTTAGGACTAAATGGATTTATGAGAGATTAAAGTTCAATTGGGTGTAGTAAGAAGATCTTAGCAAAGTCATTAATGAAGTCAAGTAAAAAAATTTACCTTGTATTACCTTGAGTTTATGCAAGTACTTTGTGAATGCAAGCATGATTGAAAAAAAAACGTTTGAAAGTTTGAGAAAATAAAAAGAAAAAGAGCTAGAAAATATAAAAAATCTAAGTGTGGGGTAGTACAAGGAGAAACAAAATTGTGATTACTTCTTGAAAAAGGGCATAATTTCTCTTAAGAGGAAGTTTGAAATTGAGGCAAGAATGAGCAAAATGCACATTACTTGAGTTATTGAGATTAGTGATCTATTTTGTCGTAGAGTGGCTATTCATTTTGATTATCTTTTATCCATTCTTTGATAATCATACCTTTAGCCCCATTACAACCCTTAAAAGACCTATGTGATTTTAAGCTTGTTCTGAGTTGTTTAGCGGAGATGACCTTCAGGTTTTGGTGCTAAAGGAGAGGCCTATTATGTTTCTAAAGTTTCAAGCGCGAAACCGATTGTATGATTATGCATTCATATATTCTATACTTCACTATCTAGTTGTATTGATGTTTTGATCTTTAAAATTACTTAAATGTTTTGGTCTTACACACACTCAAGGAAATTAACTTATATTATCTTGTTCGAAGTTGATCTATTTAGAGATTATATTAAGTGCTTTTGTTAAAATGCTAAGCTTGGTTTTGAAGTTATATATCTTTGAGCAAGTTTAATGGCTTTGAAGGTGGGATTGTTCGAATTTGCTTGAGGGCAAGCAAGGTTTAAGTGTGGGGTATTTGATAAGTGTGAATTATATATAGTTTTTAATATGTTTTAAGCATTGTTATTTAGTTAATTTGGTGTTATTTAGGTTAAAGTAGCGATATATTGTTAATTTGGTTGTTTTTAAGGTTAATTAATAGTTTTGGTTGTTTTTCATGTTTAAATTGCTAAAAAGGGCTTAAATTGTAAAAAGGGCAAAGATTAGGGCCAAAACTGCAAATATGAGAAATTGATGCGAGAAAGTGAGCGACCAGTTTAGAAGGTTTTCACGTGACCACATGAATTTGATGAAGAGAACCACACGTGGCCATGTGAAGGGTTGTATTTAGGAAGCATGGCCACGTGAAATGATGAAGAAATTTAACCTATGGCCAAGTGAAAGACAAGTGAATGAAAACATATGAAGGACACGTGACCACGTGTGAAGCAAAGAAGAACCACACATGACCACGTGTGAAGAACAACTAGAGGGACATGTGACCACGTGTGGATTTACACATGAAGAAACGTGGCCACGTGTTGAAGTCTCCCATTTGATTAAAGATTTTCTCGAGCTTCCTGTTTTATCAGAGTTCACTTCCTATTTAATTTCTGGAGTTCAAGAAGGATTCTACTACGACTTTTGGCCTATAAATAGCAGTCTAAAACATGAGAGAAAGCATCCAATCTTAGAATTAAGCACATTATTTTCTTAGTTTATTTTACGTTGTTTTTGTTTTCACTGTTTTACTTCAAAGCTTTATTTTAATTTTAAGTATGTCTTGTGAGTAGTTTTCTCTAACTTTTGCTAAAGGATACTTGAATCCTTAATATGTATTGTTATGACTTAAGTTTGATCTTCAGTTTAATACAAGTTGATTATTTCTTAGTTCTTAAACATAGTCTTATCTTTACTCAATTTTAAATTAATTGTTAACTTGATTAAGCATTGGTTAATTAATTGGTTTAGGTTGATTATTGATTTGCATGTTCTTGGGTTGATTTATTTAGGTTAATGGATGATTATAATCTAAATAAGCTATAATTTTGTATTGATTTAAGTAAATTGAGATTGAGAAAAGTGTAAATAAGAATAGGTGGAAGTTAAATCTCATGAAAAAGGCTTTAATAGACATCTAGAAGAATTAATTTAGGTATTTATGCTAAGTGTTGAGTTTATCTGAATAAGAAAATTTTGATGCTTGGAATGATAATCTTGAATAAAGTTATCTGGGTTTATTAATCTAAATTCTCCATAATCACTTATGTGTTTACTTTTTGATTAAGTCATAATAATATTGGTTTAAGGTGGATAATCCTTTAGTGAAAGTTGCTTTTAATGTTGATTTTTTTACCTCATTCAATTTACTTGCTTTTATTTTTATTTATTTCATCTCTTCAATTGTTTTATTTTATTTTTAAAATACTATTTTTTGTTTTAATCTTTAATCATCACAACGTTGGGATTTCTCTTCTTTCTTTTACACACAAAAAATTGGTTTTGAAATTAAAATAGCACATACAAACACAAGTTTCCCTTGGGTTCGATATTTTGGGTCATAATTATATTTGCCTATATTACTTAACCGATCTAGTACACTTGCTAGCATCCGGTCAATTTGTCTAAAATCTTATTTCTTCCAACTCATTCAGCTATAATGACCTACATTTTTCTACACTCATAAGGTCAAAATTCAAGAATTTGGTAGCCCAATAAGCCTTATGTTTTAGT
The DNA here is from genome assembly GCA_037975025.1 of Excoecaria agallocha. NCBI lineage: Eukaryota > Viridiplantae > Streptophyta > Magnoliopsida > Malpighiales > Euphorbiaceae > Excoecaria > Excoecaria agallocha. Next base: position 44,464,819 of record CM075812.1, on the reverse strand, counting down.
TCCACCGATAAGTGATAAGACTTGCCAAATACCAACCTAAAGGTAGACATCCCTATTGGGGTCTTAAATGTTGTCTTATATGCCCATAATGCTTCATCAAGCTTAAGGTACCAATCTTTTCTAGAGGTATTGATCATTTTCTCTAAAATTGCTTTAAGTTCTTGGTTTAACACCTCAACTTGACCATTAGCTTGGGCATGGTAGGGGGTAGTGACTTTGTGCCTAACTCCAAACTTCTTTAGCAAAGCCTTAAATTGGTGATTAACAAAGTGTTTTCCACCATCACTGATTATGGCTTTAGGAGCTCCATATCTGGTGAATATATTCTTTCTTAGAAACTCAAGTACTAGCCTTGCATCATAAGTCCTAGGAGCTACAGCTTCTACCCATTTTCTTATATAGTCTACTACCACTAAGATATATACAAACCTATAGAATACCAAAAAAAACCCCATAAAATCTATCCTCCACAAGTCAAACAACTCTATCTCAAGCATATTGGTTAAAGGCATCTTATCTCTCTTAGAAATATTTCCTGCTCTTTGGCATCTATCACAAGTTTGCACAAATAATTTCACATCATTAAACATAATAGGCTAATAAAAGCTAGAAGAGAGAATTTTTGATACTATTCTATTTAGCCCATGATGTCCATCGGCTTCTCCACTATGGCATGCTTCAATGATCTCTCTTTGCTCTTCAAATGGAATGCATCTCCTCAAAACTTGATCTGCACATAACTTAAAGAGATAAGGATAGTCCCAAATGTAGTGCTGGGCATCAGCTTTTAACTTTTTCCTCTATTGCCATGTATAGCCCTTTGGTAAATAGCCACCTACAAGGTAATTTGATAAATTAGCGAACCAAGGATCAACCACATCACACATAAACAATGCACATATATGCTCATCGGGGAATAAATCTAAAATCTCCCCTTTCTCAATGTGGTCATGCTCAAGCCTTGACTGGTGATCCGCCATAAAATTTTCCACCCCCTTCTTTTCTTTAATCTCCAAGTCAAATTCATGAAGAAGAAGTACCCATCTTATAAGTCTTGGTTTTGACTCCTTCATGGCAAAGAGATGTCTCAATATCATATGATTAGACCATACCATAATTTTTGCACCCAACAAATGTGGTCTAAACTTCTCAAATGAAAAAACAATTGTAAGAAGTGCCTTCTCGATTATGGTGTAGTTGATTTATGGTCGTGTTAAGGTATGACTTGCATAATAAATTGCACAAAACACCTTCTCCCTTATTTGTCCAAGTATAGCTCCAACTGCAAAATCACTTGCATCCCACATTAGTTCAAAAGGCAAATCCCAGTCTGGTGATACAATCACTGGAGTTGAAATAAGCCTTTGTTTTAATAATTCAAAAGCATACAAACATTCACTAGTAAATTCAAATGGCCTTCATTAATAAGTTAGACAAAGGTTTAGCAATTTTTGAAAAATCCTTAATAAACCTACGATAAAAACCTACATAACCTAGGAAGCTTCGAATTCCCTTAACATTGGTTGGGGGAGGAACTTTCTCTATTACTTCAATCTTGGCTTTGTCTACCTCTATCCCTTTCTCTAAAATTTTGTGCTCCAAAACTATCCCTTGCTTCACCATGAAATGGCATTTCTCTTAATTCAATACCAGGTTGGTTTTTTCACACCTCTCTAGCACTAAATCAAGATTCTTAAGACAACTCTCAAAATCTCTCCCATAAATGGTGAAGTCACCAATAAAGACCTCCATAAATTTCTCTATGAAGTCATGGAAAATTGCCATCATACATCACTGAAACATAACTAGTGCATTACATAATCCAAAAGGTATTCTCTTATAGGAAAACATGCAATAAGGGTAGGTAAAAGTTATTTTCTCTTTGTCCTCAGGTGCTATAGGGATTTGTAGATACCCTAAATATCCATCTAAAAAGTAATAAAACCTATTCCCAACTAGCCTTTCCAACATCTGGTCAATAAATGGCAAGGGGAAGTGATCCTTTCATGTGGAGTTATTCAGCCTCCTATAGTCTATGGAAACTGTCCAACCCGTAACTATACGAGTTGTAGTAAGCTCATCTAACTTATTGTTGACCACAGTCATCCCCTCTTTCTTGGGAGCACATTACACTAGGCTAACCTACTTACTATCTAATATAGGATAGATAATACCTTAATCGAAGAGCTTGATTACCTCTTTCTTGACTACCTCTTGCATCACCAGATTGAGTCATCTTTGAGGTTGAACCACAGGTTTATATTTTTCCTCTATTAGAATCCGATGAGTGCAGTAGCTTGGATTGATCCCTTTTAAGTTCACTATTTCCCATCCTATTGCTTTCTTGTGCCTTTTCAATACTTTGATCAACATCTCTTCCTCGAATCCTATCAAAATATAAGAGATTATTACTATCTTTGTTTCATTTTCTAAGAACACATATTTCAAATGAGATGGGAGAGTTTTTAGTTCAATTTTAGAGTCTCCCTTTTTTGGTGCACATTCTTCTTCACTAGACTCCTCATCTTCAATTTCTTCCTCTAGCTCTACCATCACTTCTGCACTTTTCCTTTCTAACTTAGCTACCATCTCCTTTTCTACTTTATCCAATTCTCTTGTTCCAATAAGTGCATCAAAGTTAAATTCAATGAATCTTTCATCAACACCTCCTCTTGGTTTTCCTTTACACACTCTTACACTTTGTCCATGAAGTAAATGGACTCCTCTAGATCACTCAACGGATACTTTTGTACCTTGCTCATATCTACCACTATGTACCTATGGTTAAACCGTAGGGTGACCTTTTGACCATAATGTTAATTAAGGCTTTCGCCGTGTTTAGAAATGGTCTCCCCACGATTAGTGGCTCTTCCATCTCCATCACAACAAAATCCATGGGAAAAATAAAATTCACCACCTTCACTAATAGGTCTTTAATTACCCCCTTCGACTTCCTCACTGACCTATCAACTAGCTAAAGCCTCATGCTCATTTCCTTGATATCCCCCAAGTTCAACTTTCTGCACATAGAATAGGGCATTAAATTTATACTGGCTCAAAGATCACACAAAGCATTTCCAACTAAAGTTTCACCAATCTCACAGGGTAAAGTGAAACTACCTGGATCTTTCAATTTTTTTCAAATCTTATTCATAATAATAGCACTACAATTTTCAATTAGTTGCATAGTTCCACACTCTTATAATTTCTTTTTGTTAGAACAAAGTTTTTTCATAAGTTTAGCATAGTTGGGCATATGAGCTAAGGCTTTGGAAAAGGGCAGGTTAATATGCAATTTCTTGAACATTTCTAAAAACCTAGCCAATTGCTCATTTTTCTTCTCTTTCCTAGGTGTAATAGACAATGGCAACCTCCTTATATCAAGATCCTCTACATTGGTATTCATTATGTTTTTACCTTTATCAACGCTTAGAGTTACTACATTTTCCTCTACCCTAGAGTTAGAATTATTAACCTTCCTTGTCAACTCTTCCTTACTTGATGATACTGATTGCAAAGATTTTTAACCTCTTTCTTCCCCTTTCACTACTTCCTTTCCATTCCTTAGCGTGATCGCTTTGGCTTCCTTTTTTGGGTTTCGATCGACATTGGATGGAAAAGCCCCAATTGGTCTAGTGGACAATGAATTTGCCAATTGCTCGATTTATGTCTCTAAATTCCTCGTAGAGGCATCTTGGTTTCTATTCCATTACTCTTAAGACTTCCATCATGTCTCTTGCCTTGACATGAATTGTTACCCACTATCCATGAAGCTAGCAAACATATCCTTCAAATTTAGCTTCTTCTCTTAAATAGGTGGCCTTGATTAGAATATCGATGGATGGTAGGATTAGTTGAGATTTTGATTTTGGCTATGACTTTGATGTTGATTTTGATTTGGCCCTTGGTTTTGGTGGTGGTTGGACAAATATAGAGCTTGATAATGAGTTGTAGCTTGTGGTTGGTATGACTGGCTATGGTTATGGTGGACATTTTGATTAAATAGGGCTCTTAGTTGAGGTTGAGATGATGAAGCTCCATGATTTCGGTCCTTCTAAAAAAATTTGAATGGTTTTTCTAACCCAGATTATATGTATTGTTGTAGGTTCATTCCTCTTATAATCTCTCACTGCATTCGCATTCCCCATAACTCCATTATCTGAAGTACCTAGTCCACTCTCATATACTGCACAATCTTGAGAAATTGTAGCAACATTTTGTACTTTCAATCCATTCAATTCTTTTCTCATCAGCTCTAATTGTGCCTTTAACATCGAAACTTCATCAACATTGTGCACAACTTGCCTCTTTGAAACTGCTCTAGGAGTCGCTCATTGTGAGTCATATGCTACCATCTCATCTAATAAATGAAAGGCTTCTTCCAGTAACTTATTTATAAATGAACCACTAAATGCTGCATCTAAAAGCGACCGTGTAGGTGAGTTTACTTTTGTATAAAATATGGTCATTAACTAATAAACTGCCACTTTATGATACAGATAACTCTTCAATAACCTTTTGAACCTTTCCCAAGCCTTATGAAAAGGCTTTTTATTCATATAATAGAAGCTCATTATGTGACTGCAAATGCTAGCTATTTTTTCAGAGGAAAGAATCTCATCACAAATTTCTCTTATAACTGCTCCCATGTCTAAATAGACTACCTTGGCAACATCTAAAGCTAAACTCTTGCTTTTCCAATCAATGTGATCGGGAATAACTTCAACCGAACATCATCTATTGAAACATTTGAGATTTGCACTGTGTCACTAACTTTCAAGAATATGTCAAGATGTTGAGAAGGATCTTTTAGTTCTAACCTTGAGAACTAGTTTCTTTGCACCATAGTAATGGTTGTTGGTTTAAGTTTAAATTGTATATCTCTAGGCAACACAATTGTCCTTTAGTCTTTATTCTATCTAGGCACTGCATAATCTCTTATTGTCCTTTGCCTAGGTATTTCCTCTCTTTGTCTACCCGAAATTGCTTTTTATACCATTATCACTTCTTCATTCTCAAGAGGAATTTCATCAATAAGAGGATCCGAATTCATATTGTTTTCTCTATTTGCTCTCCTTCTTTGGTGTAGATTCCTCTCAATTTTAGGATCATAGGGTGGTAATTGTTCATCTCTTAGTCTATGATACACCATAAGTACCTAAAAAGAATAGATTCAAAAAAAGTAAACACATACAAACAATAATCAAAACTCATAAACATGCCAATTCCCGATAACGGCGCCAAAAACTTAACACTTATTCAGCAAGTGTACTAAATCGTCAAGTAAAAAAGTGGGGTATAGTTAGGACCCTCAAATATCATACCCAGGGAATTGAGGATGCAAAAGGTGAAAATCAATTGTATGCTAAAGAATTCTCAAGTTTTTGTGTGTGTAAGCTGTCAACTAGATGGTATGCAAAAATTGTAAATATAGCAGTTAATTGTAAATTTGGAATTAATTTTAAATATAAACTAACAGTAATTTTTCTATAATCAAGGCAATTAACAATTTAATTAGAATTAAAATTTATAATTAAAAATGTTGTTTAGGTTCACTCATCTTTCCCTTATCCCATGTGAATTAAATTAATCCTAAAATTGTGTATATATGAATTCGAGATAACCCTCTTAACCCAAATGTCTCATTTTGAAGCAAGATATTCTAAACATAAGACGTCCCATTCTCGAGCTAGTCTTATACTTAGCCTAAGCACAGGTCTAACATCTTAGTTTTAGTTGTTTTCCCATTCCAGAGCCAAACAACCCAAAACCCATTCATTTCACTCCCTACTCTAGTCCAAAAACCACAAAATCTTGCAACTTAAAGAGTCTTATTTTGGAGCAGTCTAAAAATCGCAACATCTCTGATAAAAGAATAAAAGATTAAACATTCAAGGCATTTAACCATTCAAACACAACATCCCGATAAAGATATATGATAAAATCATTCACCCAAAGCTAAAAGTTTACTAAAAATGATAAAAACCTATGAAATATCCATAAAGTAACAGTGAAATAAACCATTTATCTATATATAAATATTCAAAATTTGTTCAATTTTCAATTTGGATAGGGGATTCAAAGATCCCCTAAACAACTAGAGAGTACTCACTATCCATTACAAAATAAAAAGAGAAAATGAGAGAATAAACCCAAAAATTCATGGAGGAAGAAAACCCAGCTGAATCCCAAGCTCCTTCAACCTTCTTCTCCAAAGCTTCAATGTAAATTAGCTCCAAGATGTGAAAAACTAAGAATCTAAGCTAAGTTTGGTGTTTAATCTAAGTATTTTTCTATAAATCTATCTATTTTGAAGTATAAACTATGTATCTATGTATAAAAATAAAGTAAAGAATGAAAGAAAGAAGAAAGAAAAACCCTAGATCTGAAAAAGAGGAGAGCTTTCGATTTTACAGAAAAATATGCTATATAAAGGCCAAAAAGGGTCATGGTCAATAGGAAATTCATGCTGACCATGACCTATTAAAAATCTTCTTTTTAACTACCATAAGTCACAATAAACACTAAAAAATCTATTGACCATAACGTAGCTCTCCTTTTCATTCTAGATTGATGGTTTAACTACCTCACAATCAACACAAAAAATCTATTAACCGTAAGGTCCTTCTTTTATCGATTCTATACTAAGGAGCTTTTTAGGTCATGGTAAACACCCCTATAAGAACAATTGCATTATTGACCATGACACTCCTTAAAATAGTGCATTTTGACAAAAAGCATAGGTCATGGTCAACAGGTATAACTTGCTGACTATAAGGTACCTGCAAAATTTACAATCAACCATAAAATTCTATCAAAAGCTCTCCAAAATAGATAAAAGTTAGGATTAACTAAAATTAGATGGAATTTATTAAATTAAAGCAAAAAGAAAGCAAAAGAAACTGAAAAGACACTAAAACTAGATTGAAAAAGGACTAAAAACAGACACTAAATTGGAGTTATCACCTATTGTTGCTCGATATTAGGAGCTGACATTCCACGTGTTTAGATTTGCTAACCAATAGTTGTGTCATTTACAAAAAGAGTTCGATGCAATAGTCGATGCCAAGTTTAAGCCTGGTACCCGGCCATGCCGACCTTTTTCTAGTTCTAGCTACCCTAGAGAAGTGGTCCATGCCCTGGGCATCCTTCCTTCTGAGGCTAGGGGTTTAGTACCTTATATGAGCCACTAATTATTGAATTGGTAGATTTTGATGACATTTCTACCTTCTATTTCAACGTGGTACTGCTTTGTTGTCTTGCTTGGTGCCTACTGATGCATGTTGATGATCCCATAACTGGAGATTATGAGTTGTTCAGCATTATGGATGGCATAATTAGAGGACATAACCCATTGCCCCTAATCCTGGTAGAGACCATCATTGGCTTGGAAACCATTCATTATAGCTCTCCTTTTTTTCCTTACAGGCAACCCTATGCTTCTTCAGGTACGTCTTTATTTTAAAGGTAGTATGCCTTTTATGGGTTTTAATACTAGCATTTCTTGTCAAAAGATATGTCCCTTGGATTTTCATGTGTTTTTTTGCCTTATTTTAGCTTGAGATAAATCCAACTCACCCCAGCAGATTTTTTTCAAGTATGGCTTAATGAAAAGCTGAAGTTGTTGTTAGAGCCCCTTCCTCAAGTAAGAGCTATAGGCATTTATCCTATAAGACATGTCATACTTTGGCATCTAAATGCAAGTTTCTAACAGTCCAGGATGAGGTTGACTACCTAGGTCACTTGATAGATAATGACATTGTGTTTAGGTGAACTTAGTTGCCCATCACTTCTGTGGTTCAAGATAGAGTATTTGAATGTGTCCCCCTGTGTGGATTGCATTGAGCCACCTTCTATGTTGTTTCCCTTTATGCTCATTAGTTTGGGGATTGACAGGACATCATCAGGTGTCCATTAAGGTGGCATTCTCTTTACTCATTTCTTGACAGAGTATTATCAGAGTACTTAGACCCGACTTCTAGTGAGGTCCTCCATTCTTAAGAATAGTGTTTGTGACTTTAACACCTTTGACTCATACAAGTAGTGGGTCACTAGTTCGACCATCGACAACAAACTTTCTCATCTTAGGCACCTGGATAGAGAGAGAAATGTGATACAAATAGACTAAATCAGATAATATTATACATAATGTTTTTACTTTTATTAAAATTTTAAAAATTAAACATGTGAAAAGAATATGCTACTTTTAGGTACATTGATGTTATGAACACATGCATGACATTTCTTTCTGATTTTAGTATACATGATCCGCATTTGATATTATCCCAATGATAAGCATTATTTAATCTCAATTTGAAATTTTACAAGCATCATAACTCCTGTCATTAATCAACCCTCATGGGTTTTCTTGATTGATTATTTTCTCTTAGCCTTTAATTTTTACCCAAGATGCCTTTTTTCGATTTTCACCCTAATGAGGAGCCCAATTTTAGTAAGGCCGCCATTTTTTTTTGGTTTTAGACTTATGAGGCTTTTATTCTCTTCTTTTTCTCTTTTCGTCTAAGCCATGGAACCTTTTCAATCTATCTATGTTCACTGGTTCTTTAAACTCAATGCCATCATTGTCTAACAAAATAGCAGCTCCCTTGGATAATAGTTTTTTAAGTATAAAAGGTCATTTCCATGTGGGCTAAAACTTGCCTCGAATATCTAGAATTCCCAGCCTCATTTATTTAAACACCAAATCTCCCTCTTTCAAAGAATGCCTCCTAACCTTCTTCCCAAACAAGTGAGCCAGCCTCTTTTGATAGACCTAATTATAATAATATGCCTTCATTCTATCCCTATCTAGTAGGTTGAGATGTGATAAGCTTTGTCTAGCCCATTCTACTTTTGACAGCTCAGCTTTTAAAACTACCCTTAAAGATTGATGCTCAATTTGTACCGACAATACTGCTTCTATTCCATAGACTAAGGAAAATGGAGTAGCCCCAATTAAAGTCCTGGTTATGGTCCTATAACCCCATAATGTGAAGGGTAACTTATCAACCCAATCTTTATAAGTTTGAACCATCTTGGCTAAGATCCTTTTCACATTCATATTAGCTACTTCGACTACTCCATTTGCCTAAGGTCTATAAGGAGAAGATTTATGGTGTTGGACTCCATCCTTGATAAGCATCTACCTAGTTTCACCGGAGAACTACAAACCATTATCCGACACTATATGATGAGGCAAATTGTATTTGTATATCAAGTTCTTTCAATAACCTTAGCCATGTCTTTTGCGTTTACCTTTTTTTAAGGATTCAGCTTCTACCCACTTGGTAAAATAGTCAATAGCCACTATAATGAAATTGTGTCTACTCGAAGTAGGTGGAATAATCATACCCATAATGTCTATTCCCTATATGGCAAATGGCCATGGTGATGTAAGGCTGCATAACTTTGAAACGGGTAAATGCCCCTACTAAACTATCCTCTATGGCCAAATACAAAATTAGAGGTTTACCTACCTAAGACGATCTCAATACTAGTGGATGCGATAGATATTTCTTGATGGTATCAAATGCCTTTTGACAATCCTTGTTCCAGACCACTAGCTGATCCTTTCTAAATACCTTAAATATTTGCTCACAAATTGATGTCTACTTAGCTATGAACCTACTTATATACTAAATTCATCCTAGGAACCCTCTAACTTCCTTTTCCTTTTAGGGTACTGGCATTTTTCTAATGGCTCTCACTTTGTTAGGATCTTTTTTATACCTTTTTGGCTCACCACATGCCCTAAAAGATTACCTGAGGTAACCCCAAAAATACACTTCTTTGAATTAAGGTGAAGGTTATACTTTACTAATTCTTTGGAAAAACTTCTCTACTGCCTCAAAATGACCTTCTTGGGTAACTGAATTGATCATCATGTCATCCATGTATACCTCTACTTTTTTATAAATCAAGTCATCAAATATCTTAGTTGTCATCTTCTAATAGATAGCACCTGCATTTTTAAGCCCAAAAGGCATAACCCGATAGGATATGTATCCCATTTAGTCATGATAGTTGTCTTAATTTGATCTATTATCTTGTTCAGAATCTAATTACATCATGCATACCCATCCATAAAACTGTACATGGCACAGGCAACTGCACTATCTACCAGAACATTTATGTAAGGCAGAGAGAAATCATCCTTAGGACATACTTGATTCAAGTCCCTATAATCTACACATACCTTGACTCTTCCATCCTTCTTCGCTATAGGAACCACATTTGTCGACCACGTAGGACATTGAACTTTCACTAGGAACTTAGCCTCTATCTACTTTCTAACTTCATCTTTAACCTTTTCAGCCTATTCTGGTATAAGCCTCCTAAGCTTTTGTTTGGCTGGCTTATACCCCGGATATGTTCAAATGGCATGTTTAGCAATTTCTTGATCTATTCTCGGCATGTCTTTATAGGTCTAGGCAAATACTTTTTAATATTTTTTCAGTATTCTCTTAAATTTTTCTCTCTCTTCAAGAGCTATATCGGATGCCAATAAAATTTCTTTTAGATTTTCTTTGGTTTCGAGATTAAATGAACATGTGTTTATTGAGTTAATGTAAAATATGAATGGTTTATGATCATGATTATGCATATTGAAATTAGAAGAAACATCACACAAGTAAGTAAAATTGTTCATCTTATTAATATAATCAAAAGAGCAATCAATGTTCTCATTAAAAAGTTCAGGAACATAAACAATATCAATAAACATATCTTTTTCAATCTTGGAAGTATCAAATGTCTCTTTGGCCTCGACCTTCCCTTTGCCTTTCAACTGAACCGCAAGCAGCTTTTTTGTCAAAATATGCTTAGGCACTTCTTTATCCTTAACGTAATGGTGCAAGAGATCTCATCATCCTAAAATCCCTCAATTAGCTTGATAGTCCCTTGTTCCCAGTCGAAGACATTGTTGAACAACTCAAATCTTGTTCACCCTTTCAGTCTTATTAAATCCTTCATTTTCCATGCCTAAACTTGTTTTTTGACTATTTTTTGATGATTGACTTAATCCTAACTCAAAAATGACCTCTAAACCTAACTTCAAATATGACTTTGATCTCAATAGCTTGAATATAGATCTTTGGACCAAGAGACCATCTAACCTCTAGACCACCTAGACGAGTCTATAATGGCTGTAAAAATCAGATGTTAGGAGTGATGCATGGTGAATGATGCATGAGCATTGTATATACATGATGTATGTATGCTATGAACACTTTCATCATGCATCAATCACAATCACATACAAGTATAACAATAGCCTTCCAACCTTATTACTCCTACACAAGAGGTCATGCGATCTCTTTCCTAAGTGGGCTTAGCCTATGGGTGAATAAGGCACCCAATGGACACATATGGTGAATGGCAATATAACCTCTCTAATTGAAAACACAAGCATATGGATTTTGTCCATTATATATTTTAGCTAACTCACACAGATTAAGCTAGGCCCACCAAGGTATGGCAGCCTTTGACTAGTACCCTCCTAATTTGTTTGAGTTTGGTCAATACATAAAGCTTTACATAGCAAGCAAAAGATTATTATGGTTATACAACCTGGGGAAAGTTGTTATTGTCATTACATAGGCTTGAGTTAAGGGTGATGAAACTTTAGGGCTTCCTAAGCATGGTCTCTACCAATAAGTCTAGCTCATCATAAGCATAACGACGGATGGGTCATCATTTTATATACCATTCGATACTAAACTTAGGTTAGTGGGTCTCCTTAACACCTCCTTGCATTGAGCGAATGTAGGGTGTGCTTCAATGACCTAACTTAATTCTAAAGCCCTAAGATGAATGTAAGAAATGCAATTTAGAAAAGAGATAGGATTAATAACAGAACCTAATTATAAAGAACTTAACCAAGATGCTTTTTAGAGCAAGGTCTATTTTTCCCCAGTGAAGTTACCACTATGATGCATACCAAAGCCGTTGCTAGATTTCGGGTTTCCTCTCGAAGGTCCATTTTAGGGTCCGAGACCAGAGGAGGCTCACGTTAACTCATAAATTGGCTATTTCACAATAAAAAGGGATCAAGCCCAAATTATTGTTGAAAGTCAACCCATGAAGGCGTCTACTAATGGGCCTAAAAGAGATAGGTGTCATGGAGTCGCCACCGAACAAAATGTCAGAAAATTAATCTTGAAGTTTTGATGCCTAAACAGAGATTGGTGTTTGGGACATCACTCTTATTAGGCATCTTGGTTAGGTGTTTATTTCATAATTGAGTTTTATACTTAATCCCCTCTCCTCTCTCACATAATGCAACGACATAAGAATTAAATAAACATCCCAATCAATTATGAAAAGCAATAAATAAATAAGTAAATATATCAACTACTTAAACTTATTATAGAAGCAAATTGTCCAACAATAAGAGTAAAGTAATATACATACATAAATTAGGGTATTTATTAGGATTAGGAATACTGGTTCCCTCATGCATATTTTACAAAAATCTTTATTTTTTCCCTTTGTTTGGTTTTGGATGAAAAGTCGGACATTGGTCCAAGTTTTGAAGGAAAACCTAATTAATTAATAAAAAAATATTTCAAGTGCCTTTTCCCTTTTAACGTGCACAAAAAACCCTTTTTTACTAACTATTACATCTCCAAAAGAAAAATACATCCAAAAATACAAATAAATAAACAAACACAGAACAATTAATAATTGAATAAACCTAACATAAGAAATAAAGTGACAAAAAATGGCTAAATGAGATAACCAGATAGGCTGAAGGTGGTCATCTAATTAGGAGCACAATTCCTAATGCAAAAAACCTCATAAAAGCCTCCAATGCAAAAGGAATTTATATACTCAAAAAAACCATAAAAAGGTAAATAAATTAGTATTTCACAAATATAATACAAATAACCATTCAATTAATTACACAGCATAGAATCAAATTACACACAACATTAAAACATGCAGAATAATGCATGGATATCATGAAGGTCAAATAAAATACATAAAATTCATGCAAAATATTACAAATATACCTTAAAAATAGCCATGGATGCCCAAAAAAGGCGAGGGACACCCAAAGCTAAGCAAAGGATGGGATGAGGAGAAGGCTCGTGACATTCCATCTATTGCTTTGATAGACGAACGTCCGTCAAGTCGTCTTCCCATTCGCCACTTGCTAGAAAGAATGTGATGCAGAACCTTAAAGCCAAAATCATGCAAAAATTATACAAAGCATATACAGTGTTTTAACATCAAATCATACATAGGATTCAATTAAAACATATTAGGGTATAGAATTACATAATAAAGGAAAAAAACTTAAAATTACAACAATTGAGGAATTCCAATTCTAATTATGCCTTTACATGCTCTTTGATCCAAATTTACATCACATCTCAATTTATACATGCATATTACTCAAAGCCAGCATTTAAACATGTTTATTTTAGCAGAAGCAACATAAACATGCATGTCAATTCTAAAGAGAGAGTATAAAAGGAGCCTAGAATATTACCCTCAAGAGATATTCTGACTCTGAAGTTCTTGTAATCTAGATCTCAACTATGATTTATGATTCTTATTTTTTAGAAAAAATCAATGAAATTCATGTGTCTTTTGTGTGTTTGAATCAAAGAGATTGTTAAAGCAGTAAAATCTTAGAGAGAGAAATTGGTTTTTCTTCTTCTTTAAAGCTTTTTGACTCTTTGTAAATGTGATTCCCCCACCAGAAAACCCTAGGATTTAGTTTTTATACTTAGGTTAGAGTTGGAGTTGGAATCCAACTCCAACTTCCCAAATCTAGAGAAAAATGCCCCTTTAATTCAAATGAAACCCATTTTTAAGAATTATCCCCTTTTTGAATTCTAAAAATGAGGAAATTTTGGAAAACAAGCCACAGACGAGTGCCCCTCGATGAAAGGTGAATGCTTTTTGGTCTTTGTAATGCCCCTACCACCTTCTAAAGGTGTATGATTGCCATTTTTTATAATTTCATTAAAAAATTCATAGAAGTTTTCATGGATGATTTTACATTAAATGACAATGATTTTGAGAGTTACTTATCAAACCTTGCTTTGGTTTTGAAAAGGTATGAGAAGACTAACCTTGTCCTCAATTGGGAAAAATGTCATTTCATGGTAAGGGAAGGTATAGTTCTAGGGCATAAAATCTTTGAGAGAGGAATTAAAGTTGATAAGGCGAAAGTAGATGTTATTGATAAATTACATCACCCTAGATGTGTTAAAGGCATCTATCCATAAAATCATACCTATAAGGAAAAATGGGAAATTTTTTATTTATTTCTTGATGAACATATTTATATTGTCTATTATTATGAGATTTCTACCCCTTGGTTTGTTGATATTATTAATTTTCTTACAGGGGATTACCTTTCAAAGTACCTTACTTGGCAATAAAAGAAAAAGTTATAAGAGGATGCAAGGCATTAGCTACGAGATGAGCTATATTTGTTCAAGCTTTGTCAAGATTAAGTGATTTGGAGATGCATTCTGAAGGAGGAGTAAGTAGACAATATGAGACTGTGTCATGAAGGAGAGGTTGGAGGTCACCATGGACTAAATCACACAATGGCAAAAATCCTACAATCATGTTTCTTTTGGCCATCTCTTTTTGTTGATGTTAAGCCTTTTGTAGTTTCATTTGATAGGTGTTAACGTGAAGGAAATATCTCTATAAGGGATGAAATGCCCATAAATAATGTCCTAGAAGTAGAAATTTTTTATGTTTGAGGAATTAACTTTATGGGCTTATTTGCAAACTCATTTGGGTTCGAGTAACACCCTAATTCCTTAACCATGGATAATCATCAATCATCATCATCATAAACCTATTAAAGACTAGGCAATAATAATAAGTCAGGTCACTATTACATGCCACAATAAAAATAATGGAGCTTATCGATAAATAATCATAACATAAATGGCCTTCAGGTATCCTGAAATCCTCAAGGCAATTGCATCTTGCCCGATCCTCTGGAGCTTATCTTGAAACCTACACGGATAAACAAACTCGTGCTAAGCTATAAAGCTTAATGGGGAACAAAACTCTATACATATAAATATAACCTCTTTCCTCAATTCATCACATTCATGTATAAAACTTTCACAATCCCACAAGATAACGTATGAGTCTATTATATTCTTCATTTCATAAATAACATTCTTAGGAGAGTCTTCGACCTTACTAATGGGTATCATGTTTAGAATAATTTATCACGTTATGAAACTTCTGCCACTTCCTAAATGCTTAGCCATTCATCACTACCACCATCATCTTACCCTTTTACCTTTCTTACCTTAGTTTAAATCCTGCATCTTATAATCCTTTTTAATCAATAGGTTAGACATCATAGTTATTAATGGTATAAGATCTCCACTTATTGCATTAAACCACATTGTTCGCCTAAGATAGGCATTCGACATTAATTAATAATATAAGGGTGTAAATAAGTCATATAACATCTACAAGTAGTCTTGGTAGGCATAATTACTTCACATATACAATATAATTCTTATAGGAAATTCACAAACTTTACATCCTTCATGTTATCTTAGCATGGTAACCTGACACTCTTACAAGCATCATTTTATGTCATACATTGCACTTGGTTAAATGAAGGTTATCATTAAGCCTACATGTGTGTAAACATTTATATATAAATAAACGGACTGACAGAGTTGCATGTGATCACAAAGAACAAGCATTACTTATCATGATTATAGGATAAAGTCTCAATATCACATGTATGCATTTATAAATAGAGTACATGAAACTTAGTGCACATTTTATAGTTCATATAACTTCTAATACAATATTGTAAGCTTTAGGTTCCGCACAATCTTTGTGGAATCTCATCGATGGAACCAACTCACACCGGTACTCATATGGGAATCTTCCTTAATTGATGTGAGACATCTCAATCATGTAATACAAAGCATGACATTTCATTTCATAAAATAGTTTGTAGTCAAAAAGAATTTAAGACAATCAACCGATAGATCATTCCTCATGCTTACATCACATAAATGGAGAAATCAATGCATGTTTTACTTTATCTCGTGTATATTTTATCATCTTTAATAGCCTGTCTAAGCACTAGTTTAAAAGGTGGATAACGGGAGCAATGGATACCCGAAGGTATCAAACTATGGATATTCGGAGATATCAAACAATGGACCCGAACGGGGTCAAACAATGGTTCCAGCAAGAAACAAGCTATGGACCCAAACCGGGTCAAACTATGGTTCCATTAAGGAATAAGACCCAAACAGGGTCAACTATGGCAGCTGCGACTGTATCCCTCTAGGCATGCCTATCTAATCTAGAATTGAACTAAGACCCACAGGCTTAACCCTTTGAAAACATGTTTGATTCATCACATTCTTGTTACTTAATACATTATTTTGCTTCAAGCCACAAGTTATAAAGAATCTATATCATTCTCATCATACATCAATGTTGAGCTACAAGCTTCATTACACATGGATACCAGTTATGTCATCACATAGTTGCATCAACATCATTCATACATATTGTAGTGGATTACATGATAACACACAGATAATAGAATATTACTTTCATCGATCCATCTCATCATACTTGATAGTATGCTTGAAACCAATTTGATGATTACGAAAGTATAGTTCTTGCAACTAAAAATATTCATAGTATTATATGCATGTCTATATGTGTGTGTGTGTGTGTGTGTGTGTGTGTGTGTGTGTGTGAGCATATAAAGTCAACTTGAATTGTAGCAGTGCATACCCGATAGGTACTCATATCTGATCACATAATGAGTCAAACTACACATCATAACATGGTAGCGTCAATTATACCACATTGAATTACATAATTCATTGATAATCTCAATGATATACCTTGTTACAATTTGCCGCAAGCAGCTCTCCCATATTATCACAACCCATATCAAAATATAATTATTTAAAGCAATACTCATGCATTTATGATCCATATAGTAGTAATATGCGAAGGTTCTTTTACAATGTTAAAGGTCAACACTTGTTCATTTTTATTCCCTTGACTCAACACTTGTTCATTTTTATTCCCTTGACTCACTTTAATAGTCTATCAGATTATAGACAACAAGTTATATACTTTAACATAATCATATAATTATTTCAATCCTCTTACTTGTATTTTATACCCAGGTAGATTATGTGAGCTTATTTCATCTTAGTTGTTAGCACACTATGGATGCTTATGTGCTAATCATAATATATTATAGGCATGAGCAAACAGGTGAGCAGAGTTATTACACATTACTGCTAGTCATTAATTCCTCTTGTGACTCTAAGTATAATCAAGCTTCTACTGTTTCATAATTTAACATGAATTGTGATATCCCACTTCTTTTAACTTGGTCATGCAACCTTGCAACTATACTCTTATTATCTTTAGGTTATATCATAGTGTTCTGATATCATTGTAGAGGAATATCAATGTGCAATATTTTTGGGCAAAGCCAAAACGCATATGTATAATCTTTATAATACAATCAAATTCCAATAATCATTTTCATGTATTCTAACATTATTATTCATTTACTAACTTTATTCTCATATAATGTTTCATTTAATCATGTTTAGTGTCACAACTTGTCCTTATTTTATGCTCAAAATGCTTCAAAGTTACTTAAAAAGGTTTTAGACCAGCTTTTGGTGACCCTATATGGCTTAAAAATCATGTTTGGGTGAAGTAGAGAAGTATACGAGTCATGAGGGATGTCACTACTCGTGAAAGGGAGCAAACATCATGACTCATGTATTTGTTCACAAATAACATATGTCACGAGTCGTGATCGGAGTTACGAGCCATGAACAATCATAAGCAGTTTTCTAAGTTCAACTTGTAAAATAATTTTAACCAACCAAAAGGTATTTTTAGGCAAATATGGTCTTCTACAAACTTGTTCCATTATGTTTCTAGTTTCTAAAACATCCAAAAGCATCTTTATGTATTCCTATATTTCCAGATATTTACAAAATACTGAGTTCTGCTCCTAGTGACTGGGCAGCAAACTATTCATGAATTCATGCTGAAATATGGCCTATTTAGAGATAGATTTAGGATTAGGTTTCTTCATATGAAATGTAGGTATGGAAGTATATTTTCCAAAGCAACAAGAATAATTCAATTTGGGGTTCTCTAGCTCAACTTATACGTAAAATAGTCCAAATCTCCATATATCATCTCACAATCTCCGCCAAAATCTTGCTAATGGTCCAATATATATCAATCATAGGTCAAACACCTAACATAATCATCAAGATGTATGCCAATAACAATAACACCATGGTCTAGACTAATAATATCTTAATCTTCTAGAACAATTCATTAATTCCTTATTGCCCAGAAAAGACTCAACCTGGGCTCTGATACCACTAACTGTAACACCCTAATTCCTTAACCATGGATAATCATCAATCATCAATCATCATCATCATCATAAACCTATTAAAAACTAGGCAATAATAATAATAACAATAATAATACTAAGACAGGCATTATTACATGCCACAATAAAAATAATGGAGCTTATCGATAAATAATTATAACATAAATGGCCTTCAGGTATCTTGAAATCCTCAAGCCAACTACATCTTGCCCGATCCTCTAGAGCTTATCTTGAAACCTACATGGATAAACAAACCCGTGCTAAGCTATAAAGCTTAGTGGGGAATAAAACTCTATACATATAAACATAACCTCTTTCCTCAATTCATCACATTCATGTATAAAACTTTCACAATCACACGGGATAACGTATGAGTCAATTATATTTCTTTATTTCATAAATAACATTCTTAGGAGAGTCTTCGACCTTATTAATGGGTATCATGTTTAGAATAATTTATCGCGTTATTAAACTTGTCTCACTTCCTAAATGCTTAGCCATTCATCACTATCGCCATCATCTTACCCTTTTACCTTTCTTACCTGAGTTTAAATCCTGCATCTTATAATCCTTTTTAATCAATAGGTTAGACATCATAGTTATTAATGGTATAAGATCTCCACTTATTGCATTAAACCACATTGTTCAACTAAGATAGGCATTCGACATTAATAAATAATATAAGGGTGTACTTAAGTCATATAACATCTACAAGTAGTTTTAGTAGGCATAATTACTTCATATATATCATATCATTCTCATACTAGATTCACAAACTTTACATCCTTTATGTTATCTTAGCATGGTAACCTAACTCTCTTACAAGCATCATTCTATGTCGTGCATTGCACTTAGTTAAATAAAGGTTATCATTAAGCCTACATGTGTGTAAACATTTATATATAAATAAATAGACTGACAGAGTTGCATGTGATCACAAAGAACAAGCATTACTTATCATGATTATAGGATAAAGTCTCGATATCACATGTATGCATTAATAAATAGAGCACATGAAACTTAGTACACATGTTATAGTTCATATAACTTCTAGTGCAATATTGTATGCTTTAGGGTCAATATAATCTTTATGGAATCCCATCGGTGGAACCAACTCACACCGGTACTCATATGGGAATCTTCCTTAATTGATGTGAGACATCTCAATCATGTAATACAAAGCATGACATTTCATTTCATAAAATAGTTTGTAGTCAAAAAGAATTTAAGACAATCAACCGATAGATCATTCCTCATGCTTACATAACATAAATGGAGAAATCAATGCATGTTTTACTTTATCTCGTGTATATTTTATCATCTTTAATAGCCTGTCTAAGCACTAGTTCAAAAGGTGGATAACGGGAGCAATGGATACCCGAAGGTATCAAACTATAGATATCCAAAGATATCAAACAATGGACCCGAATGGGGTCAAACAATGGTTCCAGCAAGGAACAAGCTATGGACCCAAACCAGGTTAAATGATGGTTCCATTAAGGGACAATACCCAAATAGGGTCAACTATGGTAGCTGCGACTGTATCCCTCTAGACATGCCTATCTAATCCACAACTGAACTACGACTCACAGGCTTAACCCTTTGAAAACATCTTTGATTCATCACATTCTTTGTTACTTAATACATTATTTTGCTTCCACAAGTCATAAAGAATGTATATCGTTCTCATCATACATCAATGTTGAGCTACAGGCTCTATTACACATGGATACCAGTCATGTCATCACATAATTGCATCAACATCATTCAAACATATTGTAGTGGATTACATGATAACACACACGCAATAGAATATTACTTTCATCGATCCATCTCATTATACTTGATAGTATGCATGAAGCCAATTTGACGATTACGAAAGTACAGTTCTTGTAACTAAAAATATTCATAGTATTATATGCATGTCTATATGTGTGTGTGTGTGTCTATGTGTGTGTGTGTGTGTGTGCATATAAAGTCAACTTGAATCGTAGCAGTGCATACCCTATAGGTACTCATATCTAATTACATAATGAAACAAACTACACATCATAGATTGGTAGCATCAATTATACCACATTAAATTACATAACTCATTGATAATCTCAATGACGTACCTTGTTACAATTTGCCGCGAGCAGCTCTCCCATATTATCATAACCACATCAAAATATAATTATTTAAACCAATACTTGAGCATTTATGATCCATATAGTAGTAATATGCGAAGGTTCTCTTACAATGTTAAAGGTCAACACATGTTCATATTTATTCCCTTGACTCACTTTAATAGTCTATCAGATTATAGACAATAAGTTATATACTTTAACATAATCATATAATTATTTCAATCCTCTTACTTGTATTTTATACCCAGGTAGATTATGTGAGCTTATTTTATCTTAGTCGTTAGCACACTATGGATGCTTATATGCTAATCATAATATATTATAGGCATGAGCAAACAGGTGAGCAAGTTATTACACATTACTACTAGTCATTAATTCTTCTTGTGACTTTAAGTATAATCAAGCTTCTACTGTTTCATAATTTAACATGAATTGTGATATCCCACTTCTTTTAAATTAATCATGCAACCTTGCGACGATACTCTTATTATCTTTAGGTTATATCATAGTGTTCTAATATCATTGTAGAGGAATATCAATATGCAATATTTTTGGGCAAAGCCAAAACACATGTGTATAATCTTTATAATACAATCAAATTCCAATAATCATTTTCATGTATTCTAACATTATTATTCATTTACTAACTTTATTCTCATATAATGTTTCATTTAATCATGTTTAGTGTCACAAATTATCCTTATTTTATGCTTAAAATGCTTCAAAGTTACTTAAAAATGTTTTAGACCAGCTTTGGTGATACTATAGGGCTTAAAAATCATGTTTGGCTGAAGTAGAGAAGTGTAAGAGTCATGAGGGATGTCACTACTTGTGAAAGGGAGAAAACTTCATAACTCGTGTATTTGTTCATGAGTAACATATGTCACAAGTCGTGATCGGAGTTATGAGTCATGATCAATCATAGGCAGTTTTCTGAGTTCAACTTGTAAACGATTTTTGACTAACCAAAAGGCATTTTTAGGAAATATGGTCTTCTACAAACTTGTTCCATTATGTTTCTAGTTTCTAAAACATCCAAAAGAATCTTGATATCATTCGTATATTTCCAGATATTTAAAAAATACTGAGTTCTGCCCTAGTGACTGGGCAGCAAACTATTCATGAATTCATGCTGAAATATGGCCTATTTAGAGACAGATTTAGGATTGGGTTTCTTCATATGAAATTTAGGTATGGAAGTCTATTTTCCAACTCAACATGAATCATTCAATTTGGGGTTCTCTAGCTCAACTTATACATAAAATAGTCCAGATAGGTCATGAAGAAATCACACACGTGGCCGTGTGTTTTCAAGAGGAAACCACACACGTGGCCGGGTGTTTTCAAGAGGAAACACACATGTGGCCACATGTTTTATGAACAAAAGAGTGTGTGGCCATGGATTTTATGAACAAAAGAGTGCGTGGCTATGGGTTTTGGGAAGAAACACACATGGTCATGTGTTTTCTTCTTCAAACACACACATGGCCATGTGTTTTGAAGAAGAAACACTCGTGGTCGTGTGTTTTCAAGAGGAAACACACATGTGGCCACGTCTGGGAAGAATTCCATGAAACTCAGAGACCCTGATTAAGCAGAGTATGCATTTAAATCATAAATCTCACCTTTCAACATACTTAAATGACCATTTAAGTTACTAGTCATGCTATAATCATCAACACCTACTAGGTTAACCCTTAATCTTACAAAGAAAACACACACAGCAAGAGATGGGAAATGTATACAGTAACTTTTCCAAATAAATCTCGTACCTTAAAATCAAGCTTCACCTCCTTTACACTTGATTCCTTTCTTCTCTTTCACTTGATTTACATGCTTCTCTCTCATTTCCTTACACATGATGACAACAAGATCTTGTAATCTCTCATCACCAAAGAAACCACAAATTAAAAGAAAAGAAAGAAAGCATCTTAAAGGGAAACCATTACCTTTATGTTACTCCTAAACCCTAGCATCCATCTCCAAATTGTGATTTTAGAGAGAGAGAGAGATCCTTCAAATATCAATCTCCATCTCCCTCAAAACCCTAATTTATAGTGGAGGTAAATATCTCACCCAGAGAAATTCCCACTATACCCTTATACCCAATTAAACCCCCATTATTTCAATTTCTTTCAACTTAACCTCAAGACTTTCTAATTCACTTCAATTGTATCCTTTTCTTTAATTTTAGTTTAACTTAACTCATATACTTACATGCTAAAATTACCAAAATACCCCTCTTGGGACTTAACCTTGATAATTGCAAAATAATCCAAATTTTGTCTTAATTAACGATAGTCCTCATTAATTAACAATAATTCGATTAGGGTCATGATTAGGTCCTTACACATTATAGTTGTTATCGATTATATGAGTAAATGGGTAAAGGCAGTGGCTACTAGGACGTGTGATGCATAAGTCATGCTTGAATTCCTTAAGAGGGACATTTTCACTAAGTTTGGGGCACTAAGGGCTATTATTAGTGATAAGGATAAGCATTTTATCAACCATTAATTTAAATCCTTGCTTAGGAAATTTAGTGTTAGGCATAAAATTACAACCCTATATTATCTTCAAGTGAATAGACAAGTTGAAGTGTCAAATAAAAAGTTAAAATCAATCTTAGAAAAAATCCTCAATAATGCTAGAAAAGATTGGTCTCAAAGGTTAGATAAGGCTCTATGGGCCTATAGAACTGTATTTAAGAGCCCTATAGGCATGTCCCTATTTAGGTTAGTTTTTGGAAAAATGTGTCATTTGTCACTTGAACCAAAGAATAAGGCATATTAGGCTACAAATTTTCTTAATTTTGATCTTAAATGTGTAGGAGAAAATAGATGCTTATAGCTCAATGAACTAGAGGAGTTTTGACAATGGCCATATGATAATGTTGCCCTATACAAGGAGAAAACAAAGCATTGGCATGACAAGAAGTTAACTCCAAAAGAATTTGCTCCCAGACTATTGGTTTTGCTCTACAATAATTGATTAAGGTTGTTTATAGGTAAGCTTAAGTCTAAATGGCTTGGGCCATATTAAGTGGTTTCAAGCAATGAATTCAAAGTGGTCACCATTAAAAATCCCAAGGATGGTCGTGAATATAAAGTTAATGGTCGTAGATTGAAGCTTTACCATATTGCCCAATTAGGGGTTGCTGAGGAAACTTTGATTTTCCATGACAAGTAAGGCGATTCTACAAAGTCTAGCTAAATACTTGCTAAATTCAAAACTAAATTCTCTATCTTTACTTTCTTCTATTTATGTGTTTTTGTAGTTTGCTTTAATTATTGAGGTTTTAGTTTTCTTTATTTTACTATGTTTGGTGATTCATGAATTAAAGGGAGAGTTATTTTTATTTAGTGTGTGGAGTGAATTTAGAGTGCAATTTGACAAGGTTGTATGTTGTGCCTAAGAATTGATTAAGTATTTAAGAGGGTAAGTAATTAGAAGTTTTATGGGATTGAATTTTTGGGACCTTGTATGGAGTTAATTAGTAATGTGAAAGTGAAGACTAATGGTGTTTAAGCTTAAAAGTAGGGGATTTGAGTAAATAAAGTGTTAAAATTGGAAATTTGGATTTTTTCCTTGAGTTTCCGAGACCAACTCCTCGATAGAGGAGAAATTCTCCTCCAGCGAGGGACCCTTGTCTTTTACCCTATAGTCATCTCCTCGGTAGAGGAGGCAATCCCTCCACCGAGGCAACCAGTCCCCTCTTTCATATAATAGCTCACTCCAGGGTATAAGGGAATTCCCCCTCCACCGAGGCTTCCCAAACCGAGACAATCACCTTGTTAGGGGGGAAATTCCCCTCTACCAAAGAGCCATGCCCTTTAAATCCCTCCTTCATTCCTCCACCGAGTCATACACTCAATTTTTGCCACATTTTACTCTCCCTCACCCTAGTTCTACACTTCCCTCTATCGAAGCACTCAATTTTGGATTTAGTTTTTCATCAATTCTCATCTTCATCCTTTTAAGTAAGTTTACTATACCTTGTTTAATCTTTCATTTTACATGTTTAGATTACTGGGTATGAATTTAATTGGGTTTATTGCTTTTAAACATGGGTTTTTTAAAAGCTTATTTTGATTTCAAATAATGTTTTACTTACTTTTAAATTACACATAGATTGATTTCAATTGTTGGGTTGATAATATTTGAGATTGCTTTCAAATTGGCTTAGTTATTTTGTGCACACAATGTGTTTGATGAAATGCCTAAATGACTAAGTTTCTTTCTTTAGCTTCATTTTCTTATTGTAAACCATCTTTAACCAATCTTAAATGTCGTTGACTTCTTTCCACACTTGTTATCTACTCTTTAACTATTTGCTCTAATACATGGGAAATTGATGAAATCGAGCTATTCTAGACTTGTGTTGCTTGGGATGACTTTTTGAACTTTAAATTGTAAATGCTTATTTGTACTATTGTCATTATTGCAGTGGCTCCCAAAAGAACCAGGAATGTTGATGCTTCTACCTTTTTCAAATTACACATTCCACCTTATATTGAGCTAAAGCATGTTAAATTTTATGGAACTTTCAGGACTGCTAAGTATATCTAGCCTATGTATTTGAATAACTTTTATTTGGAACATGAGAATGGTGACTTGACACTTGAGGTGGAACGATGTATTACAAACATTGGATGGATTACATTTGTATAGAAAATTCCTAAAGTATATCCCTCACTTGCAAGAGATTTTATAACCACTTTTAAGTGTTATTTTGAGGGTAAAGATGATCATGGCACGATTCGATTTCAATTAGGAGAAAAGCACTATGTCATGGCTTTTATAGAGTTTACCCAGCATTTTGGGTATCCATTGGATGGTATTAGTAATTTTCCTAATTTTACCCCAAGTGAGAATTGGGTTGTGATCTAAAATCCTATAGACCCAGTGGTATACAATTCCCGTAAGACTAAGGCTTAGTTCTTATGAGATCATGCATTATGGGTTCTTCATCGGTTCGTAGTGATTACTTTCTACAGTAATACCAATGGCTTAGGTGTAGTTAATGCAGGTGAGTTACTTATTATACAGTGCATGGTCAAGGTGATTAGATTAAATGGTGTATACCTTTTATAGAAAAATATCAAGGATTTACAATAGAAGCCCAATTTTGTCAAGAACATAGCTTTGGGATGGGTTACCACAATTATGGAAAAGGTGGTGAAACACTTAGATTTGGGGGATCCTCTTGGTGATAGGAAATACATTGATTTTAAAATGTTGAAGAATATGAAGGTGTGGTGGGATATACCTTGCCTCCATTAGACAGAGAGGGAAGAATATTTACGTCTGATAATCGAACTAATCCACATAGGGATGAAGATGAAGAATCGAATGAGCAGCAAGAAATGCTAGCAGCTGAAGAATTTCCTTCCCCACAAATGGTAACTTTCATAAACCAGGTGAATGCTCGCTTAGATGTTCAAGCTGAGCAAATCGATAAATTGCAAAAGAGCTTTAAGCATCTCACCAGACTTTGAGCATTTCACTAAACACTTTTGGGAGTGGTTTCCACCAGCACCACCTCCACCACCATAGTGATTCAAACTCAATATTACTAAAGACAACAAGGCCTTTTAGAGGGGGGTCGAGCTTATCTAAGCTCAATTTTGTTTAAGAGATTCGGGAAGTAGAAAATCTCAAACCTACCTTTTTATTCATGAAAGTTTTTGTTCTTATTTTGTGTTTGATATTTTTGTTTATTAGCTATCTTTTCTTGCTTTTTAGTTCGCTTTGATTGTAACTTTAATAGTAGTTACTTTGTATTATGTTTTTAGTATTGATATTAATGTTTTTATTTTGTTAGTCTTATGGTAGTTTTAAGTTGCTTTCTGCTTTTGTCTATATTAACAATATAGTTTAGTTCAAGAATCATTTTAGTTCGCATTGAGTTGAGTTTACTCTAGTTTATTCTCAAAAATTGAACTTGTTGAACTTTAATTTAGAATGTGCAACGGTCAAAATCTCTATTTAGCATTAAAGCAGGCATGTTGCTTGATGGAATCCTAGCTAGTTTAGCATCCAACATGAACTATATATGTTAGTTTCTGCATTTTGAACACTAAGACCAGTTTTGAAATAAGAAGAAAGCCTAATGCATTGAGGTAGTTGAGTAAGGAATTTTAGGACACTAGAACCTTCCTCATCATCCTTCAAAATATAAAAATAACTCAAAAAATTTAGAAAGTGATCTAGGCAAATTTTTTCTTGTTGAGCCATATTGAGACTGTTTACTTACCCTTCATGTATTTTTCCCTTGTTTAGCCCTTTTGTGCTTTATGATGCATGCTTAAAGAGCGTCATATTTATTTTTGTTATTACACTCACTTTTTTACCATATAGCCTAAAAAGCTTTTATCTTCCCTTCTAAGAATTGGCCACTCTAGGATTGGGATGGATTAATATTTTGGGATTTTAAAGAGTGTGGTGAGAAAAGGTTTTTGGGATGTTTTTATCAAGGGTTATAGATGAAGTCAAGATGGTAGTGAATGTTGAACTTGTAAATACCCATGTTATCATTAGTTGCCAACAATGAAGCTAGCAAGTTCTTGAAAAAAAGAAGAAGAAAATGAAAATGAAAATGAAAAGAAGGAAGATTGCAATAAAGCTAGCAATATATGGGAAAGTTTTTATGTGTGGGGTATTTACAAAGGAAAAAGTGTGACTTCTGAAATTTGATGAATTGTGAAATTAAGAGGAGTTTTAGTGATCATTTTCTCTTAAAAGTGCTTTGTGTATAAGGGGTCAAGTAAGTAAGTATGGTTAAATGATGCTTTTGAGTTAATGGAATGAAGTTAGAAATGTTAGTCTTTTCAGTCAAAGAGTGGCTATTCTTTTTGTTTATTTTTGTCCATTCTTTGTTAACCATTGCCCTAGCCACATTGTAACCTAATGAAGTTCTAGTGATTCTTTGTTTGCTTTTGAGTTGTTTAGCAAAGATGACCTTCGGGTTCCAGTACTAAAGGAGAGGCTTATGGTGTTTCTAGAGTTTTAAGTGCAAAACCATTTGTACATCTAGGTGTACATAAATTCTAGAGCTTAACTATGAATTGCATTGGTGTTTTGATTTTGAAAAAGCTTAAATTATTTTGGTTTTGCACACACATATGAAAACTAGCTTATATTTTATTGATTGAACTTAATCTAGTTAGAATTTTGTTATGTGCTCTTGTTAATTGTTAAGTATGATTTTGAAGTGCACGATTCTTGGTTGAAGTTTGATTATTTTGAGAAGTTGGTTTGTTCAGTTTTGCTCGAGACGAGCAAAAATTAAGTGTGGGGTATTTGATATCTTTGAAGTATGACATATATTATTAATGTGTTTTTAGGTGTTTTAGATGTTATTTTAGTATTAATTTAGTTAAGTTTGTTTTTAATTTCATAAGTCTCTAATTATGTGGAATTAATTGAAATTTTAGTGTTTTATAGGTATTTAATTGAAGAAAGAAGAAAGTTTCTTGGAGAAAGGAGAAAATTAGCTCAATAAGGGATTTTAAAAAGGAAGAGCACATTTAGTCCAATAGCTAGCTCCTTCGTGAAAGAAAATTTCTCCTCTACTGGGGAGGACTTAAAGAGCAGGGATACAAGAGCAAGCTCCTTGATGGAGGAGGATTTCCTCCTTTACTAAGGCAAGGCAAAGATGGGCAAAAATTACATCACCTCGGTGAAGGAGGTTTTCTCCTCTAATGAGGCTAGTGTCCAGGTTACAATATAAATACAATTTCTTCTGGATTAGGAAGTTAAGTAGCAGTTGATTTCTTCCATTCTTGGGGTATTTAAGTAAACTAAACACCAAAATTGAAGTGAGACAAATTTTCTTAAAGTTTTTGACCTAGTTTTCAAGAGTGTAATCAACTAGGGTTTGAAGTTGCAATTTGAAGGTTTTGTGAAGACATTAAGATGAGCTAAAGATTCCGTGTGTATTGTATCTTTTTATTTTAGTTTTTCCATTGTTTTTAAGATGAATAATGAGTAGTTTTCTTTACTTTTGCTGAGGGAAACTTGAACTGTAATGACCCAAAATAGGCCCTAGTAGAATTCAAGGGCAATTACATATTATTAAAGTCTAATTAAGCATTATTTGATGAATTATTAAGAGTTAAGATATTAATTGAGGTAAAAATATTTTTAAGTTATCAATAATTATATGATAAATGTGTAAAATATATGGTATAAATTTTATAAAGTCATAATTAAATTATTATGTTGGTATAATAATAATTAAGGTTATAATTGAAGTATCAAGTATTAGTTTAGGGATCAATTTGTAAATTCGGCATCTTAAGGGCCTAATGTGAATGAAAGAGAGATTTGAGAGGTTGATTTAAGAGAAGGAATAAATGGAAAGATTGATTTAAGAAAAAGAGTTAGTGGAGGGGTCACTTTATAACATGCAAAAGATAGGAAGAAGTTAGTGGAACATGCAAATTTTCAAGGGACCAAAAAGGAAATTTTCCCTAACTATTATAAGTAGTCTTTTTGCTAGTGGAATGAAAGAGAAATTTAATAAAAAAGAGAGTGGGGGACGGAAATTCTAGAGAGAACTATAGAATTTCTTCATTCTTTTCTCTCTCATTCTTGGTTAATCTCTAAGAAAACCTTTGAAGAATTCTTGCATGTGGATTTTTGAAGAACAAATTAGTGTATATCTACAAGGTAATTAACTTCATTTGATGATTCTTCTTCTCCTTCTCCATCTTCTTGTGTTGGTTAATAGTAGATTGAGTTAGATGCTGAAAGTTTGTGTTAATGGTTGACATTATTGTGAAAGGAAAAGAAGGAGAAAACTAAGATCATTAAGAAGAAGATAGTGAGAGAAAAAGGAGAATTTACAAGGAGATTTGAGTTTCATGTCCAGGTTTGGGAACTATTATTTCTTGCATGCATTAATATTGTGTTGATTATGGATTTTATAAGTATATTGACTTGAATTAAGATATTAGTCATTAATGTGAAAGTGCTGTCCAGAAATTTGGATTGACCTTCAATGACTAATTTGATCATAAGTTGAGTTTTTGAACTCCGATTTTGATGTTACTTGTTGGGTTAGAACCGGGACTTCTGTGCCTACAAATGTTATAGAAATAACAATAATGAAATTTTGCCTCTAATGTCCTCAAAAATGCCCAAAACAGTAGCCTTTGAAAGAATAAAAGTTAATGAATTTGAATTCTGAGTTAAGTTTCTATGAACCAGTTTCGGAATTTTGTGGATATCTCGAGTTTTATAGCTCCAATACGGGAAATATAAATTGCTACTTAAACTTAAGACATGGATTTATATTTTTGTAGAAGAAACCTATATTTAATTCTGCCTCTAAGTGCTCCTAAAATTAATTTAAAATTCGGACTGAGCTGCTACCTAGTTGTTAAGAACATGTTACAGTATTTTTGCTATAAATATTTGTTGAGAAGTCGAAATCCATTGAAACAAAATTCTGGTTAAAATAGACTCATAGGAGCATCATTTTCATGAAGGAAGGTTGTTTAAATTCTGTACCTATTTTATTATATGAATTTATTAATTGGTGATAAAAACTGAATTGGGTGCAGTAAAGTGCTGCCTAGGAAACGAGAATGGACTGTAGTAATTTGAGTGTATCTCTTGTTATAGATGTTGAAATGAGATGATTCCAAATTATGATGAAATTAGACTTATATATCTACAACTTTTATGAAGAAAACATGATTTGATTCTATTTCTTAATATGTCAAAAAAATTACTTGAATTCAAAACTGTTGACAGCACTTTTTCAGTGGACAGTTTGCAGTATTTTGTGCATAATTAATTTTGTAGAGGTCAAAATGCTATGAATCGAAATTATAATGAAACTAGACTTAAATTTCTACAATATTTATGGAGAAATCATGATTTGGTTGTGCCTCTAAATATGTCAAAAAGTAACCTAAATTTGGGACTGTTGACAGCATTATTTTCAGGAACAGTTCTCAATGTTTTTGTAATATTTTAAAAAGTAAAAATGATATTGATGTTATTTTTAATGTTCCTGAAACTAGAAACATAATGAATCATGATTTTAAAAGATAATTTCAACCACAAATGTCTTTAGATATGACATAAATAGGTTTTAAAATGAACTTGAAATTTTGTCTCTATGCAGAATTGTTATTTGAGTTTGCCAAGAACCCTTTTAAACATCTCTGGAGTATTTTTGTATTATAGCAGCGCATAAAGGGAACTAAATGTATAAACTATATAATAATATATAAATGTAAAGTATTAGGCATGATTATGTGATGAAGAATGTGTATGGTGATTGCAATGTTTAGGTGAGTTATTACTTACCTACTTGAAATAATATGAATATAATGCTATATAAGGATTATATGTTATGCCTCTATGCTCATGCCAAAAGTAAAATTACAATGACAATAAAATAGAAAGTATTGCTATATGAAAAGAAAATAATGGATAAAGCATGGTTAGATGGAAGTACGTTAATTAGCGATAATTGAGCAAAGAGCATGATTGCAATTGTTTATATTTGATGAGATGGTGTACACATGTATGTCCACTAATAAAGGTATAACTTTTAATTGATTATTTACATGAGCAAATTGTATAAATTGTCTTATGAATTATGCATATATGTTGATGCACTAGAGAAGATATATATTTGTATATAATGCACAGGAGCAAAAAGTATAATATAGATACAACTATATTATATGAAATAGTTACATGATTGAAAAAGATTTCAAATACAGAATAGTAATATCCAATAGTGAGCATGTTCAAAGGTTTACATAAAGTTACACATGAGCATGTATATGAGTACATTGTTCAGTGTTACACAAGAGTATACATGTGTATATAAGAATATGAATGAATAAAGAAAAGATAACGTAAAGAGATTTTACTGCCTGCATTGAGTCTAGGAAGTGGATAGATAGGCATGCCTATAAGGGTACTTTGCAGCTGCTTCTGAACATTTAGACCTATTTAGGTCCACTTGAATTTAAAAGTATAGTGACCCTGTTTGGGTTTAAAAGTTAAAGTTAATTTAACAACCCTCGTGTGGATTGTAGCCGATCCCGTTTGGGTCCATGTTATTTGATTAACCCCATTTGGGTCCATGTTATTTGTTCGACCTTGTTTGGGTCCATCGATTTATCATACAGTTTTATCCCTACAAGGGATCATCGTTTAATAGCTTCGGGTATCTCTTTGGTGCCTTCGGGTGACCTAGTACCTTCGGGTACCATCGTATAACTGTTATCCACCTCTTTAGAATAATGCAGGCTTTATTGTCAAAGGTTAAGAAAAGTTTAATAAGGCACGCAAATTCTTAATTGACTTTATACTATTTTACATATGAAATTCCTTTTATTACACATAAAACTCACATCTAAAAGAATGTGCAATAGTATATGTATCTATACTGCTAGTATCCTAAATACATGCTAATTGTTAATTGATGAATTTGCATTATATTAGTATTTTGATTAAATTGATCATATATATATATATGCCTTTGTGATCATAAACCTTATTTCTATATGTATGCCAATACATGATTGATGAAGGAATTTTTCTTAAGTCCAAGAGTATTATAAAAGTCTAATGTGCGCAATAATTTTATAAGTGCATATTCATAGTGTACATTAAAGATTATAAAGGTTAGATAGTAACAACCATTGTTTTGAAATATTTTTCTTATGATTATATATATGTGTTCACATTGTTGCATGTACACATTCTTTAACGTGTATTTCCTATTTATGATAATGATATATAAGTGTTATGTTTAGTTGAAAGGCTTATTTTTATGATACATCTAATATGTTATAACATGAATAACTTATGGAATATAAAATAAGCCTATAGTAATATAATAATCTCATAGTAATTGGAAGTGTGGATTTGCTATTTAATTCTAATGTGTATTTATCAAAGACATGTTAAATAGATGAAAAGATAATAGATATTTATGCTTTTACGGTTTAGTATCAATTCAGAAACTAGACACATGATAATTAGTTGAATTTAAAGCTATAAAACATTAGAGCTTACATGGTTATATATGTTGATTAAAACATCAATGCAAATTTTATTGCTGAACTTTATGATTTTCGTAATATGAATTAACTACTACATTTTGTTTATTTCTTGAAACAAATCTTTGTTATATTTGAGGCATGTTGTGTGCTTATTGACGATCACTGTGAGTGGTCGTTTATCATGATTTAGTTCCCCACTAAGCTTTATAGCTTAGCACGGGTGTTTCATCCGTGTAGGTTGTTGGGGTGATATCTGCAGCAGGATGGCCAACTCAAGTCAACGAGAGAGACATTTATAGACTTTTATTTTGGCTTTATGTATATAGTAAAGATTATAGGATAGTGGTATTGGTGATATTATATGTAAAAATGTTAAACAGTTGTTGTATTTTGTAAAGAGACTTTAACGTACACTGAAAAGTTTTTAAAAGTATAGCACTCTTATGTATTAAGTTTGATTATATGTTCTAGGTGTAGTTGGTATATGTTTATGTTGCACAGTAATACATGTGTAATGAGATGGATAAAGTGATATGTATAGATTATAGGATAAGGGTGCTACATGAACCCTCAATCTTTTATTGTAATGACTTTTATTTGAGCTTAATTTTCAATGTATGTTATTTCTTAATTCTTGAGTTGATTTTTATCTTAAGTTATATTGATTTGATGTTTGATCTATTGAATAAATGGTTAATTATCAATTCCATCTATGACTGCTGCGGTGTATTTCTTGATACCCTAGTCTTAAGGACTTAGATAAGGCAAGAAGGGTGTCAAACTCTGGGAATCAATTTAAGTTTAAGTGTTGTCTTGTATTAACTGATTAGTTACTAAGATGGATAGGCAGTGATAAATAAAATAGGGTTGGTTGCACTAAATTCTTACTTAACTAATCTAATTACCTAATCTAAATTATAACTTCAAACAATCAATATAAGCATTAGAATTACAAGATATCAATTGATATTATAAAAATGCAAACAAACATATAAGCATGCAATGAATAGAAAATAAGGCCTATTATCCCTAGGTACAACTCTCATTGTCAAATAAGGGCATCCCTATCAAGATTCCATAAGCACACTTATGTCATTATGGAGATAGATAAGAACTATGAAGTTCTATGCCTATTCTTAAGCCCCTCAAAGTGAAACACTTGTCTCTTGAATGATTTCTAACTTTAAGTAAGTTTAATTACCTTTCAACCAAAATGTCCCAATTCTCATTGTGAACAAATTGATTAACATATTACATATGGTGATCAAGCATATATAATAAATTAAGTACCCAATCAAACTTAAATCATTCATACTTAAGCAAAATAATCATATTAATGAAGACCATTCATACTTGCAATTTAGCAAAATAAAGTTAGCCTAGATACATTTTGGGAAAACAAATACACAAGGAAAAGAAACTAATGTCAAGTAAAATCGAAAGAGAAAAGAGAAGAAAGAATGGTAGGAGACTCCTCAATGTTTCTTCAGAAAAATACTTCAATATTGATTGACCTCTTTTGATCTCTCCTCTTTTTGGAGTATTCTTTTTCCTCATTATCTTTTCTAATGGATTTAAAAGTTATTTAGTAGTGTTTCTATATGTAAAATATGGTTATCTTCATGTATTTATAGACCCAAAAGGTGTCCCAATTGGTGTCTTTTCGGAAAGGGTTGCAAATCTAAAGAGGTATATGAAGGGTTACAATTGTTGACCTTTGTGATGAGTTGGCACACTTGTGCTGAGTTGGAAAAGTTGGCATAGGTAGGCTCTGTAATGAATCATCACCAAAGGAACAAGTTGTCATTCCCTCATTTGCTTTATGACTCAATTCAAAATGGCACAAGTCAACATGTTGAGTCCCTATGACAAGTCGACACACCCTGTTACAAGTCGGCTGTTAGTGTAAGCCCTAGCCCCAATACATTGTTATAAAACATTTAGGTTAATAAATGAGGCATTTGTTTTATCTATTGTATTCTTGTGCATATCAAATGATAGAACTATCCAACAATTTTGTTTCAATTTAAGTTAACATATGTGAGGCACATGGTTGTAAGACCTTGAAATAATTGAGACTTCATTCTAAATATCACTAGTCAATCATTATTATGGGAATAACAAATGAATTAAGACTAGTATCCTCTCTCTAATAAGTTGAGTTATGTTTTAAAACATGGTATCTAGATTTGATACGTTTATAAGAACACTACATGGTACAAGTCATAAGTGTTTCTTATGTGCAAGTGTTGCATCGGAGTTCTTAGACCTTAAATCTCTATGAAACTTTTTATGAATTACTGTGTACTTTGAAATACACCTAACCTACTCATAACAGGGTAAAAAGTATGGGTATGCTTGGGTATGCACTGATTCATGTTAGAAAGCATGAAAGAAGTAAAGGGATTACCCTTCTCGATAAGAGAGAAAATATCATCGGCCACTTGATTAGTGAACTGAGAAGTGTATAGCCATACCGAGATGAAATAATGAGTAATTATTATTTATCTGAGAGTTCAATGTCACAGGAATATCAAGAAAGGAATTAGTATATATAAGGATGACTAGTTCCATGGCTTATGTTAATTTTGATATTTATGGGTAAGGTACTATGCGTAATTGCATTAGGTCACTAAATGCCTTTTGCATTTTCATTTAATTTGGAATGCTATAATATCTTGCTAGAGAGTATATATAGCCTTTGGATTATTTATTAATTCATTGCCAATATTAAATGGACCTATAGGATCGCACACAAAGCATTGGGCTTAAAATATTTAAAATAGAGTATTAGGCATTAATTTGGGCTTTTATTTAAAGTCAAATTAAAGCATGTAATGGGTATTAAAATTGCTAATTGGACCTTGGTCCATGAGACAAGAAAAATTGGCTCATTAGGTTTAATGTCAATTGATTAATTATCTTGGGGTAATTAAGGTAATTGAGTATTAAATCCTAATAGCATTTGAATCAAAATAAAACACTTAATTAGGAGAGAGTGTAGCTGAAATTCAAAGGAAAAATCCTAGTGAATTTCGGCATGTGCACAATCCCTAAATAAGTGGTGGATTTTGATTAAATGTCTTATGCCATTTTAAATTAATTTGAATTTAAAACTAAAGGAATTTGAATTAATTTGAATCACTTAATTAGGAAGTGATGGAGGATGAAAATACTACCTAATTCTAGGGGATTTTGGAATCTACATTATTTCCTAAACCAAGTGATATAAATTAATGAAATGATTTTTCCAAGTTAGGTTTTTTCTCTATCATTGTCGCCACTTTCAAGAGAATAGAATTCTTTCTTCTTCTCTTGGATTTTGGGTAGCCATTGGTGAACCTAAAATAAGAACAAGATCATATCTTATGGCTTCAAACCATTCCCATTGTTGAATACACAAACATAGAGCTAGCACTCATGGTTTTAAGCCTTCTTTGCAAGTGTGTGTGTGTGAGCATAGAAAGGTGTGGCATAAAGGCAGCATCTTTGGGATTGGGGATCAAGTTCAGAGATATATAAGTCTATCTTATATATTGGCCATTGCAAAATCAATTTTTAAAGAGCATCCAAGGCTGTAAGTTTAAAAAAAACCCTAAAATTGCATGTTTCGATTCTATGTTGTATATTACGTGGCATGTATGATCAAAATTTTCAACTTTTCGCTGTGTGATCATTATGTTTATGCCATGTAATATCCCTTCACTTATATCAGAGCCCAATCATGCTTGTTTTAGTGCTTTGGATGTGTTATAACTTGATTCAAAATCGTTCGTTACTGAAAACGTAATGTTGAAATTTTCTGTTTTGAGTTTCTTTTGCATTAGTTGATTGTAAAAACAATTTTAAATGATTATTTAAGTGTTATAATTATTATGAAATGTTTATATACTGTCCTAAGATGTTCTTAGAGCTATTCATGGTCAGTTTTAATTATATATACCTGATTGTGCATGTTAATCTTGAAACTAGGTGCTAGTTTGCATGATATGTGATTGTTAACAACTAGTTTCTCAAAATTAAATGTAAAAATGTGTTTGGCATGTTTATAAGTGATTTTTAAATATTAATAATAGGTCTGAACATGTTTTAAAAATGGTTTTAATTCTGGTCCATGACAATTTGATTGTTTAATTTACAAATCACTTGAAACAATGACTAGTTTGTGTTTGTTGCATGTTTAATCAACATTGTTTGTTTTATTTTCAATGTCGTGTATGATATATGCTCTTCATAAATTTTTATTTTTTAATTCATGTTAGTTCATATTATTTGTATTTTTAATGTTTATGGGTTGATATGACATAATATTAAAAATGACAAAATTGGAAATTATACTAGAGTTGATTTATGGCACAAATCTAACTAGTTTGTGTTTTCGGCTTTTAAGAGAACTTATTCAACAAGAGGATTTAGTCCATTGGGCTTTGACCCAGGCCCATCATGGGGTCTTCTCTTAAAAGTATAAGTACACAATTTCCATTAATGGGCTTGGCTTAATTAATTTAAATTGGACTTTGTTTTATCCATGAATGTTATATATTTATTTGCTTGTTTTGTGTGATGAATGTATATGCATGGTGCATTCATGGGCCCTAGGTTATGTAATTAAATATGGCATGCGTGCCATTATGGATTTTAGTAAAAGTTTCATTTATTTCTTATTATAGAATTTATTTGAAGACTTTGTAAATCAAGACGAAGCCCACCGAAGTGGAGAAGCTCAACTTGAAGATTCATATATAATAGTATAGAATCTTAGTTGTAGGTTTTTTGGGCCCATGTTTGTCACACTTTACTTTACGCACTTATATATATGCACGATATGAATGGATTACAAAGTTTATGACATGTAAGCTGTAATAAAATGAATCCCTAAATAGTAAGTCACAAAGTTGCCTCCCTAATTCGAAACATGTCAAGGCATTGATCATCATCAGTCACGTAGATTAGGAGTCCTAGATGCGTCCGATTATCTTTATGAGGCATGGGTTATGAATGTAGGTTGGACTTAACATGGAAAGGGATGCCTGGACCTAGGCAACGAATAAATGGGTTGTGCTATAACATCTTAAGATGTTAGCCCATTCGATCCGAGAATCATGTACGAAACATGATTGGAGTTTTCCTACCTAAGTAACTTAACTCTTTAGGTGTACAAGCTCAGGTTGACTAATGAGTTTTTGTGAAAAGTGGATCTTAGCCCACATTAAATCGCTAACACGAATTATTTAAAGGGATATTAATTCGGTTTGTGGGATTTTATTAAGACCTCATTTAATCTTGCTAAATTTTATATTATTGTAGATTGAAAATGGCTTCTTCAAACAACAACTTTTCATTGCAATCAGTCCTAGAAAAGGACAAACTGAATGGCACCAATTTCATAGACTAGTCTTGAAACTTGAGAATTGTTCTTAAGCAAGAGAAAAAGTTGTATGTTTTGGATGCACCCTTGCCCAAAGAACTTGCTAGGAACGCCTCTACAGTTCAAAAGGAAACTTTTGAGACTAAGAAGAGTGACTCCAATGATGTGACCTGTCTGATGCTAGCCACTATGGTGCTTGATTTGCGAATGCAATTCATGGATCAAGAGGCCTATGCAATCATGGTGCACCTCAATGAGATGTTCTAAGAACAAACTCGTCACGAGAGGTTTGTGACAACAAAGGCCTTAATTTCTTGTAAGATGGTTGCGAGTACTCCTATTAGTACCCATGTACTCAAGATGAAAGGGTATTTTGATACTCTTGAAAAGCTTGAGGTACAAGTCCCAAAGGAATTGGCCACTGACTTGATCTTAGGTCATTAACTGATTATTATAATCCATTTGTTATGAATTATAACATGCATGCAATGAACAAGATAGTCACCGAGCTTCATAGGATGCTTAAGAATGTTGAATAAAACATTCGAAAGATCAATCCGATACTTATGGTTCAAAGGGGCATTAAGAAAGGACCCGCTAAGGGAAAGAGGAAAGGAAAGGAAAAACCCAAGAATGACCAGGCCCAACCCAAGCCCAAGGCGCAAAAGCTCAAAGAGAGTGAGAGCACATACTTCCATTGCAACAAGTTAGGGCATTAGACGAAGAACTGTGCTCTCTTTAAGGAAGAACAAATGAAGAATGGAGCCAAGGCATTCAGTTCTGGTATTTTTGTTGTTAAAATTAACCTTTCTATTTCTACCACTTGGGTATTGGATATCGGTTGTCGTGCTCACATTTGTTCAAATGTGCAAGGGCTAAGAAATAGGCAGTTTACTTGTGGGAAGAATGAAGTTGACCTCCGTGTGGGGAATGGAGCACGAGTTACGACCATGGAGATAGGTGACTATCGACTTACTTTACCTTCTGGACTTTCTTTAGATTTAATAAATTGTTATTATGTGCCTGCTATGAGCAAAAACATTATTTTTATTTCATGTTTGGATATGGATGGATTTGACTTTGTAATTAATAATAGAAATATTCATATTCGTCGCCAAGGCATTTTATATGGCAATGTTATGTTACAAAATGGCCTTTAT
The DNA here is from genome assembly GCA_037975025.1 of Excoecaria agallocha. Taxonomy (NCBI): domain Eukaryota; kingdom Viridiplantae; phylum Streptophyta; class Magnoliopsida; order Malpighiales; family Euphorbiaceae; genus Excoecaria; species Excoecaria agallocha. Next base: position 44,425,709 of record CM075812.1, on the reverse strand, counting down.
ATCCTTGATCTACAAAACAAAGAGTCCATATACAACATTAATACAAAAAGGGTTAAATCAAACGAATTGAACCCTACTTACTTCTAGCATTGTCATTTAGGACATGCAAACGAAAAATGCATTTCAAGACTCCACAAATCTAGAGTGCTTGGGTCATTCGATTTGGAATCTTATGACACATGCGAGCCATGTTTGCATGGAAAGATGACAAAGAGTCCTTTTAACAAGAAAGGTGAGAGCACTAGTGACTTATTGGGATTAATACACACCGATGTATGTGGACCATTAAGTTCACAGGCTAGAGGTGGTTTCAGTTACTTCATAGCATTCACAGATGACTTCAGTAGATATGGCTACATCTATCTAATAAAGCATAATGCTGAGACTTATGAAAAATTCAAAGAGTTTAAGAATGAAGTATAAAAGCCATTCGATTAGATAGAGGTGGCGAATACTTAAACCAAGAGTTTGACAGTCATTTGAAGGAGTGTGAAATTATTTCACAGCTCACTCCTCCTGGAACACCACAATGGAATGGTGTGTCCGAAAGGAGAAATTGAACTCTGTTAGACATGGTTCGATCAATGATGAATCAAGCTAATCTTCCTATCTCTTTTTGGGATTATGCATTGGAAACTGCTACGTTTCTACTAAACCGTACTCCAACTAAAGTAGTTAAGAAGACACCATATGAGGTATGGACTAGGAAAAAGCCCAATATGTCGTTTCTCAAAATTTAGGGCTGTGAAGCACATGTTAAGAAATTAACATCTGACAAACTAGAGTCCAAATCCACTGTCTGTTTGTTTGTAAGTTATCCCAAAGAAACAAAAGGATATTACTTTTACTCATAAGCCGAGAACAAAGTGTTTGTTGCTCGCAAGGCTATTTTCTTGGAAAAGGAATTCCTTCTCAAGAAAGACATTGGGAGTAAAGTAGAACTTGGAGAAATTCAAGTGCCACAAACTCCTATAGAGGATGAGTTGGAAATGGGATCAAGTTCATAACTAGTTGTGGAACAAGAACCCATTGCACAAAAACCTAGAAGGTTCGGTAGGATATGTCGGGAGATTAAGAGATATGGATTTCTAATCACCGACAGTGACACTATTAAGTTAGTTGATCGTGAGAATCCAACTACTTATCGAGAAGCTATTGAGAGCCCTGACTTGAAAAATTGGCTTGGAGCCATAAAATCTGAAATGCAATCAATGTACGATAACTAGGTTTGGACCTTGGTTGATCCACCAAAAGGTGCTAAGGTAATTGAATGCAAGTGGTTATTTAAACTCAAAGCTGACAAGACCTATAAAGGTAGACTAGTAGCAAAAGGTTTTCCTCAAACTCATGGTGTAGACTATGATGAGACCTTTTTGCCTATAGTCATGCTCAAGTCCATTAGGATCTTGCTTGCCATAGTTGTATATCATGACTATGAGATATGAAAAATGGATGTTAAAACTACTTTCCCCAATGGAAATCTACTTGATGATATGTATATGACATAGCTTAAGGGTTTTGTCAATCCCAAGCATGTTAGAAAGGTTTGCAATCTTCAAAAATTTATTTATGGATTAAAGCAAGCATCCCCGAAGTTGGAATCTCCATTTTGATGAAGCAGTCAAAGAATTTGACTTCATCAAAAACGAAGATGAGTCTTGTGTGTACAAAAAGGTTAGTGGGAGCATAATAGTATTTTTGGTCCTATATGTGGATGACATCCTTCTCATTAGGAATGACATTCCAACATTGCAAAAGGTCAAGCAATGGTTGGGGAAGTGTTTCTCAATGAAAGACTTAGGTGAAGACAAGACAATACTTAGTATTCGAATCTATAGAGATAGATCACATCAGCTTTTGGGACTAAGTCAAAAAAATACATAGACAAAGTATTAAATCATTTTAGTATGGGAGACTCAAAGAAAGGGAACATACCTTTGGCTTTGGGAGTTCCTTTGACTAAAGAACAGTGTCCTAAAACCAAAAAGGGGGGGACAACATGAGAAGAATTCCATATGCATTTGCCATTGGATCTATCATGTACGCTATGTTATATACTAGATTGGATATTGCTCATACATTGAGTATAACCAGTAGGTTTCAGTAAGACCGTGGTGAAAAGCACTAGTCTACTATAAAGGGGATTCTAAAGTACCTGCGAAGGACTAAGGATCACTTTTTGGTGTATGGTGGTCAAGAAGAGCTCATCATACAAGGTTATGCCGATGCTACTTTTCAAACCAGCACTCAGGACTCAAAAATTACAATCTGGCTTTGTTTTTGTTTTTGTTTTGAACGATGGTGTTGTCAGCTAGAGAAGCTCAAACCAAGATACCGTTGTATTGTAGAGAGTAAGGCTACAAAGGAGGCTATTTGGATTAGAAATTTCATTTCTGGATTAAGAGTGGTCCCAAGCATCCTAGATCCATTAGAAATTTTCTGTGACAATAACAGGCCATCGCACAAGCCAAGGAGCCCCGGTCACACCAGAAATCCAAACACATACTCAGAAGGTACCACCTGATAAGAGAAATCATTGATCATGAGGACATCAAGATTATCAAGATAGCAAGTGAAAACAATGTAGCAGATCCTTTGACAAAACAGTTACGTCCAAATCTGCACAAAGCTCATTTGAGAGAGTTCGATCTTAGGGCTATGCCCAATTGGGACTAGTGCTAGTAGGAGATTGTTAGTGTAAGCCCTAGCCCCAATACATTGTTATAAAACATTTAGGTCAATAAGTGAGCCATTTGTTTTATCTATTGTATTCTTGTGCATATCAAATGATAGAACTATCCAATAATGTTGTTTCAATTTAAGTTATCATGTGTGAGGTACATGGTTGTAAGACCTTGAAACAATTAAAACTTCATTCTAAATATCCCTAGTCAGTCATTGTTATCGGAATAACAAATGAATTAAGACTAGTATGCTCTCTCTGATAAGTTGAGTTCTATCTTACGAATCATAAAGACTAAAGTGTCAATCAGAGATCATAGATACATGTTTAAAACATGGTATCTGGATTCGATCAGTTCATAAGAACAATACATGGTATAAGTCATAAGTGTTTCTTATATGAAAATTTAGCATCAGAGTTCTTAGACCTAAAATCTCTATGAATCCTTTTATGAATTACTATGTACTTTGACATACACCTAATGTACTCGTAACAGGATGACAGGTATGGGTATGCTTGGGTATGCACTGATTCATGTTAGAGAGCATGAGAGAAGTAAAGGGATTACCCCTCTCGATAAGAGAAAAAATATCATTAGCCACTTGATCAATGAACTAAGAAGTGTATGGCCATACCGAGATGAAATAATGAGTAATCATTATTTATCTAAGAGTTTAGTGTCACTGGTATATCAAGAAAGGAATTAGTATATATAAGGATGACTAGTTTCATGCCTTATATTAATTCTGATATTTATGGGTAAGGGACTATGCAAAATTGCATTAGGTCAGTAAATGCCATTTGCATTTTCATTTAGTTTGGAATGTTATAATATCTTGCTAGAGAATATATATAGCCTTTGGATTATTTATTAATTCATTGCTAATATTAAATGGACCTATAGGATCGCACACAAAGTATTGGGCTTAAAATATTTAAAATAGAGTATTGGGCATTAATTTCAGATTTTATTTAAAGTCAAATTAATGTATGTAATGGGTATTAAAATTACTAATTGGACCTTGGTCCATGAGAGAGGAAAAATCAGCTTACTAGGTTTAATGTCAATTGATTAATTATCTTGGGGTAATTAAGGTAATTGAGTATTAAATCCTAATAGCATTTGAATCAAAATAAAACACTTAATTAGGAGAGAGTTTAGCCGAAATTCAAAGGAAAAATCCTAGTAAATTTTGGCATGTGTACAATCCCTAAATAAGTGGTGGATTTGGATTAAATGTCTTATGCCATTTTAAATTAATTTGAATTTAAAACTAAAGGAATTTGAATAAATTTGAATCACTTAATTAGGAAGTGATGGAGGCTAAAAACACTACCTAATTCTAGGGGATTTTGGAATCTACATTATTTCCTAAACCAAGTGATATAAATTAATGACATGATTTTTCCAAGTTAGGTTTTTTCTCTCTCATTGCCGCCACTTTCAAGAGAATAGAATTATTTCTTCTTCTCTTGGATTTTGGGCAGCCATTGGTGAACCTAAAAGAAGAACAAGATCAGATCTTATGGCTTCAAACCATTCCCATTGCTGAATACACAAACATAGAGCTAACACTCATGGTTTTAAGCCTTTTTTGCAAGTGTGTGTGTGAGCATAGAGAGGTGTGGCGTAAAGGCAACATCTTTGGCATTAGGGATCAAATTCAAAGATATATAAGTCTATCTTATATATTGGCCATTGTAAAATCAAGTTTTAAAGAGCATCCATGGTTCTAAGTTTTAAAAAACCCTAGCCTTGCATGTTTCGATTATATTTTGTATATTGCGTGGTATGTATGATCAAAATTTTCAATTTTTCATTGCGTGATCATTATGTTTATGTCATGTGATATCCCTTCATTGGCATAGGCTCTTAAACTTGTTAAAAACCTTTTTCTTCAATATTTTAACAAAATTGCCCTTATTTGTACTTCATTTCATCAAATTAGGCACATTTAGCCTACAAAACAAAGAAGACATAAAAAGTAACCTAAAGCATAATAAAATACATACACTAAACTAAAGAAATGATGCAATAACACAAAATGGCTATGCTAAATTGCATGACATCAATGGCTTATGATTTACATGTCTTTGTTTTATTTTTCTTATCTTGATGCATAATTTTGTTTTGAGAATTAAGGCAATTATGTGTTAGTCATAAGTAGAATTAAGGCTAAGAATGTTGAATTAGGAATAGGCAAGAGTTAGATTTCTCGAAATAGGGTATAATGAAAGTTTAGGAATTTACAAATCGGATTTTTATGCTAAGTATTAGATTGCTCATAATCTAAGGATTTAGTATTTAGAATGATATTCTGAATAAGATATTTGAATTTAAATTGGTTTTTCTTAATTACTTGTGTTACTTTTAATTGAGTCATTATAATAGAAGTTGAGGTGGATAATTCCTTTAGTAAAAGTATTTTAATATTGAATTTTATCATCTTGTTCTATTTTTTTCATTTTGCAATTAATTATTTTAATTTCATTACTTGATTTGTTTAGTTACTACTTTGAATTTAGTTAATCTATAATCACATCAAATTTGGGAATTCTTTTACACATTGTTCACTCTAAAATCTGAAATACACAATCTCTAGGGTACGATATTTAAGGGTTTTAATCTTATTTCCCTATATTACTTAACTGATCTCGTACACTTGCTACACACCGGTCAATTTTCTTATTCTTTACTTATAGTAGATAAAAAAAAGGGAAAAAATAGGATGAAGTTGAACTTTGTCAGATCAAGCATTATTTGGCCTTTGTTTCTTTTTAGTTAGATACAGAAGCATCATAAAAATAATAATTTGAAAATAAAATGCCTTTTTTGAATACTGTCTTAGCATTACTTTTGTTCAAGTACATAACAAAGAAGGACTTGTAATTTAGTTACAAAAAGGAATAAATGTAGTAGAATAACTGAGGCACCTATTTGGGCTAATTTAGTTTTTTTAAATTGAACTGCTTAGCAGCTTTCAACCTATGTTGCTCGTGTGGCTGTGTAATTTGAATTTTCTTATAGGGGCTTAGGTATATTTATAACAGAAATGATGCAAAATTTTTTAACCAAATAAACATATTTGTCATGTATGATTGTCGAAACACCCATTAATAAGTTTAGGCTGTTTAATTATGAATTGTGGCACTCAACATGTATTTTTGTGTAGGGTGGCTAGTCTCGGTATAAGCCGATATGCTGCCAAATTTTGTATAAATTTTCACTATTTAATTAAAACTATTACTTGCATTTCAAGTTACTTCAACAAAACTAACTGTTGTCATTTTTTTTCGTAAATGGCATCACGTCGCGAGCCACAAGCTATTGATGTTCCACCAGCACCAGAGTGGATGATGATAGATAAAAGATAGAGGTACTAGGCTGTAACTCGGGTCCAGTAATGATCCAGCAAGTTTATGCCATGATAATTCTTACAACAGATAGAGATGCTAAAGGATGTTGATGAGTTTCTAGCGACAGTAGGGTGGACCGACTTCTTCGCCCCTTCTTTCCTGACATATCCAAAGATAGTCAAAGAGTTCCTAGCAACACTATGCTATAGAGGCTTGATAAACAAGAGGGTGTTATTACATTCAAAGTTAGATAGTGAGTATATAGCATAAGCTGGCACAGGTTTGTCGAGGCTATAAGCCTCCCTACTAGAGAACGGGTTTTAACTATTAAAAGAAGGGTTGAGCATCAAAATTAGGCTGAGATAGCATTACTTGGTACTTCTTACAACCCAGATACAGTAAAGAATGCATTGTTGGCCACATAGGTGTACAAATATATACATAAGGTATTATCCAACTCCTATTTAGGAAGCACTAGTAGCCCAAGGTCGGTCAACATGGTCGAGATTCTTAGTTTATAGGCTATGACTAGAAGGAGGCGTATAGATATTAGCCATAAGATAGTGGCCAACCTACTCAGACTTGTCATATAGCCTACAGCACAAATTAGAGCCGAAAAGGGTAGTGACCCGATTGCTCTTACACTGAGGGGCAAATAAAAGGACTTTCAGGGCACCGCTTGATGAGGAGATCTTTATGGACCTCTATGGCAATTGTGAGAGGTCATACAAGGGAGTATAGGCTGATAATTGTCCTAAAGGCTAGGATAGCATATGGTCTACCACTAATCCCACCAGTACCAGCTGAGGATGAAGAGGATCAGGTGTTACCGGCACCTTAAGCATAGCTAGATTAGTCGCAGTCAACCCCACATAAGCCACATGATGCAAATATAGACATGGACATGGAGGTAGATATGAGGGTAGATCTGGATGAGTTACTCGACAACTCACCTCCACCTCCAGCTTAACTATAGCCTTCATTGTCCAGAGCCGTATAGAGATATATGCCATATCCAAACCTAGGTGCCTCTACTTCCAGGGCATCACCACTAGACCAGTCAGCACCAACTACTGCAGGTCCTATACCTGATGAGATATCCTAGAGGTTGGCCAATATGAAAGCTTCCATACAAATTCTTCAGCAACAACAGTATTAGCATTAGATACAAACTGTACTGACTATCCTTCAAACCGTGTAGGCCCAGTACCAAATTGATATAGGGAGGATGCTAATGGCTTTAGTAACAGCAGAAGAAGGTTTAATGCTACATTACAAGTGGTGGATAACTCCCTCACGAGCATTTGCTAATAGACAAGTCATATTAAGAATGAGACCCTTAGAGCCAGAGAGACCGTGGTGAGGATTGATGAGGAGCTACAAGTATACATAGGGAGCTTGAGAGATGACCTCCGACGATACTTAGAGCAACACTCATGATCCATCTCAAGGCTTGGATCGAGCACCAATCATCTGGCTGGAGTGATTGCTTAGCTACTATAGCCACTAACTGCTAACCTACCAAGATTTCAGTTTTAGTTATAGCCATAGCCTGAGCATCTAACAACACCATCTTCTAAAACTTCTTCATCCCATAGGCCATACCTGGGCCATCTCAATAGTTGTATTTTGTTCAAGGAGTTTAAAAACTTGATAAGATTAATGTGTATAATGGATTTGTGATTGTATTTTTACTATGTTCATATTTATTTATATGTTTATTATGCTCATTCATGTGTTAATTAATTTGAGACTAAAATAAATAATAAAACATTCAAAATGACAATGACAAAAAGCAATAATGATAATAAAATGACCAAAAGATGATAAGTCTTTCAAATTCAATCACTCAAAATACACATAAATAAAATGAATAGCACACTAATGCTTAACCCTTTTCACAAGTACCAAATCCCTCTCAAGTGGCACTTTACAAATGATCATTATATATATAGCCTTGATGACCATAATTTTCCTTATATTTGTGACACAATCACCATACAAATAGCCCTGATTATGATGGTTTTTCTTATATTGGTAATGTAGTCTTTCGAAAACTTTATAGAATATGGCAAAGCCCTCTAAAGAGGCACTTTCCAAACAATCCTCATACAAACAGCCCTAATGATGATGATATTTTTCCTTATATTGGTGACATAGTCATTAGGAAGTGTACAATATCTAGCCAAGATCACAATATAAGACTAAAAAGAGGCATGGTCCAAAAGGTTGTTTTAACTTCCAATAATGAGGGGAAAAATTATGCTATGTATCGAAAATAGGCTCAATGTACCTTATAGTACCAAGCTATTATGCTAGGAGCTTTTCAACATGGACCATTGATTGAAAAAGTTAGACATGCCAACAGAGGGCGTCAACCACATAACACATCAAGGTTAGACATACTAACAGAAGGCATCAACCAATCAGACAATCAATCAACAAAAGGTTAACACATCAACAAGCTGATGGTAACTACCTAATCAACCAATGGTTAACACATTAAAAAGCTGACGATGACTACCTAATCAACCAAAGGTTAACAAATTGACAAGCCGATAGTAACTACCCAATTAACCAAAGGTTAACACATCTATAAGTTTATAGTAACTACCTAATCAAAAAAGGGTTAACACGTCGACAAGTTGACAGTAACTAGGGATGTACACGTATCTAGATCTTCCTGTACCGAGCCGAAGAACCGAAAAAAAAAGATTCAGAACCGAACTGTACCGTAGACTTTTTGACTAGAACCGAACCTAATTGTACTGTTAATTTTATTTGGAACGGATTTGGATATTTAACCAAGAACCGTATTGAACTATACCGAATTATCTTGTACCAAATTGTACCGAAAAAATCGATATTTATTAATTATTATATATAATACTAGTAATTTATATATAAATATTACTTATAATTTTTATTCTATATGTACTGCATAAATTTAAGTTCATAATTATTTAAGTTATATATTTTAATACACAAAATTAAGATAATTAGTTAATAAATTAAACTAAATATTTTAATTATAAAGAACAAAAATTTAATTATTATAATAATCATTCTATATATATGAATATGAATATGTATATAACCCATGTGTAGTTTGATTATATGTTCTCTGTGTAGTTGGTATATGTTTATGTTACATAGGAAAATATGTGTAATGAGTTGGATAAAGTGATATGTACAGATTATAGGCTAAGGGTGCTACAATTAGTGGTATCAGAGCTTAGGTTTAGACGTTTCTGGGCTATAGGTGTCTAAAGTTGTTATCATAGGAAGCTATAGAGTGTTGGCCAATGCAGATATCCTTGTTTTGTTATGGTTAGACTGAAGTGAGATGATTTGATAGAATTTGATAATGAAAATACTTGAATAACTGTAAATGAGGATAAATGTATATGATTGAAGTTTCAAAATTGGATTATGTGTATAACAGTACTCTCTTTGGGATCTTAATCCCAGATCAAATAGTACATAAAATGCATATATAAAGGTATATTGGATTATGAAATAGGTATGTTAGAGGGATAAGTAGTGATTATTTAATTATGATACATGAGATGGAGTTTTGCTTAGTTGATAAAAGTATCTATAGTTGAAGGTTCTGAGATATCAAATTGAGGTGTAATTATGATGCTATATATACCTGTCAGTATTTCTTTATCGAGTACGGGCAATTGATGGAGCATTATGCATGGGATGGGGCTAAAACATATACAACACATGAGAAAATGCATTTGCATCTTATTGCATACATGAAAGCATTATTCACGCATAACATAGCATCATGCATCATATTACATGTATAGAATCCAACTGATAAAGAAAATTGACAGGATATATGTTAAGTATAGTACTGATGCAATTTTATGATAATATCGCTCCTTATAGAGATTGAGTTATAAGAGAAGCAAATTAAGTCAAAGTGAGCATCACGGAAAGTTAGCAGAGATAGTATGGAATGGAAGTTTATAGTGCTAAACATAAAAGTCTAAGAATTGATAGTGGTACTTTTTAGCAAAGGACACGGATATGAATTTTGAGGACGAAATTCCTTAAGGGGGAGAGATTTGTAAGGACTCTAAAGAGGCCCTAGTGGAATTCAAAGATAAATATATGTCATTAAAGTCAAATTGAGCAATAGGGGATAAATTAGTAGTACTTATGATCTAATGGATTCATGGTTTTAAGAGATAGAGTATACCATAGTCAAATGACATTACAGCATAGTATGTATAATTCGAGCAAAAATACAATTAAGATATTTTTTGGGAACTATTATTTCTTGCATGCATTAATACTTGTATTGATTATGGATTTTATAAGTATATTGACTTGAATTAAGATATTAGGCATTAATGTGAAAGTGCTATTCAGAAATTCGAATTGACCTCCAATGACTATTTTAATCATAAGTTGAGTTTTTGAACTCCACATTTGATGATTTTAGTTGGGATAGAACCAGGACTTCTTTGTATACAAATGTTATATAAATAAAAATAATGAAATTTTGCCTCTAAGGTCTTGACAAATGCCTAAAATAGTAGCCCTTTTTCATTTGGCGGGTCATTGGAGCAGTAAGTGTTTCTTATGTTATAACTCCTGGGATATATATCAAAATGACTTGAAATTTTTATATCATATAGTTAAGATCTTAAGTATCAATTGTTAAGAAGAAAAGTTTCTTGAAAAATGTCGTTTTCCATGTGAAAAATATTATGTAAAAAATGGACAGTGAGCAGTAGAAAGTGAGTATGTTTAGCATAAAGTATTAATTTAGGGGTCAATTTATAAATATGGCATTTTAAGGGTCAAATGTGGATAGAAGCATATATTAAGAGGTAAATTCATAAAAGGAATTAAATAGAAAGGTTGATTTAAGAAAAAGAGTTAGTGGAGGGGTCACTTTATAACATGCAAAGAAATGTGTATTTTTGGTGTGACATGCAAATTATTGGAGGACTAAAAGAGATATTTTTGGGGGACATGCTGATGTCATTTTCCACTTAACTCACCATGCAAGCAATGTTTTTAGGAGTATTTATAGGGGTTGTTCGGCCACACCAAGGAGATTTCTCATTAATTCCTTCTCTCTTTTACTCATCTCTCATCTTTCTCTAAGAGTTCTAAATTGATCTATACTTTTCAAGAGAAAATCCTGCTGCAAGTTATTTGAATTAGAAGTTTAGGAAGGGAGGGGATGGCAATTAAAGAGGGAGTTACAGAATTTCTTCATTCTTCTCTCTTTCACTCTTGGTTAATCTCTAAGAAAATCTTTGAAGAATTCTTGCATGTGGATTTTTGAAGAACAAGTTAGTGTATATCTACAAGGTAATTAACTTAATTTGATGATTCTCCTTCTCCTTCTCCATCTTCTTGCTTTGTTTAATAGTAGATTGAGTTAGATGCTGAAAGTTTGTGTTAATGGATGAAATTATTGTGAAAGGAAAAGAAGGAGAAAATTAAGATCATGAAGAAAGAAGATAGTGAGAGAAAAAGGAAAATTTACAAGAAGATTTGAGTTGCATGTCCAGGTTTGGGAACTTATTCTTCATGCATGTGTGTGGATATCAATATTTATTCTTGGATTACTTAATTTTGATGGTAATTTATTAGTTTATTTAGGATTATTGAGAGATTTAAATAGGAAAATCGTCATTTTGAATGTTGAAGAAAAACTGGGTGCGGTACTTGTGAACCAGCCTGCTTGTTTTGTGCATATCTGGAGTTGTAGACCTCGGATTGAGGTGATTCAAAATTTTGAGTAAATTAAATTCAATTATCTACAATTAATTAGAAGAATTTGTGGTTTGATTCTGTTGTTAAGGAACTCATAAAATTCGTACAAGTGGGCTATTGTGTGTATAGGCAGTTTTGAATAGTTACCAATGTTTGAACCACAAATCCTTGCATTTAAGTCATAATTGAGTGGGGTTTGATTCTATGTAAACTTGATAGAAATATAAACATTTTTGTATAAGGAACCTGGAGCTAAATATGTATATAACCCATCCAAATATTGACATGAAAATTTAAGAGAGCTGTTGATTTCGGTTCAAGAACTGATTATAGTATTTTGGGCATAAGTATTAGTAGAGAAGTCAAAATTTTATGCTGTAAAATTATGGATAAACTATATACCTAGGAGCACGTTTTTTATGAAGAAATGTTGGTCTAAATCCCTCTAAATTTTACATTATGAATTTTTCTAAGTGACAGCCCACACTGTTTTGGTTCTATGGACAGCCTATAATATTTTTCAAATAACTCGAGCTATAGGTCAGGTATTAAGATGAATTGTGATGCTCTGGAAACTAGACACATAGGGGGATAAGATTGTAGAAGATCATTTTGCCTAAAAATGACATCTTTAATTTCAAATGTGGCTCACAAATTGAGTCCAAAATACTTCCCTGTCCAGACTTTTGTGATACTTTATTTTATGACTTTTTAATTAATTGAGATAAATCATTGTTTATGTGATAGTAAAATAAATTGGATAGGGCATGTAATATGACTATCAATGAAGGATTTATATGCATACATATACATTTGTATGTGTACATAAATAAATATTGGTGATGAAAATATCTAAACTATATATGTAATTAGATTTGTACATGATTGTTATATGCAAAATTTATGTATATATATGTAATCCTATGATGAGAAAGTGCATATTTTGACATGTACCAATGCTATGAAATAGGGAATATAATTGATAATGGTCATTTATATGATGTTTTTAGTATGGTTTTAGGTGTTTAATTAAGTTAATTTTGTGTTAATTAGGTTAGATTTGAGTTTAATTGGTTAGTTTTTTGTTTTTAGAGTTAATTGTAAATTTTGGTATTTTTCAGGGTTAATTTGCAAGAAAAAAGACTTAATTATAAAAAGACAAGAAGATTTGGGCCAAAATTGTAAAATTGGAGAATTTATGTTACGATATTATCTTGAAGTCCAGAAGACAAACACGTGGCCACGTGAAGGAGTCAAGATTGAAGACCCATGGCCATGTGAAAGAAGAAACCACGCAAACACGTGACCACGTGTGAAGAAGGGTTAATCCACACGTGACCACGTGTGAAGGAAGCCTTGTGGAACACGTGACCACGTGTTCAATTACAAAGGGAAGGACGTGGCCATATGCAAGTTCTCCCACGCAATGAAGGATTTGCGATCTTCTTCAATTCAAGAAGGATTCTTTTCCTACTCCAATTTGGGAAGTTTGGAAGGCTTCAACAACATCTTTTGCCTATAAATAGAAGGTGATCTAGGCAATCCATATTTTAACTTGTTTTTCTACCCTTTATGCATATTTATCCTTTGTTAGCCATTTTAAGCCTAATGAGGTATGCTTAATGCATGCCATATTTATTTTTCTTGTTACACTTATTTATTTTATCATATAACCTAAAAAACTTTTATATTCCCTTCTAGAATTGGCCACTCTAGGATAGGATGGATTAATAGGAATTGGGTATGTTAATGGGTGTGATAAAACGTTTTTGATTTTATTGTTAATGGCTATTATTGAAGTCAAGTGAATAGTAAATTGTGACTTTGTGATTATCCATGTTATTATTATATTGTCAACATCAAAGCTAGTGAAAAAAATAAAGAAAAGAAAAAAAAGTGAAAAAAAAGGAAAAAAAAAGAGAGAAAAAAAAAAAGAAATATTGAAATAAAGCTAGCATGTATGGCAAAATCTTAAGTGTGGGGTAGTTACAAGGAAAAATAGATATGACTTCTAAAAGGGTATAAATGGTGAAATTGAGAGAATTTTAAGATTGTACTTTGTGAAGGGTTGGGAAATTTTGGCTAAATTCTTTATTGTTTAAGTTAATGGGATGAAATTTGTGAATTTTTAGTCTATTTTATCTTAGAGTGGCTATTCTTATTGTTGATCATTTATCCATTCTTTGATAATTAATACCTTAGCCCCATTACAACTTTTAAAAGACCTAAGTAATTCTAAGTTTTGTTTTTTATTTGTTTAGCAGTGATAACCCCCGGGTTCCGGTGCTAAAGGAGAGGCCTATGGTGTTTCTAGAGTTTCAAGTGCGAAACCATGCGTATACTCATGTATACATTCATTCTAAACTTGACTATGAATTTGCATTGGTGTTTTGTATTTTGAAAATAATTAAAATGTTTTGGTCTTGCTCACACATAAGGAAACTAACTTATATTGTCTTGATTGAATTTATTCTAGTTGAATTTTTATTAAGTGCTCTTATTAATTGTTAAACTTGATTTTGAAATGTATGATTCTTTATTGGAGTTTGATTATTTTGAGAAGTTGGATTGTTCTAATTTGCTCGAGGGCGAGCAAAGTCTAAGTGTGGGGTATTTTATAATGGTCATTTATATGATCTTTTTAGTATGTTTTTAGTGTTTAATTGAGTTAACTTTGTATTAATTAGGTTAGATTTGAGTTTAATTAGTTATTTTTTGTTTTTGGAGTTAATTGTAAATTTTGTTTTTTTTCAGGGTTAATTTGTAAGAAAAATGACTTAATTGTAAAAAGACAAGAAGATTTGGGCCAAAATTATAAAATTTGAGAATTTATGTTAAGATATTATCGTGAAGTCCAAAAGACAAACACGTGGCCATGTGAAAGAGTGAAGATTGAAGAGCCATGGCCACGTGAAAGAAGAAACCATGCAAACACGTGGTCACGTGTTCCACAAGGCTTCCTTCACAAGTGACAGGGATTTTAGAATACTAGAAACTAGAACCTTCCTCATCACCCTTCAAAGCATATAAGCAACTTAATTCAACTTGGAAAGTGATCTAGGCAATGTTTTTCTTGTTGAGCCATATTTTAACTTGTTTTCCTACCCTTTATGCATATTTATCCTTTGTTAGCAATTTTGAGCCTAATGAGGTATGCTTAATACGTGCCATATTTATTTTTCTTGTTACACCTATTTATTTTACCATATAACCTAAAAACTTTTATCTTCTCTTCTAGAATTGGCCACTCTAGGATAGGATGGATTAATAGGAATTGGGTATGTTAATGGGTGTGATAAGACGTTTTTGATTTCATTGTTAATGGCTATTATTGAAGTCAAGTGAATAGTAAATTGTGACCTTGTGATTACCCGTGTTATTATTGTATTGTCAATATCAAAGCTAGTGAAAAAAAAGAAAAGAAAAAAAAGTGAAAAAACGAAAAAAAAGAAAAAGAAAAGAGAGAAAAAAAGAAGAAATATTGAAATAAAGCTAGCATGTATGGAAAAAAAGTGTGGGGTAGTTACAAGGAAAAATAGATATGACTTCTAAAAGGGTATAAATGGTAAAATTGAGAGAATTTTAAGATTGTACTTTAAATTGTGAAGAGTTGGGAAATTTTGGCTAAATTCTTTATTGTTTAAGTTAATGGGATGAAATTTGTGAATTTTTAGTATATTTTATCTTAAAGTAGCTATTCTTATTGTTGATCTTTTATCCATTCTTTGATAACCAATACCTTAGCCCCATTACAACCTTTAAAAAGTGATTCTAAGTTTTGTTTTTGAGTTGTTTAGCAGAGATGACCTCCGAGTTTCGGTGCTAAAGGAGAGGTCTATGGTGTTTCTAGAGTTTCAAGTGCGAAACCATGCGTATACTCATTTATACATTCATTCTAAACTTGACTATGAATTTGCATTGGCATTTTGGATTTTGAAAATACTTAAAATATTTTGGTCTTGCTCACACATAAGGAAACTAACTTATATTGTCTTGATTGAATTTATTCTAGTTGAATTTTTATTAAGTTCTCTTGTTAATTGTTAAACTTGGTTTTGAAATGCATGATTCTTTATTGGAGTTTGATTATTTTGAGAAGTTGGATTGTTCTAATTTGCTCGAGGGCGAGCAAAGTCTAAGTGTGAGGTATTTGATAATGGTCATTTATATGATGTTTTTAGTATGTTTTTAGTGTTTAATTAAGTTAATTTTGTGTTAATTAGGTTAGATTTGAGTTTAATTGGTTAATTTTATGTTTTTGGAGTTAATTATAAATTTTAGTGTTTTTCAGGGTTAATTTGCAAGAAAAAAGGACTTAATTGTAAAAAGACAAGAAGATTTGGGCCAAAATTGTAAAATTGGAGAATTTATGTTAAGATATTATCGTGAAGTCCAGAAGACAAACACGTGGCCACGTGAAGGAGTGAAGATTGAAGAGCCATGGCCACGTGAAAGAAGAAACCATGAAAACACATGACCACATGTGAGGAAGGGTTAATCCACACGTGACCACGTGTGAAGGAAGCCTTATGGAACACGTGACCACGTGTTCAATTACTAAGGGAAGGATGTGGCCACGTGCAAGTTCTCCCATACAACGAAGGATTTGTGATCTTCTCCAATTCAAAAAGGATTCTTTTTCTACTCTAATTTGGGAAATTTGGAATGCTTCTACAACATCTTTTGCCTATAAATAGGCAACTCTAACACCAAAGAAAAGGGGGATCAATTAGGAATTAGGAATCTTAGAATTAAGCTTAGTTATTTTACGTTATTTTCTATTTTCGCTGTTTTTCTTCAACTTTGTCTTTAGTTTTTAATTATGTTTAGGAATGAGTTTTTCTTCTTTTGCTAATGGATTCTTGAAAACTTATATTTTCATTGTTATGACTTTATTTTGAGCTTAAATTTCAATATTGGTTGATTATTTCTTGGTTTTAAGCATATTCTTATCTTTGATTGTGTTGAGATTAATTATTGGTTTATTGAATAAATAACTAAAAAATTGGTTTTGACATAGTTAATGATTTGCATGTTTTTGGATTAACTCTTAAATATTTATGCATGATTATTATCCAAAATATGAGATAATTATGTGTTAATATTATTGGTTAATACTAAGAGATGAAGAACTAAGAATGAATTGGAGTTGAATCACATAAGAAAGGCTTCAATTAATATTTAGGAAGTTAAAACTAGATTTTCATGCTAATTATTAGATTTGTCTATGAGTTTAATACTAAGAATGATATATTTGAATAAAGATATCTTGCTTTATTACTAGTTTTTCCATAATCAGTAGTGTTTATAGTTTATTTAAGTCATTACAATGAAAGTTAAGATAGAAAGTTTCTTTAGCAAGAGAATTTCAGTTATTGTTTTGTTTTTAATTCATGTTTTAGCTTTTATTTTGTTTAATTGTTTATTTTGTTTAATTTTTACCTTTAAATCAAAAACATTTGGGAAACAATCTCAAATTAATTTTATTTCATACATAGATATTATTCTTAGCAATCCATGTTCCCTTGGGTACGATATATTGGGGTCTTAATCTATATTTCCCTATATTACTAGCTGATCTAGTACACTTGCTAGACACCGGTCAATAATAGTATGACCATGTCATATGTATATGCCCATATGGAAACATGTCGATATTTTGTATAGTACATGATTATGTATATGAGTGTATGAGCATGTAATTGCCCTATGAGATAGAAAATGTTTTAGCATAACTATGAACATGTGAGATGCTTAATGAGAACATGATCAAGTATATGATGTGATGATTATATGTCATGCCAATATGTTACGATGCAAATTTTATGGTCACACGGATTGGATGAGCTAGATGTATAACTTGTTATATGAAATGTGCATATATCTGTCTATGCACCAGAGAACTTATAGTTTTACAAAACTCTGTATATGTACAAATAGTATACTATGAATATAGTCTTGATATGTGAGTTGAACATGAACATAGTGTTGCCTGCAATAAAGTTCAAATATGGATATGAATACATACATGATAGTCAACATTAAAAATGCTACCCATGACTGTTTGTATGATACTTGTAGTTTGAAATATTAACTCTACTTGTAAAAAGAAGTAATATGACTAGTAGAATATATGTGTACATATAAACATATACATATATAGTATGATCTTACATGATCAGGTTTGAAAGATATTTTAGTGAAATGATTTAAAGCATATGATTTAAAGTGAAATGTATGATTATGTCTTACTTAAATAAAATGACACGAATAAGCATATGTGATGTCACATGTTAGCAAGCTGAAACACAGATCTACAAAGCAATAGACTCAATTATAGAAATCTTATTAAAGTTGATGGAATATGACATGGTATGATAATCATGATAGCACAGCAAAAAAACAAAAATTTTTATCATACATACCATACATATCCAAAACTAGGAACGAAAACATGCAATTTTAGGTTGTAGAACTTACAAGTTAAGATGCCTTTTAGATATTGATTTCGGTGATGGCCAGCAACTAAGATGACTTTGTCCGCCTTAGATCTCGATCACCAATGCCAAGGAATAGCCTTTTACGCCACTCCCTCTATTCTCACACACACAATTGCACCGTCGGCTTAAAACCGAGATTGCTAGCTCTCTTTTAAGTATTGTGTAATGGCTATAGTTTGAAGCTACAAAATTTGATTTTGTACTTCTTTAGATTGCTATTTCTATCCAATAACACAAGAGAATGAGGAACAATCCTTTCTCCTTGTGAAAAAATTGGCTAAAAGAAAACTTGAGAGAGAGAGGAAGAGTTCACGCAAACCTAGAATGAAAGACTAGGGTTTCACGTTTTTTTCCACTACAATATATATCTCTTTTTCCTTTTAAGTGATGGATCTCAAATATACTATCTTAAGATAATTAATATTTGCATTTATCACTTAATTAAAATTGGTAATATTTATTGATAAAAACTCTTTTAATTTATCCAAGATAAAATCAAAAGTCATTTAATCAAATAATATCACTTATTTTAGGATAAAAGATAAGACATTTAAATCTAATAAATCACTTAAATAATAAACTATACATGTGCCGAAATTCCTTGTGATTTCTCTAGGAATTTCGGCCACATTAAATACAATTTAGATGATTTAATTAGATAAATATGTCTTTAGGCTTTAATACTCAATTAATTAAATTAATTCATGACATTTAATTAATTGAAATTAAACCTTGTGGGCTGAATTTTTCTCTCTCATGGACCAAAGCCCAATAACAATTAACCCATTACATACATTAATTTGACTTTAATTAAAAGCCCAAATTAATGCCCAATACTTAATTTAAGTATTTTAAGCCAATGCTTTGTGTGCGATCCTATAGGTCCATTTAATGTTGGCAATGAATTAATAAATTAATTCAAAGGCTATATATATTCTCTAGCAAGATATTATAGCAATCCAAATTAAATGAAAATGCATATGGCATTTGGTGACCTAATGCAATTTTGCATAGTCCCTTACCCTTAAATATCAGAATTAATATAAGGCATGGAACTAGTCATCGTTATATATTTTAATTCCTTTCTTGATATTCCAGTGTCACTGAACTCTCAGATAAATAATGATTACTCATTATTTCATCTCGGTATGGCCATACACTTCTCAGTTCACTGATCAAGTGGTCGGTGATATTTTCTCTCTTATCGAGAGGGGTAATTCCTTCACTTCTCTCATGCTCTCTAACATGAATCAATACATACCCAATCATACCCGTACTTGTCACTCTGTTACGAGCACGTTAGGTGTATGTCAAAGTACACAGTAATTCATAAAGAGTTTTATAGAGATTTCAGGTCTAAGAACTCCGATACAAAACTTGCATATGAGAAACACTTATGACTTGCACCATGTAGTGTTCTCATGAGCGGATCGAATCCAGATACCATGTTCTTTATCATGTATCTATGATCTCTGATTGACACTCTTGTCCTAATGATCCGTAAGACAGAACTCATAATATCAGAGAGAGCATACTAGTCTTAATTTATTTGTTATTCCCATAACAATGACTGACTAGGGATATTTAGAATGAAGTCCCATTTGTTTCAAGGTCTTACAATCCATGTGCCTCACACATGATAACTTAAACCGAAACGACATTCTTGGATAGTTTTATCAATTGACATGCACAGGAATACAAAAGATAAAACAAATGCCTTATTTTATTAACTAAGTGTTTTATTACAATGTATTGGGGCTAGAGCTTACACTAACAAAAGTACATAATAGCAATGTTATATGACAATACGTACACAAGTGTATGCATTAAAGAGGGAGTATTTTATCATGTGATTGTTACATGAGCCAATTGTATAAATTGTTTTATGAATTATACATATATGTTGATGCTCTAAAGAAGATATATATATCTGTACATGATTATACACAGGAGCAAATAGTATAATATAGATACAATCATGTTATACGAAATAGTTACATGATTGAAAAAGATTTCAAATACAGAATAGTAATACCTAATAGTGAGCATGTTTAAAGGTTTATATAAAGTTACACGTGAGCATGTATATGAGTACATTGTTCGTTGTTACACAAGAGTATACATGTACATATAAGAATATGAATGAATAAAGAAAAGATAAAGTAAAGAGATTGTACTGCCTGAGTTGGGTCTAGGAAGTGGATAGATAGGCATGCCTATAAGGGTACCTTGCAGCTGTGATAGTTTCAACCCCATTTGGGTTGTAGTTAACCATGTTTGGGTGACTAAACAGACATGGTCTCGTTTGGATCATTTTCAACCCCGTTTGGGTGACTAAACAGACTTGTACCTTCGGGTGCCACCGTTATAATCAATCAATTTATACCTTCGGGTATCTTACTTGTACCTTCGGGTACCACCGTATAATCCGTTATCTACCTCTTTAGAATAATGCAGGCTTTATTGTCAATGGTTAAGAAAAGTTTAATAAGGCATGCAAATTCTTAATTGACTTTATACTATTCTACATATGAAATTCCTTTTCTTGCACATAAAACTCACATCTAAAAGAATGTGCAATAGTATATTTATCTATACTGCTACTATCCTAAATATATGCTAATCGTTAAATGATGAATTTGCATTATATTAATATTTTGATTAAATTGATCATATACATATATGCCTTTGTGATCATAAACCTTATTTCTATATGTATGCCAATACATGATTGATAAAGGAATTTTTATTAAGTCCAAGAGTATTATAAAAGTCTAATGTGCATAATAATTTTATAAGTGCATATTCATAGTGTATATTAAAGATTATGAAGGTTAGATAGTAACAACCATTGTTTTGAAATATTTTTCTTATGATTATATATATGTGTTCACATTGTTACATGTACACATTCTTTAATGTGTATTTGTTATTTATGATAATGATATATAAGTGTTATGTTTAGTTGAAAGGCTTATTTTTATGATACATCTAATATGTTATAACATGAATAACTTGTGGAATATAAAATAAGCCTATAGTAATATAATAATCTCATGGTAATTGGAAGTGTGGATTTGTTATTTAATTCTAATGTGTATATATCAAAGACATGTTAAATAGATGAAAAGATAATAGATATTTATGCTTTTATGATTTAGTATCAATTCAGAAACTAGACACGTGATAATTAGTTGAATTTAAAGCCATAGAACATTAGAGCTTACATGGTTATATATGTTGATTAAAGCATCAATGCAAATTTTATTGCTGAACTTTATGATTTTCGTAATATGAATTAACTGCTGCATTTTGTTCATTTCTTGGAACAAAGCTTTTTTATATTTGAGGCATGTTGTGTGCTTGTTGACGATCACTGTGAGTGGTCGTTTATCATGATTTAGTTCTCCACTAAGCTTTATAGCTTAGCACGGGTGTTTCATCCGTGTAGGTTGTTGGGGTGATATCTGCAGCAGGATGGCCAACTAAAGTCAACGAGAGAGACATTTATAGACTTTTATTTTGGCTCTTTGTATATAGTAAAGATTATAGGATAGTGGTATTGGAGATATTATATGTAAAAATGTTAAACAGTTGTTGTATTTTGTAAAGAGACTTTAACGTACACTAAAAAGTTTTTAAAAGTATAGCACTCTTATGTATTATGTTTGATTATATGTTCTTTGTGTAGTTGGTATATGTTTATGTTACATAGGAAAACATGTGTAATGATTTGGATAAAGTGATATGTACAGATTATAGGCTAAGGGTGCTACAAGAACATAAGCATCTTATCAATTAATTTTATTTATTTTTAGTATTACTCAAATAGTATTCATTTGATAAACAACTTGAATATTAAGGAATACATAAAAAAGATATAAAGATTTATTAAATTACAATAAGAGTTATAATTTTATTTTGTTCTCTAATGTTTTTTTAAATATCTATATTTTTTTAACACATAAAAAGATGACATCGGCTTATAAAATACTCACATGATTATATGAGTATATAATCCCCGAATTGTACCGTACCGTATACACCCTTATATGCCATAGGTTAATCTAGAATTGACAAAGTGTAGGACGATTTGACAGAACAAAAAGGATGACAAATATCAATTAATTCTATTTACTTTGAGTATCAATTAACTATTACTTATCTATTTTAAAGCAATACCTATATGAATATCTAAATTTGTAATGTAATTAAATATATTTATTATATATAATGAAATATTACCGATTAATATATTTATATATGAGTGTATAATTATTTTATCAATTAATTTTATTTATTTTTAGTGTCTACAATACCTATATATATTAGTAATGGAGATGTAAATCAATAATATGATTACATATAGTTATTATATATAATAAATTTTATCTATTAATATAATTATATGATTATATGAATATGTAATTATTTTATCAATTAACTTTATTTACTTTTATATCATGAATGATTGAATGGACTTATATGAGTACATATACTCTCAGTATCATTTAACTAACATTCATTTATTTTTGCACAATACCCAGATGAGTAATTGAGTATTTAAATTAATAATACAATTATATACAGTCATTTTCCTTCATCATCACTTAACTAACATTCATCTATTTTTGCACAATACCTATATAAGTAATTGAGTATTTAAATTAATAATGTAATTGTATTCATGTGAGCAATTAATTTTATTTTTTCAGTATTACTTAACTAACATTTATCTATTTTTGCATAATATATATATATAAACAATTGGGTATTTAAATTCATAATATAATTGTATACAATTATTTTATTAATGAAATTTTAGCAATTAATGTAATTATATATGTATATAATCAACTTAACAACTAATTTTGTTTTCTTTTAGTATCAACTAATATTTATTTATTTTGGCACAATATTTATATAAGTAATTAAATATTTAAATTAATAATATAAATGTATACAATTATTATATCAATAAATTTTATCAATTAATTTAATTATATCAGTATATAATTATATTAATATTTCAACTGTGCCAATAGAATGATTAGAGTACCAATTTAAAATATTTGATAAACAATTTAAATATTAAAAAATATATAAAAACAAAGACAAAGATTTATTCATTTTATAAATTATTTAATTAATAATATTAATTTAATAGTTATTTAAAAAATACTTTATATTTACTCTCATTTTTATAAATAATGGTAAATATAAATTATTTTTAAATGGTAAAAACCTAAATTTAAAAATAAAAATCAAATTTAAAATTTTTTAAGAGGGAATTTTTTTTTATTTTGAAATTTTGGAGGGAGTAAAAAATTTAATTAAATTTAAGAGGAAAAAGTAAGAGGGAAATTTTTTTAATGGTAAAAAACTATATATATATATATATATATATATATATATATATATATATATATATATATATATATATATATATATATATATATATATATATATATATATATATATATATATATATATATATAACAAAAACCTATCTCATTCTTCTTTTGCCCTCTCTCCCTCACCTATCGGGAAAGGGGAATGGTGGTAACCGAAGAAGGATGCCTCACCATCGCTAACGATTGATGCCGAGTCGCCTATCCCGTCGTCACTCATGACAGATCGACACCCTTCCTCGGCTGCCAGATCAGTTTCTTTGCGAGGTTTTTTTTGTCTTTATTTTTGTGTTTTCATCCAACCAATGGCTCTTCTTTGGAATTCTGGCCATCTCTAGTATCCAGAGAAATCAAGGATACCATCGACGGACCCCTGACGACCTGATGTTCCTTCCCGCACCCCCCGATCATCCTCTCTCATCGGCAGCAAGGAGATCGGAGTTGGGCATATTAAAAGCTTTTGGGGAAGATTCTAGTCAAATGATGAGGCATATGAGCGCATGAACAACGGTATTAGGACCTTGAGGTCGAGATCTCAATCGTGGCGGCAGTAGGTCATCACTGGCGAAGCTCCGGTGAAACTCCGGCGATGCTCCGGTGAGCTTAGAGACAGACAAAATGATGGAAAAAAACATAAATTGAAAGAAAAGGTATGTGAATACCAAATTTACTTTCGAAAAATTTATTTAAACAAATTCTAATTTTCATTAAATTTGAGATTTGTTCAAATTTTTTTGAGATGAATGTTTGGTGTTTGAAATTATTCCTTATTGTTGATATACAATGGGTGCTTATTATATTTATTTGTTGTGTTTACCGGTAGTTATGAAGCCTAATTTGTTAATTAAGTAAGCTAGTTGTATGATTTATCGTTTTTAGTTTTTCTATGGTTATAGTTAGCTGGAAATGATGGATAATATGAAAATATTAAAAACAATATGGATGTTCAAGATCCATTAGAAGTCCATTAATAATGTTAATAGAAAAGAATTTAGATTTTAAATACGTTAAACTTAATATAGATCATTAGGAGCTATATATTTTTTGACTCACCATAATATATTTATTATTTAAGGACAAAATATGATTATATTCACATGGCTTATCTTTTATTTGTAGTGGATGATTATTCTCAAATAGAATCCTTAACTACCCAAGGTTTTGAATTATCACGTGAAATAAGGGCACAACTGATTTGAAATTCACTTATGTTGTCTCCTGCCAAATTTATGGGTAGCAGAAGCAATGAAAAGATAAAATTTTGCATTTTAAATAATGTGATTTAATGTGCATGCAAAATTTTAAAAATATTGAATTATCTGAAATACTGAATTATATTGTATTGTATTATTTTGTACCGAAAGAACCGAAGAACCATACCGAACTTTTTTGAATTTTCAAGACAGTTAAAATACTTAATTTTTAAAATTCCTAAAATTTCAAGACAATACGGAGATTTGTAAATCCCCGAATTGTATCGTACCGTATACACCCTTAACAGTAGCTATCCAATCAACCAGGGGTTAACATATTGATAAGCTGATAGTAACTACCTGACCAGAGATTCATTGCCTTAGATGGTACACATATTTAATAGATTCACTACCTCAGATGGTACGTGTCTTTAACTACTTTAATAACTAGATATTCACTACCTCGGGTAGACATCTTTTGTCCTTTTTATTATGAATTTCGGATCACTTAGGCACTAGTGCTCATGTTTCCCCAAAATTGGGGGCAACTATAGACACCGTGGCCCGAGGTAGCTTAATTAGATCAAAGTTACCCAATGATTAGAAACTATTTATATTTCAAATAGAAAGCACAAATATCGAGTTTCGTCCTTAGTTTCCACAATTTTGTAAAATGTTTTAATTGGTTTTAATTGTGCATTTCCTAAAATTTTGAAAAACTTTGAATTTGGTATTCTTCTATAACATACAGCCGTCTGCCATGGATGGACGACCGTCTGTGGCCATTTTCTTCTTAGCCATCTCTTGGTAGATGACCTATTTTGGCCATTTAGGCTTATTTGTGGCTCGATGACAGAAGGCCATTGGTCACTGAGTTACGGACACACCTAGGTCAAATTTAAAGGGGTATTTTTAAGATTTTCAAAACCTACATTGAGTGCCGGTCATTGGTTATTGACAGACGGTCATTTGTGGGGATTTTCTAGTAATTCCCACATTTTCCAGCAAAGAGAATCGTGGATCAAATATGATCTTCTCTATTTTGGAATATCATATTTGGAATGGATTTTTAGGATATTTAAGGCAGATTTTATGGAAATTTGAGTTGGAAAAACATTCAAACTCTTCTCTTTATATTTGAACCTAAATCTAGGGTTTTTGAAGGGGATTTTGAATTTGAAAAAAAGAGGCAACATTCTTGAGAGACAGAAAACTAATGCTTTACTCTTGAGAATTAAAGACCTTTGACATTGTTTCCTTCATACCAAACACTTTTTTTTTCAAATGTGGAAATTAATCGTCAAAATTTAGGTTACAGTTTTTGAACGTTACAGAAATTATCTCCTAAGGGTAATATTCTGGGCCTTTTTCCTCTTTCTTAATTCAGGCCATGAAAACATATGCTCAATTAGATTCTTGATGCCATGATTATTTTATTTGTTGTTTAATTTGTTTTTGTTGTTTATGTAATTCTATGATGCTAAGAATGCTTGGAATATGATTTAATGTGTTAGAATGGTATGATATAGATTTTTACTCTCTATTAGTACATGATAATTTTTTCAATTTAATTTCTATTTTGGCAGGTTAATTTACTGTGTTGATATGATTTAAATATTTTTTTGATATCTGAGACTAGTTTTGGCATGTTTAGGACTTAGAATATGCTTGTTTAGGTTAAGAATGATTTTTCTTTAAATTTTGCTTGCTTTTTCTGCATTTTGTCATCAGTTGAGACATCACGAAGTCTTCCTTCCATCCCGTCTCCCCTATATCCATGGCCGTCTGTGTGCTTGATTTGGTCGTCTATGGCCTCATGTGTCCCTTTTAATGCATTTTTATGTTTTTTGTTATTCTAGTTAATTTTGCATCATTTTATTTATAGTTTGGATGCCATTTTTAGTCTTGTTCATAAATGTTTTACATTTTGTTTGTTTATTTTTATTCTAGAATGCATGTCTATTTTATTTTAATTTTTAGTATATGGTTTATTTCCACATGTTAATCATTTTATTTTCTTTATTTTGTTTGAGTAATTAACTTTGTGTGCATTGAGGGATTTGTCTTTTTTTTTTTAAGTTAATGTGCCTTAGGGAATCATCCTAAACGGCTCTATTTCTCTCCCCTTTTATCTTTATTTTTATTTTATTTTATTGCAATTATTTACATTTTATTCGTTTATTTATTTGTTTGTTCCTTTATTATTTATTTTGGATGTATTTATTTTTTGAGAATGTAATAGGTAGTAATAAACTAATTTTTTTCATGCTAAATTAAAAATTCACTTCGAGTGAGGATTGGCCGGGGAGAGTTCATGTTGTACCTTCTTTATAAATAAGCCAATAAAAAAAAGACAAGTATAAGCTAGTGAAAGTGAAAGAGGAGTAAGCAGGGTACGACGAAGCCCTAGGTACTTTTTACTATTTAATTGGGCTTTTTTAGTAAAAATGGACCAATGTTCAATATTTATAGCCCAAAATCACACAATAAGAAAAAGAGATTTTTTGTAAAATGTGCATCAGGGAGCATTGAACAAGTGCCCTAATTTATGTATGATATTTTATTTTTCATGTCGGACAATTTGTCTATGTAATAATTTAAGTAGCTTCTCTTATTTAATTATTTCTTTTGTTATTTGCCATTTTTTTCTTGCTTGGATGTTTATTTATTTTCGTATAATGCATCGTGTGAGAAGGAAGGTAATGGACTAATAATAAAAATTCATTTATAAAAAAAACTTAACCCAGGTATAAGTAAGAGTGATGTCCCAAATACCATCTTTTTTTAGGCATTAAAGGTTAGATTCACTTTCCCAACATTTTGTTGGGTGGCGACTCCATGATACTTATCTCTTAAACCCACTTAGACACCATCATGAATTAACCACCAATAATAGGATTGGGGTACCCCAAAACATTATTTCATTCCTTTTTGAGATCCAAAACTTGGTGAATTGGGTCCAATCCCTTTTCTATTGCGAAATGACCAATCTATGAACTCTATGAACCTCATCCAGTCTTGGACCTTAAAAGTGGACCTTCGAGAGTGAATTCGAATACAAGTCGGGTTCGACATGCATCACAAATACAATGTATTTACTTTTACAAAGACATAATATACTATATTCAATTTTATGCAAATATAATAAACTGTATTCAATTTTTACATAAAAAGTTAATATAGTGTTTTTAGTTTCGCCAAATCTTAATGTATTGTATTTAGTTTGTTGAAATTTAACAAACTATATTAATCTACATTAGGTTAATAAATTGTACAATAATCTTCTAAACAACATAAAACAAAAAATCAGAAATGTATAATAAGCATACAAAAAAAAAGAGAGATAAATATAATTCATGTGAATTCAGTTTCATAATATATATATATATATATATATATTACATTATGTTTTGTATGAAAACTTAATACAATATATTAAGTTTTGGAACAAAATGAATACACTGAATTCAATTTGCTATGTATTCAATATTGCTCTAAAACTTAATACACTAAACTTTGTTTTGATCAATATGAATGCAATGCATTCAGTTTTACTATAACCTAATACACTGTATTCATTTTTAGTCAAACCTAATATAATGTATTCAATTTTGGTCAAAGTTAATATTATGTATTTAGTTTTGCCCAAAATTAATGCACTATATTCAGTTGTACTAAAAACTTAATAGATTGTAAAATACTTACTAATAATTGAACATTTATGATATACCTTCTGATTCATGTCATTTTAAATCAAACAATGAAATGATTGATGATAGATTGTCAACAATACTAAAATTAACAAAAGAAAAACCACGCAACAATGATCGATAACAGAAAAATCGTCAGAAAAAATTCAGCGAAACACAAGCAATGATGAATTAAAAAAACCATCATATAGGATTTAATGCAAATATAAAAAGACTAATCGAAAAACAAAAGAAAAAATGGATAAAATTTAGACTGTAATACTTACTAATAGTGCAATAGAGATGAAATAATTGTAGAAAAGAACAACACTTTTTTCTACCTGAAGATTCAAAACTTGGCGATTCATGATGAATGTTCAGAATGATTACTGATATAATATTGATATCAATAAAAATGGAAAGAAATGCTACAATGATCAATAAAATAGAAAAACCGTAAAAAAATAAAAGAGAAAAAATGGTCAAAAAAGGAAAACGAGAATGAAATAAATGAGTATTTTTTATATAAAAAATTTTATAAAATTAAAAATGGGTATATTTAAAATTAAAAGTATATAAATGAAAAAAAAAAGGGGTAACGAGCGTAATTTCCTCAGTTTTTTCCCAGCTCGACCATGAGCAGCACTGTTGCAAATACACTAACGGGATGAGAATTGGGCAATTTAGGAAAGGAAGGAGAAGAAAAAAAATCCTAAACGAGGTAGTGATTTTAGACGCAGAAAGGACGGAGAGAATGTCTCTAGTGGATTACACCTCTTCATCGGATGACGACTTGCCAGAGGATAAAGAACAAGGAGAAGGCGTAAAATCCCAAAACCAAGCGGAAGCACCTAGTTCGTCTTCCACAAATACAATCCCTCAGCCTCATAATAATTCGTAATACTCTTTTTTTTTTTTTCTTGTTCTATAATCTCATATCAATTTGAATAAGTGATTGAACCTTTAGCATAAAACTAAAATTAATAGCTGTTGTTTTATATGAGATGTTAGTTATTTCCATAGCAGTTGAGCAAATATTTCTTTGCAGAAAATTCAGACACAAATACCAAATTTTGTAGAATCTAACGTGATGTCTGTCGGCTTGTTCACCAAGGTCTATAGCTTTCAATTCTATTTGTAACTGGGTGGGCATCAATTTTCATACTCGACGATACTAGAATGCTTTTATTGTTTTACAGATATACGTATCCTGCAAATAAAGAACATGCTTTCTTATTTTACAGTTTTCAATTAGTTATTTGATTGTGTGTAAAAAATATGCAATAGGTCTGGGTCTCCACTGCCGGAAAATGCTCCATTCCCTTCACCATCTTCTTCTCTAAAGCTTCCTGATGCTTCTCTACTGCTTAATTCACCAACTGTTTCGTTACCCACTGCAACTGACCATGCATCTCAAGTTGCAATTGCTATGACTCGCAGTACATTGCGTAAAAGAGACTCCAATGAACTGCCTTTTGCTTTCCCCCATACCAAAGTACCGAAAGGGGTTTTACCTCATTCAAAATCTCTTCCTGATACTGTTGGTGATATGCTAATACCTCCTCAGCTCAAGGGAAGGTGAGTTTTACTACACGCGCGCACATATATTGCAAAACACCCTTATGATTCGTTGGTTTCTTCAATGTCTTTTTGTGTGCTTTTTTACTCATTGATTATCTAACATAGGCTCTAGTTACCATCAATTTACTAGGCTTTACCTATTAATCACCCAGTGATGATCATAATATTTTGTTTTTCCTACTCAACTCATTTTCTTGGCAAATATATAATTCTGATCATCCGTTATGTTCTATTGTAAATATATGGCAATGAGACAAATAAGTTTAGAATGGTGACACCACTTATATATGGGAATTTCAGATTATGAAGATTAACAATTTTTCTGAAGGAAATCAAGTAGGACACAAACCTCTCTACAATCCATTAAATTTAAATCTGGAGAACTATCGTAAAGTTTAGTATCAACTGACCTGCTTAACAATGGGATTTGGTTGATATAATTCACTTGTTAAAATATCAAGTAACAAAATAGGAATCAAAGAGCTAAAATCCAAACTTTCTGTATATGTTAGTGCTCAACCTATTATATTGGTGATTGGTGTCTATAAAGCACCACAAGTTTCTGTCAAATGCATGTTGTTCTTTTTGGGTGCATTTCATCCATCCAGAGTTTGCTTTTTGAAGGAAGATGAGTTTTGGATGCTCTTTGGTGGCATATTAAGACAAAATATAAGCACAATTCCTTTTCTAATTCACTGCTGATCCCCTTAACCTACATCTCAAATCTCCCATATACTTTCTGCATCTGTAACACTTAGTTTCAGACATTCCATCTTAAATATGCTGTCAGTAATTTGTGTTGTCAATTATGAGGACAACATTAGGTTTCCAGTAAAGCATTATTCCAAGGGATAGGAGTATTAATATCTTATGCAATCATACACTATTTGATAAGCTCACCTTCAGATTCATAAAAGCAGTTTCTTCTGCACATTTGATTTGGTTGGCACAGATACAATGCCACGTATATTTGATAATATCATGAATGTGGATTTCTTAAGAAAGAATGCTGCAAATAGTAGGAATATTAACTAAAGTTAATGTTCTTTTATTTTATCTATCTACTTACACCAATGTTGCATTTTGTTTTCCTCTAAACATTTGTTCTCACTTCCAAGGGATTGACATGGTTGATAAAGTTACAACTCAAAAGAGTGTCACTTTGTCTCCTCAAAACTTGTTCGAGTTGAACTTCTCTTTCTTATGAAATGTCAATCATAGAAAAGCCTATTTGTGTAGGTAGCCTGTCTGTAGCCCTCACCTCCTGATATTGAAAAATACAATTTTGATAATTTAGACTTAAAATGTTTTCTGATTTTGGGTAACCCTATGTGGTTTTTAGATGCACAAGATTTCTCAATGAGGTGAATCTAGAGTAGATTGCAGCAGGCATGGTAACTAATTAATAGTTATGATTTTCTGTGGTGACTTTGATAAAACCATTTTTTATGATTAAATTCCTAACACAGGAATATTAGGAATATTCAGGATAGATTTCCAAAATATGGAGTATGGAATAGGGTTATGAAAGAAGAAGAACATTGAAAGAGCAGAAAATAGAGAGAGAAGAGAGAGAGAAAAAATAACAGAGAATATTTTTAGTAATGATTCTGTAATAATTGTTGTCCCCCCAAAAGGACTAGTACATATAGAGAGAGTAACTAATTTTGTTGAGGTGCACAATACAGCCAAAATGGCATGTGCAACAAATAAAAAAGAAATCTAAACAATTCTAAAAGTTCCTTCTCTAGTAGCCAACAACTAACTTAACTAACTTCTTTTACAATTTTACACTCCTAGTCTACCTAACAATACCCTTCCCTTTTGCATATTCATGTCCCCAAGAATGATAAAAATCTGGGAATCGTTGCTAGATGAAGGCACTGTCCTCTCATGTAGCATCAATAGTTTGTAGCTGCTGCCATTTGATTCAGAGCTATTGAATGTGAGAGTCATTAACTAGAATGTTTTTGGAATTAAGAACCTTTTCTGGGAGAATGATGAACTTTGACTCATAATGGGGAGGTAGGGTGACCTAAACTGGGATATTACTGTCCACCTTCTTTTTCAGTAGGGAGATATGAAAAACATGATGAATCCTACAATTGAAGGGGAGTTCCAACTTGTAAGTTACCTTCTCCAACTCTCTCTAGCACTAGCAATGGCCCATAATACTACCAGCTAATTTGAGAGACCCCCTTGAGGCTAAAGTATTTTGCCTATAGAGCTGAATTTTAAGGTAAATCCAGTCACCTACATAGAACTCCCTCTCAGATCCCCCCCACCCAACATATGTATACTGCTTGATCTTATTTTGAGAGTGAGCCAGCTAATCCCTTAGATAGATAGTCAAGGAGTCTCTTGCTTGTAAGAAGTTCCAACTTGTAAGTTACCTTCTCCAACTCTCTCTAGCACTAGCAATGGTCCATAATACTACCAGCTAATTTGAGAGACCCCCTTGAGGCTAAAGTATTTTGCCTATAGAGCTGAATTTTAAGGTAAATCCAGTCACCTACATAGAACTCCCTCTCAGATTCCCAGGAAAATCGACGGTGGAGGGAACCATGAGCGTTGATTCTCTGCCGTCTCTATAACAAATTAAACTTCCTATGTTCAATGGATATGATCCCAGGGGATGGATCGTCAGAGCTGAGACACGTTCATATATCAACCAGATTCCTCCTGAGATGTGTGTCCGGTTGGCTGAAAAATCCATGGAAGGTGCAACGATATATTGGTATTCAATGCTCCTAGAAATATATCCTAATTTTACATGGGAGCAATTCAAGAACGAGATGATGAGGAGATATAGTGAGACCTGGACATGGGAGCAATTCAAGAAGGAGATGATGAGGAGATATGGTGAGACGGGGGATGCTACTTCTCCAGATTTTCCAGAACCGCAGAACCTAGGAAGCTCCACTGATGGGTTGCAAGAAGAAGAAGCAAGTGTTCAGATCCGAGCAGATCTGAGTGTTCATAAGCCGGCGAACATGGTGGAAGCCATGAAACCTTCTTGTGCTGTCAAAGCCCATATGCAAACTGGCCAGTAGGTGATGGTGTCGTCAAAGTTGGGGCAGTGTTTGGTGATGGAGAAGAAACCGATTTTCACGCTGGTTTCTAAGGCTGGACTTAGGAGTTGATTTAAGAGAAGTGGGCCATTCCAGCTGCAGCCCAAGCCTGCTTTTGAGTTAAGCCCAAACAAACATATAGCTCCTCCTACAAACAACCACCCCAGTCGATTTTGCCGAAATTTTTTCACTCCTCAGACCTACAACCACCAATCGCCGATCGACGCCAACCGGATGGGAAACAAGCGATCCTCGATCCGACAACGCCCTAAGACGAAATGGAAGGAGAGGCACTGCAAGGGGTTTTGTTTCCAGAGTGGGCTTGCCTACTCACCTCAGCACCGGTGTCCCACGACAGAACTGAAGGTGACGTGGCTTGGCGAAGGAGCAGACGCCGAGACTGAAGATGAATTTCTCGAAGCAGACGGGGACAATTTCAAAACGCCAATTGATGATGATTTCCTTTCTTTGGAATTTATTGCTAAAGAGGTGGACATCATAGCAGTTTTAAAGGGACTGCAAGTATCCTTGGTGATGGGAGAAGATATTCTCGAGAAGTTGAGACGATAATGAACCAACTATTTGACGACAGGTATGAATTCAATTTTTTTTCCCTGACTATGCATTGGTGATAAGGGCAATTGGGTCATTTGACATCACAACAAAGAGTTCAGATCCTAATTTCAAAATCGTTGCGAGTGCATATCCTCTGGTCACGGTTGATGAAAGCGAGAAGTTTGTAGACTCAATTGTGGATGGTGATGCTATCGTTACATTAAATTTTTGTGCAGATCGCATGGTTAGGTTTGCCAAGGCACTTGAAGGCGAGGATTTTGACAAATTTGATAGAGTTTGTGTCCCTAAAATTTGTTCTATTATATATGAGGTCTTCTTGAAAGGACCATTTCTATATGTTTTTAGGGGACTGGCTGGTCGGTTTGTCCCTATTGGGGGAATTCTTAGTGTTGCTGGGAGTTTTAGAGGTTTGGTTACTATGCCATAGGGGTTGAATTTCGTTGTAGGAGATGTACTAGGTCCAAATGGGTTTCGAATTACATCTAATGATGCTTTCAATGCAGAGGTTCAAGTCAACAAAATCTACAAGGATTACTGTGAGAGTGGCGAGGAGCAACATTTTTACAGCAATCTTTCATTATTTGATCTTGATGGGAAGGCTGTGTTAGAAAACACAATAGGTGTAAACAATCCTTTACGCTATGGTGGATCCATTATATACTAGACAGAGTGGAGTTTTTCAACCTTACAAATACTGCAGAGTAATGAAGGACCTTTCCATTGGGCTATGGCTTCTCTCAAAGTCAATGGTGACAAGAAACTATTCGGACCTTTCTTACCAGTGGGCGATGTTGATTTCCCAAATGTCAAGGGAATAAAAAAATTTGCTCATGATCTGCAATCAATTGTATTATATGAACAAGAAGGGAAATTTGTTGGAGATCGACAACTTAACTCTAAACTTCCAATTGACATAGATGGAACAAAAATAGTTATTGATGATGTAATTGGAAGTATGAGTCGTGAATTAAGACGGATCCAGGGGTACCAGTAGTGTATGCTAGGCTTGGTGCTTTAATGCTCACAACTTGCATCAGTTATTCGTCTCATTTTCATATATGGGCCTTACAAGATGGAACTTCAGAGACAGTTGGAGGAAAGATCAACCGAGTAAAGGCTGTATTTGGCTACGAAATAAATTGCCTATTTGACGACCTCTTTGAGATAGTTGAATCATCATTATTTCCCACAGATTATGCAATGGATATGGGGCTTCTTAAAAAATCTGATTACGACCTCTTAAACATGGAGAAATTGATGAACCAAAATCTGTCAGGGATTCTCTTGGAGTTGGCATGACAAGTTTTATGTCTGGAAGCACGACGGTATATCAAGTATTGTTGATGGATTGGAGGAGGAATCTTGAAGCAAACCGTTCTGGCGCCTCCATTTTATGTCTTGAGGACAAGACTCTTTCCCCACCCCCCGGCAATGATGAAGATGTTGATCCAAGCAATGATGGTCAGACCCCAATACCCAAGATATGGAGGGTGTATACAAGAAGGAATAGCAAGCCCACTAGGAAGGAAGAGTCTGCTGAGCTGGCAGAAAGTGGTTACGCATGAAGAGGAAAAAGAGA
Source organism: Excoecaria agallocha (assembly GCA_037975025.1). Taxonomy (NCBI): domain Eukaryota; kingdom Viridiplantae; phylum Streptophyta; class Magnoliopsida; order Malpighiales; family Euphorbiaceae; genus Excoecaria; species Excoecaria agallocha. Next base: position 44,390,321 of record CM075812.1, on the reverse strand, counting down.
AGGAAGGGAGAGTAATTATAAATGCTCTCTCAATCATAAGGAAGAGCATGTTATGTTTTGAGTTGTTATTTTGGAAAAGAGGAGCAGAGGAGGGAATTGAACCTTTCTGCTTTAGGGGTGAAGGGCTTGGTGCCTTTGCCATTTTGGTTCTTATTGTTCTTGTTTCTTTTTATGATTGTAAGAATCCTCAGTATTACTGTTGAGGAATTCCTTTTGTATGAGACGGTTATTCCTTTCACTACAACTCATCTTTCATCGATTTGGTTGATTGCTTGTTGTGGAGTTTGTGATTGTTTGCCTGAGTTCTTTTGTTGAATCTAAATCTTTATCAGCAATCTCCACTTTGTCACAGCAAGAATGATGGCCATGAATTCCCTTTCGTAGGCAGAGGATTGCTGGTTTCTAGGGCTCAGGGGTTTAGAGATATAGGCCAAGGGTCTCCCTTTTTGCATTAGAACTACCCTCAATCTAGTGTTACTAGCATTACGCTCCAAAACAAATTGCTCCTTGAAATTAGGTAGTGCCAGCAATGAGGCTTGGGTCATTAGCTTCTTCAACTTCTCAAATGTTGATTGAGCAGCCGAGGTCTAAAGGAATTGGTCATTCTTGAGCAAATCAGTAAGGGGTTTGCAAATTACCCCATATCCAACAATAAATCTTCTATAATACCTTGTCAGCCCCAAGAATGCCCTTAAAGACTTGAGATTTTTGGGAGTTGGCCATTTGAGCATGGTTGTAACCTTGCTTGGGTCAGTAGAAATGCCTTCAGAAGTTATCACATGACCTAAATAATTTACCCTATCCCTACCAAACTCACACTTGGACTACTTACAAACAATTGGTGTTCCAGCAGTTATCAAAAAACAGCTATAGGAGTTTGAGTTGAAGCTCTAGAGAGGGACTGTAAACTAGGATGTCATCGAAAAAATCAGCACAAACTCTCTAAGATAAGGTTGGAAGATGTTGTTCATTAGTGATTGAAAAGCGACAGGCACATTGGTTAGGCCAAAAGGCATATCCAAAACTCATAATGCCCTAAATGAGTCTTAAAAGCGGTCTTGTGTATATCCTCTAGCCACATCCTGATTTGGCGGTATCCAAACCTTAGGTCTATCTTTGAAAAATAAGTTTGCCCATGTAGCTTATCTAGGAGATTGTAGAAAAATAAGAGTAGAAAAGATTTTCTGTATATTTATCTTGAAAAATTTACAGGTATTTGAATGATCTAATTCAAATGCAGAGCTAACTTGTTTATTAATTTGAGCACTTGAAAAATTTTGATGATGTTTGGCAAACTGACATGACTCACAGTCAAGAGAAGAAACATTGAAAAATTGAGGATATAGTTTCTTCAAAGACGACAAAGAGAGATGTCCCAATCTACAGTGTGCTTCAAAATGAGAGAGGACAATAGGACAAGCAACTGGTCTAGATGCTTGTTGGTTTAGCATATAAAGGCCATCTACTTGATACCCTTTGCTAATAAACCGATTTGTCACAAGATCTTAAAAACACAATGATCAAGAAAGAAAGTAATATTACACTTAAGGTCTCATGTAAGTTTACTTATAGAGATCAAATTGAATGATAACTTTGGCAAGCTTAGTATAAATGACAGAGATATGGATCAAGTTGGATTAACAGTACCAAAACCATCAACATAAGTAGTTAACCCGTCAGCTATAGTGACCGGAGAAGATGAAATATGTGGCCGAAAATTAGAAAAAAAGATTCCTATTACCCATTATATGATTTGTCACTTGAGAATCAGTGACCCACTTAGATGAAGATGACAAAAGGCATGTGCTTGGTTTGTCTAACCCAGCAATTGTATTGACAGATGGGACTTTTATTGAGTTTTGATACTCGATGAATTTAGCATATTCATCCATGAAAATACAAAGAAATTTTCCAGGCGTACCCATTTCAATTGTAATAGCAATTCAGAAAGAAATAAGACTAATTCCAATTAATATCACGCAAGCAACAAGCAAAACCAACAACAAATAGAGGTTCCCAAATACCAAAATCAAACAGCCAGCCAAAGGCAAAAGGTAATAGCAAGAAAAAAAGCCTAAGATGTGATGCCGGAATGAAAATAACAGCAACTTCCAAGTTCAAACGATGGATCCACACCGGAGTAACACTGGAGTATGGCCAAAACAAGAAGTCCTCCAAATTTGAAGTTGCTCAACCGCCAATAGATCGGAAAAGTAGCCAAACACCTCATGCAAGAAAAATCACAACACCAGCAAATTCGATGACCAAACAGACACCGTATTAATGCTAGAAACAACCAAGCGTTGCTGGATACAGGATTGGAGCTTCAAATGCCGCCACATGCGCCTCCCCTCACCAGAGTGTGAAAGATGCCCAAAAATTTCAATCGGTGTGTGAGCCTCACAGGCTAGGAATTCGATCGCTGTACTCCAAGGAATGGCCGATCGAGACCTTGTGCACCTTCCTTCACCGACGGTGAGACAAAACGGTCACCGGAAAGTGTGACCCAAGAAGAACAGTAATGGGATATGCAAATCCCAAAACGCAATTTGTCCTTGATGGTAAGCTAGTTAAGGTCCCTTTAGTCAACATAGAATCTCCAAGTGCCATCCTTCTTCTAGAATAGGAAAACAGGAGAAGCATATGGACTAGTGCTAGGTGGATGATTTGGTTTTCCAACATTTCTGCCATCAATTTTTCAATCTTAGTTTTCTGCTGGTGTGAATACTTGTAGGGCCTGACATTCACTGGTTCAGGGTTAGGCTTGAGGAGGATTTTGTGGTCATGAGCCCTAGGTGGTGGTAAAGTGGTAGGTGTGTGAAACACAGTTGAATACTACTCCAATAGCTTCTTAATCTTGGGGTAGTTATAGGTTTCTCAGGCTGCTTCTCCTCACTTATAACAGGTCCTAAACTAATGAGGAATAGCTTGCTGGCAATCCCATGCCACCTTTGCTGTACTACCTTGGTGAGGACCGTAGTGGACATCATTCTTAGTGATAAGATAACTGCTTTTCCAACCCTTTAATCTTGAAGGGTTTGCCCTCCTCCTTGATGGTTAGCTCATTTGCATCAAAATCAAGGCTTATTGGAGAGTGGCATCTCATCTAATCTGCCCCCAAAATAATGTCGTATTCCCCTAGCTCCATGGACCTCATGTCACATTCAAACTTGCTACCTTGCATATTCCAACTTACCCTTTTACATTTGACTGTAACTGTAACTGATGCAGAAGATGACAATCTGGATGGGCTGGTGGATCAAGCAGCAGTTGGGCCTAGGAGGTGGTTGGTCTACTCTCGTAGGAAGAAGCTACAGAAAGTAGGG